>JASVER010000329.1:50971-68281 GCA_030449065.1 Oceanodroma leucorhoa
AAGAGACAAGAAAGGTGGTGGTGATTAATTGAAATGTATTGGAAGATGTGAGACCTAGGCATGACGTAGATGGTATAGAATAAGGGGTGGATACTGTCCTGGTTTTGGCTAGGATAGAGTTAAATTTCTTCCTAGTGCTATGTTTTGGATTTCGTGTAAGAAGAATGTTGATAACGCACTGATGTTGTTAGTTGTTGCTAGGTAATCTACTTTTCAAGGACTTCTCATCGTCCCATGCTCTACCAAGTGCACAAGAGGCTGGGAGGGAGCAGAGCCGGAACAGCCAGCCCAGCTGGCCAACAGGGTATTCCATACCATGTGATGTCATGCCCAGTATATGAATGAGGGGGGAAGGGGTCCCGGAAGGGGCGATCGCTTTGGCTATTGTCTACTACTACTTTTTTCCTGGCTCTGAGTTTGTCATTTGCTTGTTTGAAAATTCATGTATGTAGATCAAATTTTTCCTTAATACTGATAGGTTGCAAAAAAAAATTCACTGGAATTGCTTTAAACTCTAAAATGTCTGGATTTTATTTTTAGTTTAGAGATTTTCATTACTAGGCAAAACCCCGTGGATATAGTTTCTTAACAGACGTTTTCTTCAGTTCCTAGAAGCTATTTTTGAAAACTACTGTTGTACTTTACAGTTTCACAGAAAGAGATCCTGAAAGTCCTATAGTGTTACATGCAGTGCTGACTCCTGTGCATGAGCAGGTAGAAATAATATTATAATCAAGATTAAAAAAAAAAAAAAAGGTAAAAAAATACTGTGCAAACTGTATCAGGTTCTTGCGGGTTTGTTTTGTTGGGTTGCTTTTTTTTGTTTGTTTGTTTGCTTGTTTGTTTTTAATAATTACATTTTATAAAAACCATACTCTGCCAGAGGCAAAGAAAGGAGGAGATTTGTAATACAGAACACTGGATGCAGGTAAAAGGTTGCTTCCTTTGTACCTTTCTCCTTTTTGCCTGCCTTTGGAGGGAAGTACTTGTAAGAACACCAAGATAAATTTTTGATAACCAACCAAGAAACTAAAAATACACCACCTAGAGACAGCAGAGTTTGAAATGATGGTTGATTATGGCTGCTAGTGATAAACCTTAATTTTTTTCTTCCTGTTCAAAGAGCTTCTGTCAAAAAGCTGCTTGAAACTTTTTTTTTTTTTTTTTTGGCAAACAAAACAAGAATGGTATATAATCACATAGTTTAACATGGTATATGTAGGTCAAAATATATAATAGGTTCACTTGGGCTAGCATGATTTGTTCTTTATAACATCATCTATGGCAGGAGTCTTTAGAAAGAATTGCTAAATTCYGCTGTTGCTGTTGGAGGGACACTGGCACAAGTAGACTTGAGACCTCATGTAGGCTGTTCTCTATCTTTTCTAACTTAACTACTCATCTGACTCATTTCAACATAACCCTGAGATGTGTCCTGATTACAGGCTTCCCCTTATTCTCATCAGATGTAATAATTCTCAAATATTAACTGAACTAAAGGGAAATGTCAACAAGTCTAAGAAATGTGTTGGAAAAAATCCTGATAGATAGTGAAGCTGCTTTAAAGAAAAAAAAAATAGTCCTTTTTGGTAATTTAATGTAGATTTAATTGAAAATGAAGTAGATGTCCAGGTATGCTTCACTGTGCAGGTTGTGCAGTAAATAAAACATACTAGAAAAACTAGTGTTCTGATGGCTGTGCAGTGTGAAACATGAAAATATGAATTCATAGATGATGTATCATACTGCATAATATGGAGAAGCTGTCTAGATAGTAGGATTGCCGATTGTTAAGCATGAACCATAGGTCTGTTACAGCTCAGTGTAATATGGTTTTTATCATCACCCAAAAGTTGAAAGCAGGCAATACTTGCAAATTATTGAGAAGCATTTTAACAGAATGCAACTCATCTTAAAAACCTTTTTTTTACAGTGAGCTAAATTTAAAAAAAAATTTAAAAGTTGATACTTTTCCCTTCAAAACTGTGACAATTAAGGATAGTTTTTTGTGGACAGTCTATCACAAATCAGTAACGTTTCAGTTTGGTTTTACAAGTGTGACCTTCTGTAGCTTAGGAGCCTGGCTTTCCTTTACCTTTGCATAATTTTGGGTGTTGTGGCAGCATCAGCTTCCTGCTGTTGACTAACCTTTAGCTTAGAAGCTTGGAACTGAGTTTAAAACTGCATGATCTCTGGCTAATGACTAGTGTTTAGTCAGTATATGTTTGCCTTTGTGTGCATGCCCATGGTTTACGGGAAGGTAAAGGGAGGTCTGACAGGGCTGGGGTAAGAACGAAGTCTGGACCCGATTCAGTGGTAAGTACAAGCACACAGGGATTTAACAGTCTAGCTTGCCTGCAGTAACATAGCACCTATGCATTATTTAGCACGAGTGCGCAAAGGTGAGTGCTTCCTGAGGAAGTATTGTGCATAAATGTAGAGGAAGGAAGGGAGGTTTAATAGCAAGCGAATTAAAGGAGAAGGAGTAAATATAGCCCTAGATGAATGTTGTGCATCTGCTTTTACTTCTACAATACTCAATCCAATTCAGTCTTCTCCTGTGATATGCCTGTACCAGTTGTATAACTTGGATCTCCTTAAGTCCATGGTGGGAGATGTAGTACCTGTAGGCATACCAGAGCTGGCTTTCATCTAGCTTGCTTGGGCTACCTGCCCAAGTAAATAAACACAAGGTGGGCTTGCATGGCTGAGGCTGCTGCCTGTACTGGTACAACATCAGTGCTGCCGTTACTTTACTAACTAGATTAAAGGTAATTCAGGCTTTACCTGTGCTGCAGCCGCACCTCAATAGCAGTGTAGGCATACTCCAACCCACAGTAGGGAGTGTCAAGAAAAAATCTCCTGTTCGTCATGTTCCAGTTCAGAGAGAGTCCTCATCCTGATCTTTTGGAGCTTGATCTTCCAGTAGTTGCTACCATGGTGAAACATCTAAGGCATCCAGCTTCAGCTGCACTGAGATTTCATCTATTGGATACCACTCACCCAATCATTGAGGCTAGCATTTTTGGAAATCTCTGACAGTACCTCCAATTTCTTGGATTCAGCGAGTCTGATTAAGGCGCTATAAGTAAGACTAGCTACAGATTTCTTTTATCTCTAACTTAGAAAGTAAATAGCAATTAGTTTGAACTTTGTTAACTAAGAAATAACAAGGGCAGTTTTAATTTTTAATAGCTTCATTTTGAAGCCCTTGCTATAAAATTTCTATCCCTTGGCCATCCACTGTTTTTCAGTGATACTTCTGATTTCTGACCTTTAAAAGAGGGACTTTTATTTCTTGCTTCTCTTGCATAATCCTTAGATGTGTATGAGGCTTGGAAGGGCACAGCAAATCCTGTTTTCAGTCTTATTTCTAAAGAGGTAACAGCCCCATGTAGAGGCTACTCAGAGTTTTTCAGAAAGCTGCAGTGCTGCTGCAGGCAGGTAACCTCCCTCTAGCACTGGCAAGGCATTTCTGATGGCTGAAATATTTCAGCCATGCTGAAAAATGTTAAAAATATCTAAGACAAAAGATTTTGCAGATTCCTTCAGGTTGACTGAATTCCTTTCTGCAGATGATAATACAGTGCAGATTTTGTTACAAAAAATTGCTGGCTCAACACCTTGTTTCTTTTAGAAGGATTTTGCTTTCTTCCGTTTTCTTCATCATTTTGAACAACAGTTCTAAAATGCTGAATATAATCCTTGCGTTAATTTAGATCAAACAAGGAGCTGCTTGTAAAAGAACTTGAAGTTTAAAAATAATTGCTTAATGTACATTTAACTGCTCAGATGCTACAGGATGAGCACCAAAAAAAATCCTTACTTTCTTTTCAAATAGGAAATATAACTTCAGTGTTAACCAATTCAATCATCACACAGCAGTCTGTAGAAGTTAGTTGCTCCAGCGCCAATTTCATGTGTAGGGTTAGGGTAAATAATGAAGAAAGAACTAATGTAAACCATCAGCAAGCACATAAGTAGTTTTATAAGATCTCTAACAAGTTACCAGCCTAATCGCTGAATATATAACTTGTACTCACTTAGAAATACTTTCATCTCTACATTGGCTTTGACCTCAGTTCTCTTAAAGCACAAATTTTACAGCTGTCCTTCTGCTTTTTCCTGCAGTAATGCTAGATGGAGTAGAAATAGCCTTGGTATTTGAACCATAGAAGCTAGAAAAATGTATTTGGTCATACTTGCATGGGCTTTCACAGCTTTTTATGTAAACAGTCAATTTGTGTATGAGGCGAAGCTCAGCTTGCTCTGTTCTAGAGCACTCTGCATAGTCATGTGGCTGAGCAGTTTTATTGTTTTGAATGACATCAGAATTTCTCTGATCTTAAGTGATATCACTGTTTGCTTGTGGACATGTATAGAATGGACCTTTCCATAAACCGACAGAACAACATACATGTCTGTTTCCTGTATCAGTAGGTTTAGCTGATGCATGTTTAATGCTGAGCATCCTTTCGAGATTGAAATTGGATAGAAGTAGTCAGTGCTGAATAATTGGCCTGATGTTCAATAGTGTAGAAAACCTCCAGCCCCATTTCAGTTCAGAAGGTGATGAGTAGCTTTAAAAATTTGGGTACTTGCAAAAATACCTCATTTGTTGTTTAGATGGCTATTAGCTCTTCAAATTTGAAAGTCATAGTTGTACTTTACAGTATACCTTGATAGCTTCCAAGTCCCGTGCAGATAGTACCTGTAAGTTTTCAAGTTGCTGAAGGACAAGAAACAAGGACAAATTTCTAGGTTTGTAGCTGACATGAATGCTTTGTCTAGTAAGTAAATGTTGAATTATTGCTTGCTTTGCAGAGAGCTTGCTGTGTCCTGTGGTAGTGTGTAAATGTCGTTTGCAAAATCACGTGTCGTACCATGACCTTAATCATGCTAACATTGCTTGTTAATTGTTCGTCTCCAAGCTTGGGCATAAATGCTGTTTCATTAGAGCCTCATTTTGCATCGTGATTGTAAATAAAGATAACAGTACTGCCATATAGTATTGCTTTCATTAAAGAATGATTTTTATGCTATGATGTGTTTTTTCTTTTTTCTGCACAGATAATCATGTGATTGGAGAAAATGCTAGATAAAATAATCAGCATTTTCATAATATTTCTGCTGGTGATAGGAACCCTCCTGTTAGCCCTGCTCCTTACTGCAAAGGTACAATGCGCTAAGGAATGTAATCATAGAGCTCATTTTAAATGCTGAATGAAAATTATTGATATTTATGCAAAATTGTGTAGCTTAAAGAATTTTTTTTAAAAATTTAGCAACTAAATGCTCTGTAGTTGAACTTATTACCATTCCGAGACTTCTTATCTATAAAAATCTATATATTTATACTTATTTGTATTTATATGTTTGTTTACATATATGACAAAATTAATATATAGACATTTGGAAATACAATATTTATTCTAGTAAAAGAATTACTAGCTTATATATTACAGGAACAGTTTTGTTTTGCGGCTATTACACTTTTCTTGTCAACAGCAAAGCCACTTAGAATTTTTTCTTTTTAGTTTGCCTTGCATCAGAAACATATTTGCAAAACACTTAAGGTGTATTTGTCAATTTGTTTGTGTAATCGCCTATAATAGTCTCATGGTATTCTGTTCTGAGTTTAAATGTACTGAGATTCATGTTCAGATGTTCTCTAAAATTGACTTTTGGTTGTGGTTGGGGTTTTTTTTGCTCACCAGAAGAGGTCACTCGTACTTTTTTTTTTCCTCTTTTTTTAATGGAGCTACGTTCATACTTGAAACGGTCAATGGAGATTGAATGTTTGACTTGAAGGCAGTTATGGAGCAATGTCAATCTCCTTTTTCCAAAATGTAAGCTTGTATGATGTTGAGTACTTAAAAGTGAAAGCTTTAAAAGTTGTGCRAACATTCCTGCCTAAAGCTCCCTTATATTCATAAAAGGAAAATTAAGATATTTATAAAAGATGTCTTTTATTATTCTTATTGAATAATTAATTTGGTGAGGCACTTCATAGCATGGTTGGTCATGTTAGAGCTGAACATTCATTATTTTTTATACTTCTTTGATCCATGGCTTAAAAAGGTATATCTGAAACTGTGATTTGTATTTTAGTGCTTGCCTTGACAGCACTGCTGTATTGTAAAATTTTTTCCACTGATGAGATAAGGTTTAAATTTCCATTTGCTATTAGTAGTCACACAGCATATGACCAAAATTGTCAAAACAGACTGATGATTATTGTATTGACTCCTTTTTTGGGTTAATGGCACTTCATTCTTCATGATGGATTGTCTGCGTTGGAACAATTATTCTTTAAATGTACAAACTGGTCACCCTCTTCTCTGCCTCCCCCCCCCCAAAAAAAAAAAAAAAAGGAAAAAAAGAAGCCTCTCTAAATGTAGGAAGAGTTCTAGTTTGCATTACATGACATTTCTTCTCTCTGTATTTAATTTAGGTAMATCAAGAGAGTGTTCACATGATTCAAGTCATAAGCAGCTTGATCAATGAGACAGTAGCCAGTCACCCAGAATGGGCAAAGTAAGATGCTGAAGTTAAACGAATAGTATAGGGTGGATGAACAAGCTTCCAGGTGCTCTTAYGCATAGTTTTTAATTTAAAAAATCCCCTAGGTGAACAGAAATGGGAGTGACTGTTGCAGGCAGATGTAAAAGCTAAACTCYCAGGCAGCAGTAGTGTTTATGCATTACTCTGGAGGACTGTCAATGTGGTATCTCAGTTGAGGACTGGTTGGACTTTGGTGGAGGAGGGCAGCTATATAAACTTCTGTAGTTAGAGTTTTGGAGAAAAAATTGCATAGTGCAGAGAATAAAGAAGTCAATATTCTTTTCCCTATTACCTGCGAAAGAAAAGTAATGGTAAAGAATGCTCCCTGTGGAAGGTTGCAAGATGAGAGCTGAATTATTTTTTCAGTGTGGAGAGCTGGCTGCAGAGCGCCTTTCAGGGAATAGGAGTTGAAGAAAATGTTTTTGGAGTGAACTGAAGAAGAGTTTGAGGGTGGAAAGAATGGTGGGTGGGGAGAGTTTGGTATGAATCAATTGGGAAGGGCTGTTCCTATTAAGTGTAGATGTGTGTAGTGTATGCAATGGGAAGTTTGTAAGGTACGGTCTATGTAATGATTAAAGCAAACACCAAGGCAAATATTAAGGGAGAGAGAAGGTTTTGAGAGAAATGCATGTAGAGAAAAAACAGGGCACACTGATGAGCAGAGAAGTGATTGCATGAACAGCAGAGGGGGAACAGGTAGGACTGAAGAGTGTGATTTTGAGGGGGGGATGTTCCAGTTTGCTTTCTTTCTGCTTTAGCTAAACAGACGTTGAGTAAAAGTGAGTCCAGGCACTTACCAGGACAAAGGAATTGCCCCCTGGACAAGAATGGTTGATTTTTTTCGAGGGCACTTCCTGAACAAAAGTGACGATGGTTTAACAGGATTGAAAGAAAGTGCATGCTTTATTACAAGAGCAAGAGAAATTTTCAAAAACAGAACTAAGATATAGTTAATAAATGCTATAGTAATATGTCCGTTAGCAATACTTAAGTAATCGCAATCAAGAGAACAGAAAGCGCTTAAAAATGTGTTTGTTTATTCCTTCATGGCATCTCTTGTGTTGTTTGGTCTTTCCATTTTGCTGTAAGATGGAAATAAGTAGGACTAATGAAAATGGAAATTTGACTATCAGAAGCTTATTCACATAATGAAAATACTAGAGCACTAGTTGAGTAATGAGCAAAATTTTAGCTAAAATTTTTACTTCTAATGTTTGCATCCAAATTTGAAGCATCCAAAACACTATCTTTTAATTAATTAGGAGTAAGTATACCTCTTGCCAAATCCATCAAGCTTCACCAGCTTTCAGAGCTTGATGCTCACATTACATTTAGAGGTGAGTGACTGAAATGTCTTGGAATTCCAATGCAGRACATTTTTGAAGGGTTATACAGACAGAAATCTTCCATGTTGATCTTCAATCAGGTGAACAAATGCAGCAGTTTTATTTCCTGAATGCTTTCTTGGTTTGGAACAGCTCCAACATGTGCCGTTGAATCAAGATGTGGAAAGAAAGTCAAAGCAGAGAATATGTGCCCTGTATTCACAAGTGTTGAAATGCTGGCAACTTAGTAGGTCTGTTGCTTGAAAGTGACATGAATCCCTGAAGAAATTAATGAGATAGTTTGGTGGGGACTTAGAAATAACTGGTGCCCAAACCTGTTGCTTCATCTGGTCGCTTTTTCTGGGAAACTACGTTAGCAATTTACATTCAGCTCGTAATTCAGAAGGTTGTCTTTGCAGCTAGATGAGACTGCTTCCTATAGTATTTTCAGAAAACTAGAACACTAGGAAAATTTCTAAGAATGTAGCGTGAATAGCATGCATACAGATTGAAGAGCAGATCTCTTTTGAAAAAGTTGAGATACCAATTTAACTAAGGTTTCAGGAACCTTGGAGAATTCCAAATGCAGTGACATGCCCTAGATTTATTTGTGCTTGCTTATGAGAAAGTCTGTTCCTTGATATGTAGAAGGAAATATTCTAGTTGTAGTAAGTTTATGTGTATTTAACCTTAACTGTTTGTTGTTGTTTCAAAATGTTAATTTGTACTGTGTCTTRGGTGTAATGAAATGGGTAAAATACGTAGCAGTTAACTTTGTTTTCCTTYTTTAAAAAAAWCTGGCTGGSTCCCAGAAGCCCAGGTTATTCAGAAGGCACTCAGTTCAGCAGCTAATAATGTATACCAATATGGCTGAGAATGGATTACACATAAGGTAAGAGTGAGCTCCCTCACCTTTTTTAATGTTTTCATTTTTTGGATTCCATAAAAGTAAAAAGAAATAAAAATATTTTTCTCAGTGATTCTTTTCTGTGTGGTTAACCATTTTGTTGACAGATCTATTCTTTCCACTCTGTAGCTTGTGAGCTGAAGGAAGAGTGAGAGTGATTTCAGTAGTCTTTTCTGATTAGAGGAATATTTGTTTTTAAGAGCTGAAAAATCTGTCATCATTTTAATAAGATTGCCAGTGAAAATGCATCAAATAAAGATGAGTAATTTTTTTCACCTGGCTTTAGCTGTCCAATTGTAGACAATGTAGATTTTTTTTTTTTTTTCCCCACCAGTATTCTAATTTCTATGTGGGCTGGGTGTGGTAGAATGGATTTTTTTTTTTTCATTACAATTTATTTATTTAAGTTAACTTTTTTCAGGAGAATTTGCCAAGATTCTTATTTGAAATATTTACTCTAAAGATGATCAAGGATTTTGGATTAAGCATTTTAGAGACAGCATTGGTTTTTCAATGCAGAAAGAAGTCCTCAGCTTAGTGCAACAGAATGTTTGTTTGTTTGTTTTATAGACAAAATCTTCATGTTGTGAACCATGTTGTTTGAAGTGTGTATTCCATACTGATACTCAGCTTTTCTAATCATTTGAGTTTGAGCCATGCCAATTTTAGGGGATTCATCTAGCTTGGAGTTCATCAGTAGATGCCAACTTCATTCTGTCCTGTATAATGAAGGATTGCTATATGTTTTAGCTCGAAGATTTTAGGAGAAAAAGTCAATAACACCACTGTGATTGAAAAACAAGTTCTAGAGCTCTGGGACAGGCTTTATCACTCTTGGTTTGTGAAGGTGGGTAACTTTTTTAAATGGTATTTATATAATCTATCACTTAGTGCTTTCAGATAATTATGCTAAGTGTGCATTTCTGAGAAGGAGATTAACAAAAAGTTGGAATGCTGAGTAAAGGTCATAATAATAAAAAGTTGGTAAAAATTTCAAGTGTGTAAGATAGATCATTCTACAGTCACAGTTTGAGTACAACCAGAGCTATGTCCTTCACTTAAGTAGTTATGTGTGGTTTTGTGTATGCCATTTAATTTATGGTTTGCTTACTTTTTATATTTAGTATTTCATAGTTCAGAGCTTTCTGTTGAATATTCGTGATCTTGATGGGTTAGGAAAAGGAAACTGGTTTCTGCATGATTTGTGTAACTTTCATTAGTTTGAAATATTGAGGAAGAAATTGTCCTTTCACTCAGTTTCTTACAATGCATTTTTGCCAACTGTACTAGCCTTCCTATAATGGGTTCTGCATACTGAATCTTGAAAAGTTCATAAGAGTTAAATCRTTTTCATGCAGCCAGTGCTGTTTGCCTTTTAAAGGAAAAAGCAATTCATTAGCCTTGGTGCAATGGAGATACCAAAATCCAGAAGTCGTATCCCTGAAATAGTTCTGTATATTTAAATAATTGCAGTTATAGTATATTAACAGTTTTCTTTATACAGTCGTTTTTAAAGTACCTCTAAAGTTTCAAGATCTCTGTATTAAAAGAAGTAAGAGTTTCTCTATAGTAGTCAAAATATAAGGGGAAAGAATCACTTTTTTTTTCTGACAAGATAATGCTGTAGAAGAGCATGTGGAGAGATAACATGGTGCTGTTGAGGAATAAGGGACCAGTGAGGAGAAATTAAAGCTGTATCTACAATAGATTTTGCTGGCCTTAAGTGCTTGGGAGTATTCAGTGTTAAATGCTTGACCAAGAAAAGCGACTRCTTTTGATACAATTATACTGATAAACCTGTTGCTTTTACTAATATAACCTGTGCGTCAGATGGTCCGTAGCACTGTATCATTCGGTAGGGCTCTGTGTCACATGTGCTGTAGGAGTACTTTTGTTGCTGCAGTACGCGGCACAGGTTGTGTCTGTGTTCRTTGCGTTACATGATATCTTTCCTGCAGCTGTTATTTGAGGGAATACTATGAGGCTTTCTTGTAGATGCTCTTCTGGTAGGGTAAGAAACAGCTTTCCTAGCAATTAAAATGGCAGAAAGAGCTTCAGGAATGCAGTGATGCTCGCTGCCTACAGTCTTGAAGTCTGTTCCCCTGGCTGCTGTTTGCATACTAGACACCCTATGTTACCATGGGCATGCTGGGCTGCAACCAATTATCTGCGGGCTTCAGGTAAGTCCTTCAGAGTCTATTTCTAATCTTGCCCCTTCTATTGCACTCCATATCCACATCAATGTCTCATCTGAGTGCTTTCCACCTGGCTATTTCCTTCTGTAATATTACAATAGCCTTGCGTGATCCTTCGGTGTATCTGAAAACTGGTAAACTAGATGATAGTGCAGTGTGGAGGACATCTGTGCCATGTCTAACTCTCTCAGTACAGCTTTCAAGCTCCCCACTATTTCAATTGTTGCTCATGCATAATAATTACACTTCATTTTGAGGCCTGCATAGTGTTGCTCTAGTCTGTAGGTGACTGAAGAATGCAGACTCAGGTGATAATCTTCCATGAAAACTGTGGAATTGCGGAAGAATTGCCAACAAAATGTGTGTTCAACCATTAACAGCTACTTTCTGAGATCACTAGGTAGCAAATGGTATATATTTTAAAGGTTCTAGAGATGTTGTGATAGTTCAGTTACCATTGCGTCTATGTACCCAATGAAGTAAAATAATAACAGAATAATAAACCGCTTGGAAGATGATGGCGTAACTCTGCAATCAAGGTGTCTTTTTCAAGGACAAGAATCTCCTCTTCCTAGTCCATTCAGGTGTGGGGKTTTGTTTTGTTTTTAAAATCTAGTGAATTTGTTGAAGAGGAACCAGTTGACAATTTCTTCGAATTCTTTATTTATCAACACCTGAGGCCCTAGGTGCTACCACAGTATAGTGGTTGAATAACAATGAACTTGAAATGTGTATGAATAACAATGTTACAAAATTTGCAAATGRTACCTAATTCTGCTAGTTAACGGCAAGAGCTGTCTTTGAAAACAGAACTACACGAACAGAAAATAGGTTCTTGATAGAGTTTACAAATACAGAAGGCTTATTGGAGGGAGATTTTTGACTACTCATACATTTCTGCTCTAAATAAACTGCCAGCTCAGAAGGAAGATYTCWGTGTTGCTGTGGATTATTAAAGAACATTGCTARTTGTGCATCATAAAGTGTRACAATGCATCTAGGGAGAATTGGTAATAAGCAGAAAATGTAATGCTCTTAGATAAATCAGTGTAGGGACTTCACTTGGAATACTACTTGCCATGTATGCCAAAAAAAAWTACTGTTATTTTGAATGCAGGCTAGTAAGGTTAAAAGTTTTTGGAAAATTCTAACAGAGRTAGTGGRACRCTTATATAAATATCAGAGTTGAGAACTTGAGAAGTCTCTTGCTATTAAAGATTAGGATAAGATCTGTTGTAGTCAAYGGGTTTGCTTAGACTTGCTTACAGTATAATTTTGGCATCCTTCTCTGAAACACTTGTCACAGTCCCAGACTTGAGTCAAAGTGTCTCATGCTAGATGGTGATCAGRTGTGATTCMGTTGGACAACAGGCAMCTTCATAATTAGGGTGAAGCCACTTCAGGAATTAGCAATTGCGGTTAAGGCCATTTTCTGTTGTCTTGCTGTGTGGCAGTTGCAAAGCTGTGTAGTCAGAAGAAATCGTCCATGCTTCCAGTTTAGCTTTTAGCTTTTGCATGACTGAACATTGCCAGTGGAGAAGTAGACACTAATTGTGAGAAAACTAGTTGTTTTGGCTTCTGCTTGTATTTTCCTTTGTGGATTGTACTGGGAAAAGTTGTATGTTGCAAACAGTAAATTGTGTAGGCAGTAACTGAAATCATTACCTCTTTCTTCTGTGCTTTCATAAAGAGCAAGATAGATACCACTCTATCAGTCAAGCAGTAAAGCTAATGTTTAACTGAGGTGAATCAGTACAATATACAGAACCACTAATTATATGGGATATTTAACTACGGTTTTCTGTCAGATTTTAATTTTTTCAGTGAACAGAGTACTTCCGATATTTTTGAGGATGCCAATTAAAGCAGCTCTAAGTATTTGGATGCATGTTGGATTTGTTCCTTGTTAAGAAAACATTAGTCTTTGGCTTTCTCATTTCTGTAAGTTATGCAAATGTCTGGTTTCTTTACGTCTTTGTCTCTCTTTTTAAGAATGTAACACATTCTGGAAGACACAAAGGACACAAATGGCACATAAACCGTCAAAACAGCTGGCTTGGTGATTCTGGACTGGCAAGATGTTGCATCATTTGTTCATGATAACATTGAAACATTTATTTCGGTATGTATTTTTTGCCCATATTACCAAATTGGTCTTATTTTTAACTGATAATAATTCCTCCTTGGACTGCCACCAAGGTTATGGAATTCAAGTACATGGAAGATTATGGAAGCCCTGTTAGTGTTACTTACAATTACCTAAGCAATTATTGTAACCCTGCTTAGGATATAACCATACTACAAACAGAACTGGTTGTGATGAAGAAGCCCTCCTGATTTCAGCATCTTCATTAATACTAACTTGCCAGGCTTCTTCCTGAGAGAGATTGTTAGTGTAGGATTACCTGTGTCACTTGCAAGCTGGTTTTAAATGCTTCCTATTATGTAGTCTACTCTTGGAGTTCATTTGTTTGGAATTTCTCTTACTTCATCTGTGTTTTCTAGAAGTTACAGTATTTGCTAAATCTTAATTTGCTTCAGCCTTGTTTTTCTGTAAAATGTATGGCAAGTGTGGGGTTAGTGGCTTTTCTTTTTAAAAAAGAGACCAATTTGTCTAGGTTATAATTGAGGAAACTATTGACCAAGAGGTTGTGAAAACAGAATTATTATTATTATTATTTTGTAGTCTGACTTTTTTCAAGTTCTGGGAGAATGAAATTAGTATTTTACACTGTGTGAATTCCTGAATTAATGCACTGGACCTTTCACCTCCTGAGGAGGAAAAAAAAAAGGCATTGAAAGCAATCCAAACTGAAGCACCTACGTATCTCTAAAAAATGATGTTAAGTCTGAAGTGCTTAATATACAGAGTCAATCCCTGATATAGTTCATCTTTGACTTGAGCTGTTGTCATAAACTAGAAGTATCTTCAGGTTACTATTTATCCATTTTGGAAGAATATTATTTATACCTGACTTGCAACATAATGTTTCTGTGGACGCAATTTAAGCTAGTATTTGCCTCGAGGCAGTTCTTGGTTTAGACTGATAGGCATGTATGCTTCTTCTGCCCTCCCTCAACTGCTGCTTAAATGGTTATAGTTTCTATCATAGAAGAGGATGTAAGTCAAGAAAAAGTTGAGAGAAACTTTTTATTGTAGTGAACCTTTTTTCAGTTAATAGTGAAATTCGCTTAATACTTTCTCAAAGTTGACCATGCATGCTTGAGGCAGAGTTATAAAAATGCACAGCACATCATCGTTTAAAATTAATATGAATTTTCCTTCGAGGCAAGAGGGAGAGAAGGAGGAGAAATTGCACATAGATGCTAGCCATGTCATTTCAACATTGCTGCACAGTGCTCAGAAACAATGATAGGTGTACTTCAGTAATCTAAATAGACTAGAATAATGCAGGAGATAGTGTAAAGAGAATAAATATTTAAGACTGAAATACATTAATATTAAAATTTTCATCTAGCTAGTGTGCTTTGCTTTAGTTCTAAAATCTGGTTTAGAAGTTCAGGAGAAAACATGCCAGCAGTTGACTTGGTTCCCTGTTTATTTCCATGAACTCATTACTCATCAGCTGTGAGGAAACACCTGTCCTTTTACTCCATTTAAAGACAATAAGATAACTATAAAGAAGTGTGTGTGAATATGCAGCTATAGTGAGACTTCCTCCACCTTTGAAAAAGAATAAACTAAGATTACAGTACTTGCATGTAATAAATACTTACGCATAGTTTGAGGCTAGAGTTTACGATAGAATAACTGTCTTGCTAGCTCCTTGGCTTTCTGAAATATTTTGGAATAGTACAGATGACTCTCTATTTTCTGAAAATATAGCTATTTGACAGTGTCATATTGCAATCACAAGCAGATAAGCTCTTTTCCACTGATGGAACAGTGGAAAACTGTTCCATCCTCTTTAGAAAAAGAAGGAGCATTTGCTGTAAGAAAAATGTTAAAAGAAGACAGATGCAAATGTTTCACTTCAGGCTTTTCCCGTAGTGGAAGGAACTTTCATATTAGAGTTGAAAGCATATAATTAAATCACTGGTATAACTGCGCTGGGAAATTACTGGCATTCATTTAATTGGTAACAATATGCATYGATTCAGTACTTTGAGTATCAGATAAAGCACAGAAGACTTCTGTACCCCCCTCAAAATGTGCTGTTCATTATAGCACTTATACTTAGATCTAGTTTGATGTAGAYAGACCTTAATTATTTTAAAKTAATTCACTATATAAACATGTRAATTGCCTGAAGATTTAATATKAAGATARGCTTTTCCAAATCATCAGTTTGCTTTTTTCTAAAAGCTTTGGTGTTARCAGCACTGCTGCCTTTCYGCTTCGGATTTTTCCAGTATTCTTTAGAAGCAGTAGTGTTTTAAACCAGTTTATGCAGTGATGTGTTTCTGAAGTGGAGTTTATTTCATCCTATTCTTAGTTTGGGGAAAGAACTAGAGTGGATCCTCRCTTAAASCTCGAATTTTGCACCCCATGCTCTATTCTAAGGTAGTTTTTCAGGTGAATGAAATATGCGATACGTAGATGGGCTATTAAGATTTAATTTCTGAAAAATAAAAAAGCCTCATTCCTTCCTCACTCACCTGCTTTTCCATTCATACCCTTTTTCTCCATTTCTTGAAGGCTTGAAACTTTGAAAAGTAAATTGCTGCTGGCTAAATCTGTGAATGATCACACAGGACTCCCTTGATGGTGTATGAGACATTGCTAATGTGTCCTTAAATTGATCTTTTTGCTTCTTGCCCAACAATATTCATCATTCCACCAGCAGCCGGTATCTCATTCAGAGATTTCCCAGACAGGAAGACAGAAGAGCTTCCATTAAGATGTACACAGCAAGCTTCAGCTCAGTTAGGTTTCTTTATCCGTGCCTTTAGCATGACTGATCTGTGTGTTCCAAATCAAGTCAGTTTCTCAAATATTTCACTGAGTTACCACATACCCTAATGTTTTCTCTGGCCCTGAGAATTTCTTCAAGTAATCTCCTAAGTTTATAGCTAATACAGTCCATTCTTCAGTAATAATTCAACTACCATACATTTTTTTTTCCTAGTAAGGTGAGCATTCAGAGGTTTGGTGTTCTCTTCTTCATAATGGGTGTTGTTAATTTCAGGGTAGGTGAAATTCAACCTGATGCATATTTCTAGAGGAGTTGATTTCTTTACAATCGGAAAGTCAAAGACATGATGCTGGAGGACAGTCCTTTTTGTGTTGCTGTTTTGTCTTTGTTTCCTGTAAAGATTAAGCAAAGATGTTTTTTCAAAAATAAGCTGTTGAACCCTGAAAGGTTAGCCCAGAACTTTACAGGTAAACATTTGTTTGAAAATCAATAAGGAAAAGTAAGGAAAGCTGCAACTGAAATGGACATCTTCTTTCCTCAAATTAAAGAGCTTGTCCTTTTATAAGGTGTTTTTGTTTCTGGACAACTCCCACCCCTTGAGCTCTGCCCTGGACTATATGCTGTGTGATACTTGGAGAGGCATTACTTTTCCAGGTCATGGCAGGTGCCTTATCCTGTTGCTTGCCTGTTTGGGTTTTTTTCCCCTTCCTTAGTTGCTACCGCATTTTCTTAAAGCAAAAGCAGTCTTTTCCTAGCTCTTAAGGTTGTGCATCTTCAATGCCTTCTTCCTCAATGAACTGCTTGTGCTTCAAGGGCCTTTGTTTTCAGCCTGTGTCCCTATTTTCAAGGCCTTTGCTGCTGTTCTGTGATTAAACTCCCCATCATAACAGGAGACCTGTGGCACCAAGCTCCTGTTCACATGTCAAGTTCTAGTCACAGACTTAAACACCTTGGACTGGAGCCTTGCACAGTTAGCRTACAACTCAAGGCCTCTGCTTTAGCTACAAWCTRTTCCCTCAAAAATCACTGTCCTCTGTGTTTACAGTCCTCATACTGTAATGTACATTTAATAAAGTTACCTGGCAGCTGCATGAACTTATACCACTGCTGCACCCCCAGAATGAATTCTTAATCCMTAGAAGAAGGAAAGGGACAGGTACCAGTGGGAGAACATTTTTCAGCAGAAYGTCCTCTTCACTYCTAACCTCTAACCTCTCTGAATTCTCAAGAGAGACTAATAAAATCTGTTCAAAAAATGAGCCTTAAAATTCATAATTCCCATTAAACTGTCAGAAGCATGGACTAAGTAGATCTTTCTGTTTTTATTATGTGTTGTAATTCCCTGTCTCTTCCTCCAKMACTTATTCCCTCCCAAGTTTGTGCTTAATAAATTATCTTCTATATGTTTCACTCAGTTCCAWAGGAGAGGCARTCACATGGCT
>JASVER010000330.1:21009-32019 GCA_030449065.1 Oceanodroma leucorhoa
ACTGCAGAAGGCGGGGGTGCGCCACGGCCTGAGGCGGACCCCTCGGCTCTGGCAGGCGGTGACGTAGGCGCTGACGGAGTGGCAGACGGTTTCTTGATGCCCTTCGTAGACGCAGGCGTCGAAGAGACAATCGTCAAAGTAAGGGGCCGGGTCGAYGACGCCGTGGCAGGCGGCGAAGGGTCCCCGCTTCTTCACCAGGAGGCCGCAGTGTTTGTCGCCCCGGTAGGCGCGTTTCTCCGCTTCGGTGCAAACTTTGCAATCTTCGGTGCAAGAGGCCCGGCAACCGGGGACGTYGGCCACTTTCCAGGAGTCGGCAAATTGGATTTCGTCGGTAGCCGGTTGCCCGTCAGGCAAAGCGAAGTCGTCGCCCGGGTCGCCGTCGGCGTCGCCGCAAAGGCCGCAGACGGCCCCCGAGTAGGTGTTGGGGAGGATGACTCTGGCGTAGCTGTACCAGTCGAAGGTGACGGTGACCTCAAAGTCGGTCTTGATGAAGCCGTGGACGCCTCTGAGGTAGGCCTGGAGCTTGTCACCGTGGTTGAAGGGCAGATTTACCAGGACCCCGTCGACCTGGAAGGGCAACATGGGTTGCATGATGCCACCCAACGACTCTGAAGCCCACCCGGATGCCACCCGGCGACTCTGAAGCCCACCCAGATGCCGCCCGGTGAATCTGAAGCCCACCTGGATGCCACACAACAACTCTGAAGCCCACCTGGACGCCACCCAACCACTCTGTAGCCCACCCGGACGCCACTCGGCAACTCTGAAGCCCACCCAGATGCCACCCGCCGACTCTGAAGCCCACCTAGACGCCACCCAACCACTTTGAAGCCCACCCGGACACCACCCAACCACTCTGAAGCCCAACCAGATGCCACCCGGAGACTCTGAAGCCCACCCAGACGCCACCCAACCACTCTGAAGCCCACCCGGACGCCACCCGGAGACTCTGAAGCCCACCCAGACGCCACCAGGAGACTCTGAAGCCCACCCAGACGCCGCCCAACCACTCTGTAGCCCACCCGGACGCCACCCAACCACTCTGTAGCCCACCCGGACGCCACCCAACCACTCTGAAGCCCACCCAGATGCCACCCAACCACTCTGTAGCCCAACCGGATGCCACCCAGCGACTCTGAAGCCCACCCGGACGCCACCCGACGACTCTGAAGCCCACCCAGACGCCACCCAACCGCTCTGAAGCCCACCCAGACGCCACCCCGTGACTCTGTAGCCCACCCAGACGCTACCCGGAGACTCTGAAGCCCACCCGGACGCCACCTGGCAACTCTGAAGCCCACCCGGATCCACCCGGACACTCTGAAGCCCAACCAGATGCCGCCCAACCACTCTGTAGCCCACCCGGATGCCGCCCAACCACTCTGTAGCCCACCCGGACGCCACCCGGAGACTCTGAAGCCCACCCGGATGCCACCCAACCACTCTGTAGCCCACCCAGACGCCACCCAACCACTCTGTAGCCCACCCGGATCCACCCGGAGACTCTGAAGCCCACCCAGATGCCGCCCAACCACTCTGTAGCCCACCCAGACGCCACCCAACCACTCTGTAGCCCACCCAGACGCCACCCAACCACTCTGAAGCCCACCCAGACGCCACCCAACCAGCTTGCAACCCAACCATATGCCATACAACAGCCTTGAAACCCACCAGATGCCAAGCAACGACCTTGCAAACCAACCAGGCATCACGCAGCTTGCGGCCCGCCCGCCCACCGCGCAACAGCCTCGCCACGCCCCCAAACTCCACGCGATGAGTTTGCAGCCCAGCCGAAATGCCGTGCGACAACTCTGCAGCCCATCCAGCCGTCACACGACCGCCTTGCGACGCACGCCAACGCCTTGCGATGAGCTCGCAACCCAGCAGGACACCGCGCATCCGCCTCGCAACCAAACCCAACGTCATGCAATGACCTCGCAACCCACCTAAACACCGTACGAGGACCTTGCGAGCCCACCCAAACGCCACGCAATGACCTCGCAACTTCAACCAGCACCTCGTTCTCCCCTACCTTGAGCTGCTGGGGGTGCGTCCGGCTGAGGCTGAGGGTCATGTTGTAGACTTTC
Source organism: Oceanodroma leucorhoa (assembly GCA_030449065.1). Taxonomy (NCBI): domain Eukaryota; kingdom Metazoa; phylum Chordata; class Aves; order Procellariiformes; genus Oceanodroma; species Oceanodroma leucorhoa. The sequence continues at coordinate 23,097 of JASVER010000330.1, forward strand.
AGGGTGACCTCCTTGGTGTAGGAGACCGCGCGGCTGCCCCGGTTGTCRTTCTCCACGGTGACGGCGAAGGGGATGAGGGTGGGGTCGTCGGAGCAGAGGGCAGCCAACTGGTAGACGCAGGTGCCCATGAAATCGTAGCGGCGCCCGTCGAAGGTGGTGTAATGGGGGTCGCCGGTGGCCACGCAGACGGAGTGGCTCTTGGCCACGCACCGCCGCACGCCCTTCACCACGGCGCACGTCTCGCCCAACATGCAACCGGCTTTCTGGCACACCACCATGCCCACATCTGGGTCACACCTGCACCAAGACTGGCAGGTCTCATCGTCCCAAAACTCCTCACCCGGACGGTAGTAGCGACCCTCCCGGGTGCAGCCGCAGCTGCTCACGGCCACGCACTGGCCACCGCTGAGGACGTAGCCCTCGTTGCAGGCGCAGGTCTCCACGCAGGGCTGGGTGCAAGCGGTGGGCGCATCCCGGTTGGCGCACGTGGCCGGGCAGGCGTTGCCACAAGCTTCGTAGTGGCTGTTTTCAGGGCAGGGTAATGCTGGGGGGAGGGAGGAAACGGGGCAATTTAAAGGGGAGGCTGCAGCAGCGTCACGTGGGTATTGCGAAGAATTCATGCGACGAGCGCTTTGCATGCAACGTCCCGGGGCTGGACGTTCCCCCGTGCAAACGCGCTGATTTTTTTTGCACGCAACCCCCCCAGAGCTGGACGTTCCCCCGCGCAAATAACGCCGAGCGCATCATCCCGTGCTAAAATATTCCCCTTCTTTGCAAAAACCACCCCGCCACGGAGACCGGCGGAGGAAACCTGTTGCTTACGGCAGCCCGACGGCGTCCTCCAGTCGTGCACGACGGCCCCGTGCTTCTTGCAGGTGGACGCGTAAGCCTCCAGCACCTTGCAGAGGATTTTCTTCGCCCCGTCATTTATGCAGACATCGTAGAGGCAGTTGCGGTAGAAATCCCGGGGCTTGACGACGTCGTGGCAAGCCTTGAAGGGCCCCTGGAAGCTTTTCTTGATGAGACCGCAGTACTGGTTGCCCCCGTACAGCTCCTTTTTCTCCTCCTCGCACACCGGGCAGGTCCCTTCGCAATAATCCCAGCAAAACAGGTCGTCGTCGTCGTCGTCGTCGGGGACTTTCCAGCCTTTGGCCCAGGCCACCACGGCGGCGGGGTCGCTGCCGCTCTGGGGGACGTCGTCCTCGGGCTTGAGGTTGAAGTCGCCGCAGAGGCCGCAGGTGTGTTTGTAGTAGCTGCTGGGGAGGTCGATGAGCAGATGCCAGTTCCAGTCGTACGTTACCCGGAGCCCAAAATCTGTCTCCAGCACGGCGCTGAGCCCGCTCGGGAAGACCTGCACCTTGCCGTCTTCCAGGCTCACCGGCAGCAGCGTCACCACCCCATTCACCTGTGGGTGGGGAGCACCAGGCGTGAACACGATGCATTGGCCCCGACGGGGGCTTGGGGGGCACGCAACCGCCTCGCCGCGGCATGCGGTTGCCCCGCCGCGGCACGAAATCGCTTCTGCGGACGTTGCTCGCGGCCACCTTGCCGCGGCAGGCCATTGCCCGCCGCAACCGCCGCCGCAAACCTCCCAGGGGGGTGTCCCACCTCTTTTGAGGTTTCTTGGAGACCTCCTGCAGCCGCCTTTGGGGTTTTGGGCTTCCCCGAGGGGCAGAAAACAACCTCAGGTTGCCCCCCACAAAGCAGCGTATTCCCGGCATGCCCCAACATTTCAAAAATCCACGTTCCGGTTTGATCGGTTTAGCCAAAAAATAATGGTGGCCCTGATGAAGCAGGAAGGGATGTTGAAAATGATGGAGGAGATGGATGAAAAAGGAGGTGGGGAAGAGACGGATGAAAAAAAAGAGGTGGGGAAAGGCCAATTTAGGTGGGGAAAGGCCAATTTTCCCCTCCATTTTAGGCCAACTCACCCTGACTTTGCCCACTTCCTTCCGGTGGATGGAGATCTGTTGACCGTAGACCTTGATGTTGGCCAAGCTCACGTAGGAAACGGATTTCACCCCGCCACGGATGTCGTTCTTGCCTTCCACCTTGAAGGGTACCAGTCTGGTGTCGTTCCCGCAGGATTCGGCCATGGTGTAGGTGCAGGTGCCTTGGAAGTCAAAATCGAGCCCGTCGAAGGTGTGGTAGTGGGGGTCTCCCCAACCCCAGCAGGTGGCAACCAGGGACGGGACACACTTGACTTGGCCGTCCTTCAACTTGCACCTCTCCTTGGGCCGGCAGCCAAGGGCTTTGCAGGGGTCTGGAAGGAGAAGAAACCACAGGAGGAGTCCTGGTGAGGGGCACGTGCCACGTCACCATGCAAACCAAGCGTCTTCGCCAGTGTTGAGGTCCCACCAAGTGTCCTCTGCTCCCCCTTGGGCTTTGGCAGGAGATTGGCAGCTCCAAGATGGAAACCAGAGCRCAACAATCCATCGCCAAACCCAAACTTCCCCTTTTCGGCCGTCTTTCCCCCCGCCATTGCTTGGGAAAGTGTCAAGATTGGGTTCATCGTTACCCAAGATTGCAGCCGTCCTTCAAGAAGGTGCCACCACGGTTAAAATAGGACATCTGGGTGGACACAAAGCTTTTCTGAAGCACTTTGCTCCTCCAAAATCCTCCCAACCACATCCCCTGCCCCTCTTAGGGTTGGAGAGAGGATCTGTGGCCTCCATCTCCCCTCGCTGTAGGGTTTCCACCTCAGCCCACACCTCTAAATCAAACATCCAGACCAACCCCAGGATCTGCTCCGGCTCCGAGATCCCTTTTTTTTCACTCGAGCATCCCCATTTTTCCTTACTTTGGTTGATGCAACCCAAGACTCCRTCCCGGATTTCACAGGTTTCGTCATTGGTGCAGCTGTGGCTGCTGCAAGTCAAGCCCTTGCCGGGGACACACGTGCAACGCTGCTGGCAGTTGTCCTTCAAGACCCACTCGTGGGGCTGCAGGGCGAGAGGTCGCGAGGTGTTGCAATGAGAAGAGCAAACTGCGTTAGACGTRAATGCATAAAAATACGTAGAAGGGGAAAAACATCACATATTGAGGTCTACCGCAGAGAATAAGCTGCTCTGCAAAATGCAAAAATGTTGAGGAATTGATCGCTTTTGTTGAAAGAAAAAAAAAATGCAGAAAAAAAAACACATTTGCCCTCTTCCACCTCCTCTGAAGGAAAAGTACGTTATTATTTAGCGCCTTCAGCTGTGAAAAGCATAGCTACTATCTGGGCATCCGCATCTGTGCTAGCACCTTTTTGCCAAGCGATAAAAGAGATGGAAATGCCCCAATTTTCTTCATAGGAAACCACAGAATCGCTTGGCAGATGGAAGATTTTGAGGCTTTTGTTTGGTTTTTGTCGGGTTTTTTTTTTGCAAGGTGCTTTGGGCCGYGCACACGTCACTTTTGGAGCAACGTGCTGCCACGCAGGCAGGAGGAAAATGTTTAAAAAAACCCCAAACCGACCCAAAAAACCCCCAAACTCAGGAGATTACTACCTTGTAGTACTTCCCATCCACAAAGCATCCACATTCGTCCTTGGGAACGCAGCCGTGCCCGTCAAAGAGGTACCCTGTATCGCAGCGGCAGCCTTCGAGACAGGTTTTGGGGCATTGGGAGGCATCTGCAAGCCCTGTGCAGCTGTTGACGCAGAGGTTGGTGCAGAGGGAGTAGCTGCTGTTGGCCGGGCAGTTGAGGGCTGGAAGGAAAAGACCCCAACGTTGGGTGGAAGAGCGGCGCCAACCCAGGGTTGCACCCCGGGGAGACGGCAGAGCCTGAACGSTGACGAAAACGCAACCCGTTGGCGCTCGGTGTGGGGGACGAGTGGGAAAAGGCAACCCAAGCACCCACCAGGCGAATTTTTCTTGGTGTTGGCTTTGCCCGTCAGTGAAAGTTCACCCCCCTTGGCGCTTGGGTCGGCTTTTCGCGTTTGCGCCCCGATACCGACGAAAATGCGCCGGGTTGGTGCTTCCGTTGCTTTTTCTCACTCGACCAAAAAACGCCAACGAAAATCCACCCGGTTGGCGCTCGCGTTGGCTTCTCCGGCTTGCCCAGAAGRGCGATGAGGACGCACCCGCTTGGCGCTTGCGGTGGCTTCTCTCATTTATCCCCAACGCCAAGGAAAACGCAACCCCTTGCAATGGCTTTTCCCGGGTGCGATTATTTTCACGCCGTCATCATCCTCCCCCACCCCGGGCTCCTGACCCAACAGCACCGTTCGCATCACCCCACGCATCGAGGGTGCTCAGCACAGACACCCGGCCCCCACGTCCCTTAGAAATAAATTGTAAAACCCCGCCTATTTTTCAATTAATCCCAACCAGATGTGACTTCCCGGCCAACGGAGGACATTTCCCACCCGCCACCCCCACTTACGGCAGAAGGACGGTCTTCTCCAAGCCTCGATGACGGCGCCGGCGTCTTGGCAAGCCGTGGCGTAGCTCTGGATGCTCTGGCAGAGGATGCGGGTGTCCCCCTCGGCAAGGCAAAGGTCGTGGAGACAGGCTTGGAAATAGAGGGCTGGGTTGATGAGGTGGTGGCAGGAGTCAAAGGGGCCTTTTGGGACCGTGAGGATGCCGCAGTAGTTGGGTTTCTGCAGGACCGCCACCTTCTTCTCCGTGCAGACGGGGCAGTCATCCTTGGGGCAGTCGTCACTGCAGGACACGTCAGGAATTCTCCAAGCGGAGCCGAAGACCACCGCGTTGGGGGCCTGTTGGCCGCTGGGGAGGAGGAAATCATCGTTGCGTTGGCCGTTGTAGTTGCCACAGAGCCCACAGAGGTGGCCCTGGTAGCTCTGCGGGACTGTGACCGTCACGTGGTAGAGKAGGTCATAGCGTATGACAAGGCCGAAGTCAGCCTGAAGGAGGACGCCCATCCCGTGTCGGTGCACCTGGACCCGTCCGTTGCTCAGGATGGCCGGGAGGTTGTGGGATATGGAGTCCACCTGGGACAGGGAGAGAGAAATCTTCCAGTGAGCCTCAAGGACTCTACAAGGAGAAGGTAGGAACAAAAAACATTGAGGGAAACACCTTCCAACCAACCTTTTGATGAATTTATGGCTCCCACTTTGAAACTGGAAGGCAAAGTGGGGATAAGCATGGCTTTGTTTTGGAGATAAGGGGTGAGGTCTTCCCTCCATCAAGGAAAAATGAGTTTTGGGCCCCCATGTTCACACCCGCAAAGAAGTGGACCACAAAACACGGCCTTACTGTGACCATGCAGCTCTTGTTTCACGCCAGAGGCAACGTGAGCCTGTAGACTTTGACACCAGCGACCAAAAAGAGGCAGAGCTGTGCTTCACGATCCACCAGGACAGGTCCCTTGTTGCCTCACACCGAGGTCAACTCGAGCCCGTAGGCATTGTCACCAAAATGTTTGCACTCAAAAAGCGACGGACCGCAGAGCACCGACTTGCTGTGATGGTTCCTCTCTCGCCTGGGTCAAGGTCAAGGTCAACATGAGCCAACTTTGACACCAGCAGAGGTGGACCATCAAGCACGGACCTACCAAAACTGTTCCCCTCTTGCCTCACGACAAAGTCAACATGAGCCCGTAGACTTTGTCACCAGCGTGTTTGCACCCAGAAAGAGGTGGACCACGAAGTGGTCGTGCCTTACCACGACAGCTCCCCTCTTGCCTCGCATCAAAGTCAACGTGAGCCCGTAGACTTCAACGGACAACGCTTGGATGCCGGAGACCTTCCTCTTCTGCCGGGCTTCCTTCTCGATTTTCACAACAAATGGTTTGACGTTCTCACCAGCGCAGGTCTCCGTGAGGATGTAGGAGCAGGTGCCCGAGATGTTGAAAGCCATCCCATCGAAGGAGCTATAGGTGCGGTCACCGGTGGCCATGCAGGTCCCGAGTGGGGTAGACGGGCATTGGAAGACGCCATCGATGACTTCGCCTTCGCCGCCTCCGGGGCAAGACTTTTTTTGGCAGACCACAGCGCCGCCAGCCTGGCACTGACATTTCTCCTGCTCGGTGGAGAAGGTCTCCTCCGCCYTGTAGTAGAAGTCCTCGTGGAGGCACCCGCACTGGGACACGGGGACGCACTTGTCGCCGCTGAACAAGAAGCCTTGGTCGCAGGCGCAGCCCTCCCTGCACCGCTCCGAGCATTTCACCGGGGTGTAGATGCTGCTGCAGGTCTGGCTGCAGGCCTGGGAGCAGATCTCGTAGTGGCTGTTCGCAGGACACGAAATTCCTGCCGCGAGACAAGGAGATTCGTTAGAAGCAAGGAAATTACAGGCCCGATCCTGCAATYTTCCTGCAATTAGGGTCACGGTTGCGCCTGGTGATGAGGTTGACCAGATGTAGATTTTTTTTCACCCAATTGCTTCACGGCTAAGTCTCATCTCTTGTTCACTGTGGACGTGATGAGGGAAGGGAATGTCCCGTAAGGGACGTTTCAACCCTTCGGAGGTGGGGGGGGGGGGTTTAGGCCCCTGAATCACCTGGGTTTCCCCGTCATCGTGGAGGAAACGAGGACGTTCCCTCAAGCAACAGAATCGCTCCCATGTTGGGTCCCCAGTCGGCTTCCAGGGCAGGTCCCTCTCCCCTAATTTAGATATTTTTGGTGCATCTCATGTGTTTTGCCCTCTAAACGATGCAGGCAATGGGCCCTCCCTCTCGTTTTAGCCAAGGCAAAGAAACTGGTGCTTACTGGGGCTAAATTATTTGACCCATCGTAGCCAGATGAGATCTTTTTCCTYAGAAGGGTTTGTTTCTGGGCATTGGCTGTAAACAGAGATGATGAGACCAACCTAGACTTCGGGTGGGATAAAGCACCACTAAGTGAGATGATTCCCACCTCTGGTTTGTCCCCGCAGGGGTTTGGCCCAGGATTGGGGTTCCCTTGGCTGCTCGTGATCCTTCACGAAGCCAAAACAAACCCCTCCAATTAGCCCAACTTACCGCAGAAATCGTCCGTCCTCCACCTCCCGAGGGTCACGCCAGCATCTTGGCAGGCAGCAGCGTAACGGGCGATGATCGAGCATATCGCATCTTCCCGGTCTGGGAAGAGGCAAAAATCATGCACGCAGTTTTGGAAGTATCTGACGGCGTCCACGTGAGCATGGCAAGCTACGAAGGGTCCGTCCGCTTGCTGGATGATTCCACAACCCATCTTTGAGACCTTCTGGTGCTGCAGAGCCGCTGCCATGGCAGGACATTCCACCTTCGACWGCTCCACGCAACCCGGGATGTGGGCCACCTTCCAGCTGTGCCCGAAGGCGTCTGGGTTTGACGTCACTTGGCCGCCCTTCATCATCATCTCGTCGTCGGCGTTCCCGTTGTAGTTCCCGCAGAGGCCGCACAGGGTGTTGGCGTAAGTGCTGGGCGCTGACACGGTGACTTGGCTTTGCCAGTCGTAGGTGACGGTGACGCCGAAGTCTGTCTCTACCACCACCTCCTGCCCACCTCTGTAGATGGAGATCTTCCCATCTCTGCGGCGGTAGGGTAGGTTGACCAACTGGTCATCGATCTGGGGACAAAAGCGAAAAAAAAAAAAAAAAACACCACAATTTGGTATCCAACAGTAAAAGCAAATTGTGTTTTCACACCACCGGCAATTTGGGCTCCAGCCAAAGCACCCGAGTTATGTAGATGAAGACTTTTCAGATTTAATCATCTGCCCCAAATACAGATGCCCACCAGCTTTGAGGTGAACAGTGCCTGAGGCTCCCCGGCTTATATCACGCGCCAATCTCCTCCTTTAGGTGGAGATCCTTCTATTTAGGCGACTAAATCTCCTCTTGATTAACGTGGGGCAAAGAGACCTGGTAGCTCTGGATCTCAGCGGTGCGGTTGGAGAAAAATATTCGGCGTTACCCAATACAGGAAAAAAAAATAGAGGCGTGAGGGTGGAAGAGAAGAAATGGGACAAGGAGGTTGGGGGTGAGGAGCAGAAGGCGAAGTATGTGGAGATTAAATAAAGAAACATTTGCTGAACTCACCATGATTTTGCCGGGGTGTTCCTGGCTGATGACAATGTTTTTGTCGTAGACTTTGACCGTCACGAGAGTGATGGAGAAGAGCGGTTCGTCGTCCCGGCGGCCATTCTGCACCAGCACCTGGAAGTCCACCAGACCTTGGCTCTTCTTGCACAACCCAACGAACTGGTACATGCACGTGCCCTGGAAGATGAACCTCCTGCCGTCAAAGCTCTCGTAGTGGGTGGCACCGACCGCTGTGCAGATCCCATAACTCTTGGGATAACAATCCCGGATACCCTCCTCCACCCGGCATTCTTCCCCGCGCCGGCACTCGGCCCGTCGGCATACGGCCCTCCGGGATGTCGCGCTGCAGACGCAACGTTTGGTACAGGTGTTGTCACCCCAAAACACTTCGCCGAGACCGTGGAGGAGGCCCTCGAAGACGCAGCCGCACTCATCCCGGGGGATGCACTCGTTGGCCTCCAACGCGAAGCCCTCCCGGCACTCGCAGCTCTCCGCGCAGGCCGAGGCRTCGCAGTCAGCGGGCGTCGCGCGGTTGTTGCAGGTGGTGGGGCAGGCGGCGCTGCAGGCGCTGTAATTGCTGTTCTTCGGGCAGGAGAGGGCTGCCGAAGGGACGGGACACGGTTGGTGGCGGTGGGGATAAGGCTTCTTGGCCGTAAGAAGGCGCAGCAGAGCGCGAAGGAAACCTGCGTGGGCTTTCTGGGGTTTTGCACGTACTTTCTGGAGTCTCCGYGGACTTCCCTGACTTTCTGCGTGGATCTTCTGAATGCACTTTCTGAAGTCTGCATGGGCTTCCTGGACTTTCTGGACTATCTACCTGGATTTTTGGGACTCTCCATGGACTTCTTGGACCATCTTTTCTGAATGAGACTTTTGGGAGCCTCTATGGACTTTCTGCATGGACTTTTGGGACTTGGACTTTCTGGACTATCTACTGGGACTTTTGGGAGTCTCCATGGCTCCCTGGACCTTCTGCATGG
>JASVER010000330.1:62536-72700 GCA_030449065.1 Oceanodroma leucorhoa
CTTTAATATAGTAGAGATCTGGAGGCGCTGGTTGACCTTCTACGGTGGCGGCGGTGCTTGCGCTGTCCCCGARGCCACATCTGGCAGCGACGTCATCCCCACAAATAACCGCGTGCCRTTTCTTCCAGATCCCTGCCGGCTCGTGAAATGCCGCGCCAAGGAGACGTGCAAGATGGAGAAGGGGGAGGCGGTGTGCGTGCACGACTACATGGGCACCTGCATGGGGTCGCAGTCCCTGCAGTACCACACCTTCGATGGGATGACCGTGGAGATCCGGGGTGGCTGCACCTACACCATCGCCAAGTATTGCGGCAACGATCCCGCCCTGGYGCCTTTCGTCGTGGAGGAGGAGAAGAGCGAAGGCAATTTTAAGGAGTGGTTGACCAACGTCTACGTGTACGGCTACAACATCTCCATCCACACGGGAGAGGGAGGCAAAATCCAGGTGGGTTTTTCCAGGCCGTGGCAGTGTTATTCTGGACAAAGCCTTTTGTGCCAAGTGGAAGAGGGTAAAACATTGCGGTGGGCGAGGTTGAAATTAAAAAATGAGGAGAACCACCAAAACCACAGAGTATTGGGAAATTTTGCATTACAAATGAAGACACGGCAAAGGGGAGGGTGCTTTGTACCTGACTCGAGGTGTCTTCCRTTAAACCACGGTCCCTTTTTGGTTAGCGTCAGGCCAATTTTAAGGATGCAACTCTACCATGAGGTTGGCTTTATCCATGAGGTCCACCAACCATGGAGATCTACCACAAAAAGGGAGTCTGGGTGAGATGGAAGTCTATTTTGCAAGATTAGRTGAGGTTTCTCCCAGCCGTACAGCTTGGTGGTCTTAACATAAATGAGATTTTAAGCTCAGAAGTTGAAGGAGGTGGTTCTCCCACGACACATTTGGGTTTTGGTCTTTTCCCGTTAAAGCCTATCGCGTATCTACAGGACATGGGGYAAAATTGCTGGTTTATGTTGATGATTTCTTCTCCCTGAAAGAAGTTTCTCTTTCTGATTGTATCTATACGCTTTTTGGGGGTTGTGAACTCTTAGCAAAGCCACCACCCARTGAGATTTAATCCTTCTTTTCCTCCTTTCCCCCAAGGTCAACAACAAACTCACCAACCTACCAGCCACCCTGGATGCGGGGAAGATCCAGATCTTCCAAAACGAGGGCCGGACCATCCTGCAAACGGATTTTGGGCTGCAGGTGACCTACGAYGAAGACTGGGCCATAATGGTGGCGGTGCCCAGCAGCTATTTCGGGGCCACCTGTGGACTCTGCGGCAACTTCAACGAAGACACGGAGGACGAGACGACACTTTCCGATGGCACTCAGGCTGCCAGTGTGGAGGATTGGGCCGAAAGCTGGCGAGATCCTTCCTGTCAGGATGATTGTGGAGACCAGGAGACGCTGCAGGACACAACAGGCTGTGGTGAGCTCATCTGGGGGGTCGCCAAGCATTTTGGGGGAGAAAGAAGGGGATCCACATGGGGATCTGGCCGCAGGTATCTGAGAGCTGCTGCCCAGGCCACCAAGTCGATGCTTGTAGGCGTCAACTTAACCAACATCTCCAGCACTGGGGAAGGGTTGCCTTGCTCTTTTCATGCCAAACCACCCCAAAATCCACCTTATCTGACCTCAGACGTCCATAACACACAGAATTATGTAGGGGTTTTCTTGAGGGCCAATCCCCACAGGGTGTCTCATGGACTCTGAATCACTTGTGGGCATCAACTGAGCCAACACCTCCAGYGTCGGAACCCGACGTCCCTCTAAGGAAAGTCCTTAGCTCATCCCTTGTGTTGCCCCTTTTTTTTTTTTTTTTTTTGAGATSWTCTTCTCAAATATCACCCCCACAGCTCAGAGGTGCCCCAAAAACAGCCACTTCGAGGCCTGCGGGACGGCGTGCCCTGCCACCTGTGCCGACCCCAAAGCCCCCGCCTCCTGCAGCCAGCCGTGCACGGCGAGCTGCCAGTGCGACGAGGGCTTCGTCCTCCGCGATAGCTCCTGCGTCCCAGTGGAGACCTGCAGTTGTTTCCACAACGGCCGCTCCTACAAGGTCCAAGAGGAGTTTTGGGAGGACGGGAGCTGCCAGAGCCGGTGCCGATGCGAGGCGGGGGGCAAGGTGGCTTGCAAGAAGGCGGGGTGCAAGGCCCACGAGAAATGTACCACGGTCGAYGGCGTCCCCAGCTGCCGGGCGAACAAGTATTTCACCTGCATCGGGACGGGCGATCCTCACTACACCACCTTCGACGGGTTGAGATACGACTTCCAAGGGACGTGCATCTACCAGTTCGCAGCCCTCTGCACCCAGGACCCCAAACTGGTCCCCTTCACCGTCAAAGTGGAGAACAACCACCGGGGCAACAAAGCCGTGTCCTTCACCAAAACCGTCACGTTGGAGGTCTACGGCAACGTCATCAGCATGAGCCAGGAGCATCCGCGCAAGGTCAAGGTAGGCGTCCGCCAAGGACCTCGTGCAACCCGCATCTAAATTGCTTATTTGCTGTGTTTTCCCCCAAATCCCCCCCTTTTTTTTTCCTCATGCACGCCTCCATGGAAGCATCAATTTCTGTCTGCCGTCTCCAGAGGGAGCCCTGAGCAGCTAGTTTGGATTTAAACACCTTATTTTTAAACACTTAAAGAAGTCCATATTAAAAAAAAAAGAAAAAAAAACCTTGTTTATGGTGTGCTGGAAACAGCCAATTTTCCCTCTGGCAAACCGAGTGAGTAAAAAATATCCATGAATAATAGCAAAAATACTTCCACATTCAAAAGCATGCACTTTGGTTAATGTCTTCGGCTTCCTTTTTTTGCTCCCATGAGGCTTTCTGAGTTTGTATATCCTTTCTCCCTGACAGCTGCAAAGTGACTCAATTAATTTGGGAAAGGTTCAATTCCCGCCTTGTCTTAGCCAAAGTGTTGCACAAAAGGGTTAGCCACAAATTTTAATCCTTTATTTTTCTCTCCGAACAATAATATTTTCCACTTAATATAGAGCCCTATGCCTGGAAATCCTCCTCATGCGAAAGGTTTTTCCAAAAACACCCAAAATCTCAAGGGATTTGCATTTTCGCTGGAAATTCTCCCCATGCAAAGTGTTTACCCGAAACACCCCAAACTTGACTGATTTGAATTTGCCCGGAAATCCTCCCTGTGCAAAGGCTTTTGCAAAAATGCCCAAATCTCAAGCGATTCGCATTGGTTTTGCAGAAACACGCAAACCTCGAATGATTTGCATTTGCCTGGAAACCCTTCCTGGCTTTTGTAAAAACACCCAAATCTCAAGCGATTTGCATTTTATCCAGAAATTCGCCCCGTGCAAAGACTTTACCAAAAACCGCCCCAAACYTGACTGATTCGAATTCGCCTGGGAAATCCTCCCCGCGCAAAAAAAGTTTTTTTTTTGCAAAAAAAGTTTTGCAAAAACCCCCCCAGATCTCGAGCGGGTTGCGCGAGCTGTTTGCCACCCGGTGCCACCACCCGCCTTCCCCACCACCTCCCCCAGGTCAACGGCGCCTTCGTGGAGCTGCCGTTCACCCAGAAGGGCCAATTCGAGCTCTACCACAGCGGCGTCCACGGCTTCGCCCGCACCGCCTTCGGCTTGCGGGTGAGCTTCGATTGGTACAGCTACGCCCGCGTCATCCTCCCCGASGCCTACGCCGGCGCCGTCTGCGGCCTCTGCGGCAACGCCAACGGCAACGCCGACGACGACTTCACCACCCGCGACGGCCAACGGGCGGCGGATGAAATCCAGCTGGCCGACAGCTGGAAGGTGGGAGACGTCCCCGGTTGCTCGGCCGGTTGCGTGGGGGATTGCCCGGTGTGCGACAACGAGCGGAAAGAGCCCTACCGCCGTGACGGCTATTGCGGGGTGATCGCAAGAACCGAGGGGCCCTTCCGGGCCTGCCACCGCGTCGTCAACCCCGCGCCCTTCCTCGAGGATTGCGCCTTTGACGCCTGCCACTACAAAGGCCACCGGGACACCTTGTGCAAAGCCATCGCCGCCTACGTGACGGAGTGCCAGAGCCACGGCATCGGCGTGGAGCAGTGGAGGACGCCGTCCTTCTGCGGTGAGCGGGGTCACGAGGGGATTCCCCCTGCCCCCCCGCCCCACGCTAGGCCATAAAAATAAGGTTTTGTGCCCAACCACCCGCCCTTGGCTTTGCTTAGAGCCAACGGAAACACAAAACGCCTCCAAAAYTGGGTTTATTTGCCCCGTTTCCAACATCTTGCAACGCAATTACTTCGTTGTAAAGTAACACAGCCCCGAGGCCGAATGATGAGTTTAGATGCAAACATGGATGTGGGAAAATTCCCTCCAACTCGTTTCCGAAGCAAAATTCATTCCTCCCTTCATGCAACAGTGCAAAATAAATCCCCGTTGCCCTCCAGATTCTTCCTTGCTGCGAGGAAGGGGGACGCAAAATCAGTCCCCATCGCTCTCCAGAGCGATAATTGAGGCTCAACCATCCACGATTTGCTTGGATTTGCACCCTAGGCTTCGGGCTGATGAAAGAATAGGATTTATCCGCCCCGTTTCCAACCATTCCTCCCAGAAAAGTGATTTTATTCTCCCCCTCCACAGCCCCGAGGCCAAACGATGAGTTTAGACGCAAATACGGCCGCAGGAAAATTCCCTCCAACCCATTTCCGAAGCAATTTGTTTCCCCTTCATGCAACAGAGGAAAATAAATCCGTATTGATCCCTCCACGTTCCTCCTTCAGGCAAGGAAGGGGAACGCAAAATAAATCCGCGTTGCTCGCCACGTATTTCATTAATGCAAGGAAGGGGAACGCAAAATAAATCCGCGTTGCTTGCCACATATTTCATTAATGCAAGGAAGGGGAACGCAAAATAAATCCGCGTTGCTTGCCACATATTTCATTAATGCAAGGAAGGGAAATGCAAAATAAATCCCCTTTGCACTCCAGAGCGATATCGATGGTCCACCACCGAAGACCTTGCATTTGCCCCCCAGGCTTCGGTGCGATGGTGGAAATACTCACCCTGACGCTTTCGGCTGCAAATCCAAGTAGGGCTTCATATTTTTTTTTATTTTTTTTTCTCCTCTGCTTCTCGCAGGCCCCTCCTGCCCCCGTCATTCGCACTACGAGCTCTGCGGCAGCAGCTGCCCAGCCACGTGTCGGGGCCGAGGCGTCCCCGAGGGCTGCTCGTCGGTGCCGTGCACCGAAGGCTGCTTCTGCGACGAGGGCTTCGTCCTCAGCGGTGACGAGTGCGTGCCGGCGGGCGAGTGCGGCTGCGAGCACCGGGGCCGCTACTACAAGAAGGGCGAGGATTTCTACGCCTCGTGCCGGGAGAGGTGCCGTTGCAAAGCCAACGGGGCGGCGGAGTGCRAGGAGGTCTTCTGCAGCGCCCACGAGGAGTGTCGAGTAGAAGACGGGGTGTTGGGGTGCTACCCCACCAGCTACGGGCGGTTGGTGGTGTCGGGCGACCCGCACTACGTGACGTTCGACGGGCGGGCTTTCGACCTGCTGGGGTCTTGCACCTACGTCCTGGCGCGGCTCTGCAAGGCGGAGCCGCGGCTGACGAACTTCTCGATGCTGTTGGAGCACGACGTGGGCGGTCGGGGCAACGTGGCCYTGATGAAGAAGGTGGTCGTCTCCATCCACGGGTACACGGTCAGCATGGAGAGGGGACGGAAGTGGGAGGTGACGGTAAGTCGGGAGGGTCCCGCGCCCTGGCGCGCGCGGGCTCGCGAAATCCGCGGCGCGAAATCCCTCGGCGCGCGCGGGCGTGCCAAACGCCTCGCTGCACACGTCCGTGCAAAATCCCCCCTGCGTACGCGCACGTGCAAAACCTCCTGGCGCACGCGAAATCCCGCCACCGGCAAGTTGGGATGTCTCCGTCCCTCGGTTGCACGCGYGCGTGCAAAATCCCTTGGGGCAGGCGTGCAAAACCCCCTGCCGCGTGCGCGCGGGCGAAATCCTCCGAGCCAGAAGTTGCCCCCATCCCTTGGTTGCACGTGTGCGTGTAAAATCCTTCGGCGCACAGCTGCACGCAAAATCCCCCCCCCCCGGGAACTCTGGATGTCTCCATCCCCCCGTGCACACGTGCGTGCGATGAGCCCCGCTGCCTGCGCGCACGCCAAATCCCCCGGTGCACGCGGGTGTGCGACGTCCCCCGGTGCTTGTGTCCACGTCCCAGGTGGATGGGGAGCGCTACACGCTGCCGCTGGTAACGAAGGACAAGAAGCTACGGATTGGCCAAGAAGGGAACAACATCATCCTCCAGACCGCCGCCGGCCTCCGGCTCCTCTACAACGCGGCCACCTACCTCCTCGTCACCATCCCCGACGCCTACCGGGGCCGCACGTGCGGACTGGGTGGCAACTACAACGGAGACCCAAGTGACGACTTCCAGCTGCCCGGCGGGTCCCTGGCGCAGAGCACCGAGGAATTCGTCGCCTCCTGGAAGATGCCAACGGAGGATGGAGTGTGCACCGACGGCTGCAACAGCAAGGTCTGCCCCGTGTGCGACGCCGCCGACACCGCTCCTTACGGCGCCGGCGACTCCTGCGGGCTCATCCGGGACCCGGCGGGACCTTTTGGGYCGTGTCACCCACGGGTGAGCCCTGTGGAGTATTTCAACCACTGCCTCCACGACGTTTGTGTTGCCGACGGCGCCCGTGATGTCCTCTGCCACAGCCTCCAAGCCTACGCCGCCGCTTGCCAAGCCGCCGGGGCCGAGATCGGCGGGTGGAGAACGGCCTCTTTTTGCCGTAAGTGCTCCAGAATATCTCCACGGAGCCACTTCAAYTCCCCATTTTCCTCCAAAGCCACATTTTCCCCCGGCAAAACCCTCAAATTTTGCAATCGTGGCTTTTTTTTCCCTGCTTTTGAGGCAAACGCGCCTTCACTGTCCGGACCAAGAAGACGTCCGAATGACCTGTGTAATATCAAGGCTGTCTTTTGCTTAACTCCCCCCAAAATCCATCAAATAGCCCAGAAACTATTTTTAAACCTCCCAAAAAAAACTCATTTGGGGGCTTCAATCACCTATTTCCCACCAAAAACACCCCGGAAGAAAGAAATTCCAGCTCACCACCTCCAAAACGTCAATATTTGTGTCAAATCTGTTCGAAATGGGCAACCCTCTACTTTGCCTTGAGGTGATTAGTGATATGCAAATGCTTTAACTTGGATGTTAAAAGCAGGATTCAGTCGTTTTAGCATCTTTTAAAGCCACCAGAGATGCCCAAAGCCATTGGTTAGCCATGGGGATGCCCCATAGCATCCAGAAAAAAGGGTCGTGATTTTTTGGGGGGGGCAATAACGGTATTTCTCCCTTTTTTCCCAGCCCTCTCCTGCCCACCCCACAGCCACTACGAGCTCTGCACCCGTACCTGCGACTTCACCTGCGCCAGCCTCTCCGTGCCGGCCCCGTGCAGCTGGACATGCTTCGAGGGCTGCCAATGCGACGATGGGTTCCTCTTCGATGGAGAAGCCTGCGTGTCCCTGGAGCAGTGTGGCTGCATGCACCAGGGACGGTATTTCAAGGTGAGGTTGACCATCGAGGCTTGGCATTGKCAGTTTTGGTGGAAATCAGGTTGAGGAAGGATTGTGGGGTGGGTTGTCCCACCTGGATGATGCAACTGGTTYGGGGATTCAGTCTTTGATGGGGGAGGTTGTCCCGTCTCATCGATGCAACTGGTTTGGGGACTCAATCTTCCGTGAGGTGGGTTGTCCCAACTAGATGATGCAACTGGTTTGTGGCTTCAATCTTTGATGAGTTGGGTTGTTCCATTTGAGTCGATGCAACTAACTTGGGGGTCTGAATCTTCACTGAGGCAGGTTGTCCCACCTAGATGGTGCAACAGGTTTGGGGACTCATTCGGTGGGGTGGGTTGTCCCACCTAGATGGTGCAAGGGATTTGGGGATTCCATCTTTGATGAGGTTGGTTGTCGCGCTTAGTCCACGCAACTGCTTTTGGGACTCAGTCTTCGATGAGGTGGGTTGCCACTTCGTTTTAAGGACACGTGTCCAAAATAATGCAATTCATAACATCCTAAACCGCATATTTTGCTCCGCGGGACCAGCGGAAAAAGGACAATTAATTCCTTGAGTTGCACAAACTCCACCAAATCCATCTCATGGTTTTTCTTTCTCTCTCCGGGATTTCTTCCCCCCGTCAAGGTGGGAAATTCCCTCGAAATTTGGTGTTCATGCGGATTAACCTCCGAGCCTTTCCTTTCCAGGCGGGCGAGACCATCGTCTCCAGCAACTGTTCCACGAAATGCAATTGCCACCCGTCCCAGGGACTCGTCTGTGAGAASATACGGTGTCCCCCGGATGAGGTCTGCGCCACGCGGGATGGGGCGCAGCGGTGTGTCAAGCGGGAAGGCCACTGCCGGGTCTCCCCGGGGGCCACTTTGACCACGTTTGACGGCGCCGGGGGAAGGCTCCTCGCCAGCGGCACCTACAAAGTGGCCGCCCTTTGCAACGAGCAGTCACCCAACTGGTTCAAAGTGGTGGTGGAGGTCAGCGAGTGCCGGGATGACAGCGTCCCGGCTGCCGCGGCCGTCTTCATCTTCTTCCGCGAAGCTTTTATCAACGTGAATAACAACATGGAGGTGTGGGTAAGCCGGGGCGGACGAGCAAGACGAGTCATTAAATTAAGACATGGAATTCGGGTGGGATTTATCTCCTCTTCCTTTAGACACCCTTAGGTGTTCGACCCCAATGATACCTTCGTGCTGTACTATTTTTAAGGAGCAGTCTGGGATTTTTTAACCCGTTTCTGGGTTTTTAACCCGTTTCTGGGGTTTTTAACCCATTTTGCCTTGCTGCAGGTGAATGGTCTTTTCACCCGCCTTCCAGCGATGGTGTCCAAAGCCATTTCCTTGAGCGCGGTGGCGGGGAACATCACCATCTCCCATACGTCGGGGATGGATGTGGTCTTCAGCCCCAGCGGGGAGGTGACGGTGACCGTAGGGGCTGCCTTGGTCAACCGGCTCTGCGCTCCCTGTGGCAACTTCAACGGTGACCCCGGCGATGACCTGAAGCTGCCTGATGGCCGGACTGTGAGGAGCATCGCAGAGGTGGTTGATGCCTGGAAAGCCAGGGATTTTACGGGATGGTGAGTGATCCCAAAAGACTTCCCCCCAAACCATGGGTTGATATTTTTTTTTAAGCCTGGGCAAGCAAGAGGGTAGGGAACAACCTCCATGGGGCATCAACGGGTTGGGCTAGGTGGCATCTGGGAAGGACTTCTCCATCTTCTTTGGTTTCATCCACAGCGACTGACACACAAACCCAAGGAAATTATTCGGGTAAGTGACTCTTCTCCTCCTTCGCTGTCGCATCTCACGCTACGAATGCTCCCGCAGACCCGTGATTGGAAGAGGCTGAGTTCGTTCGACCCTCCCTAATTAATTACGTGAAGAATTGGGGGTTTCTAGTGCCTCAGCCTTAGAGAGACCTGTATGAAGAGTAGACACCCACTGCCTTAGCTTCGATATAGCACATCCCGTACAAAATGGGTGTCGACCGAAATCACGATGCCCRGGAAAGTTTCCTTTGTAGAAAGAAAAACTGAGGCAAGATCAAGCTGAAAATTGGTTCTTCGGTGTCCCATGGGACGTTTCCCGCTTCGCTATGCTGCTCGGGTTTGTCCCCCTGAGAAGCAGAAAGAGGCAAATATAGGGTGATTTTGTTGAATATAGATAGATTTCACCGAGTATAGAATGGACTTGCTGAATATAGGGTAATTTTGCCCAATATAGAATGAGCTCGCTGAACATAGGGCCTCCTTGCAAAATACAGAGCAATTTTGCCGAATATAGGGCGACTTTGCTGAATATAGGGCGACTTTGCTGAATATAGGACAACTTTGCCAAATGCAGGGCATTTTTCCCAAACACAGGGTGATCTTGCCTCATACAGAGCAATTTTGCCAAATATAGGGCGATCCAGCTGACTATAGGGCCGACTTGCCGAATATGGGGCCGACTTGCCGAATACGGGGCCGACTTGCCGAATATAGGGCCGACTTGTTGAATATAGGGCACTCTTGCTGAATATATAGTGATTTTGCCAAATAATGAGCAGTCTTGCCCAATATAGAGCCCTTTGGACAAATATAGAGTTATTTTGCCCAATATAGAGCCATTTTGCCCAATATAGAGCCATTTTGCCCAATATAGAG
>JASVER010000034.1:0-268203 GCA_030449065.1 Oceanodroma leucorhoa
AAAAAAAGACATCATCCTGTCTCCTGAACAGAAATCAGTTCCATGTGGAAAAATCTATTGGGGGGGGGGACCTCTTAAAGTATCAGTCCCAACTTCTGAATAAATAAACAATTTTTCCTGCAGTTGAATGTTTTCACTCAAATCAATGATCAGATCTCACATGCCTGCTTAAATATGTCTGACTTTGGTCCTTACAAAATGACAAGACTACAGTATGATAAACCAGATGATACTTTAAAGCGAGACAATGAGGCATTGTTTAAACAGAAGATTGAGAAACTGGTTTAACAAAAGGGGTTCGTGGACATCTATTGTATGTACAAGAAGGAGATTTACTGGAGATTTTATAATTTCTACAAGGCTCTTTCCAACCAGCTTCATTAACTTCAAGTAAATCAAATCATGCAGAGATCTGGCTCAGCCAGAGAGACATGCCGGGAAAGATACAAAATGAAGAACAACAGACGCGAGATGATAAGCTTTAGAATCTTTGGCATTTTTCATAAACATTTTCAAGGTTTTTTAAATCTGTATATTCACCCATTTTCCCCCACACACTCGCCTATAAATACTTTATACATGTACTCTTCTTTATACACAGCTCTCTATATGCAGGGGTACACAAGCACACGTGCACACAAAGAGGCATTTTTGTGGCTTTTTAAACCAGGATAATCTTTTTTCTATCTTTCCATTTGCAGCTACACACAGCTTTGCACGAGCAAAATACATTCGTTATCCAATCTAGTCTATGAAAATGTGCATTTCCTTATTCAAAGGTACAGTGGGGCTTGTTACTTTGAAAAAGAAACTTCTTGAAAAATCACTGAATCTGGCTAATAATCCAGCGGAAGATACTCTGGTGTTAGTTTTCCTTCTTCAAATTCACGCAACAGGCCGACAAGATTGCATTACTGAACCACACGGCACGACTCCATTTGGATCACCGATCCTTAAGCAAGGTTTTACCCGTTTTACGTTTAACTAGATGACTTCCAAAGTCATATTTTGTTAAAAAGAAACCTGTCTCTCAGGATTCTCTATTTCTTTGTACTGTGGTCTATCCCAGGGGAGGCTGGTGGTAACCCCTGCCTGGGAATCACAAGAAGCAACTCCAGCTCTCATGCTACCAATGACTTGTGGTGGCAAGTCGCTCCCACAACATCCTACAGCACCTAAAGGACCGAGGGCTACACTCTCACCAAAATTAAGCAGGTTTACATATGATTCTGTGTTTCAGTTTTCCCAGTCAAACAACATGGATAATGCTGGTTATCTGAATTTTATAAAGCAAAAGCACAATAGCTAAAAGATTGGTAAGCAAGCAAGAAATCACATTTCTCCTCAGAATAGAAAATGGGGTCCTTTCTCCTGTCTCTTCATTGCTCAGTTTCCATATGACTTCACTTTTGCATCCTCTCCTTGTGAACCACCAGGAAAGACTCCAATGAGACATCAGTGGTGGACCAAAGCCTGCACACTATTGCACAACCACGTCTCTGGGCACCGTGCTCTCTTTCTGCAGAGCAGAATTCTTTGTTTCTTTAAGGCTATAAAGTGTTTTTTTTCTCTTGGAACTGTAGTGTTGACCCCTCTGGATTTAGACAGGAAAACAACAGCTATGCTGAAAATATCTGATGAGATGGAATTATAAAAGGCAAGTCAACAGAGTCTTTTCAGGTCAGTGAGTTAGGCTTTTCTATAGTCTCTTAATCCTTTCACGGCAGAAGGTTCTCAGGCATCCATTGCCAGCAATGGATCTCCGACGATTCCAGTATCCAAAGAGTTAACCACAGGGTGGGCTTTAAAAACAGAAGGGGGAGCGGGGGGGAAGGGAAAAAAGAAAACCCCACAAGTGCTGGATGAAATATTGAGATACTGTTGGAGCTCCTAGCTCTTTCTGCTAATTATGATAAAAAACTTTTTAAAATGTACACTGCTTGAAGAGAAGATGGGTATCAAAGACTCGTTAATTCAGAGCTTAAACCTTTCTAGGCACAGTGATTTAACTCAGAAAAGAATAGCTTTCATATCTTAATGTAAATCTGTTGGATATGTTAAAAACTGGTTCAGAGCATCTCCTCACATCAGCTCAGCTGATCTGCTACACTAAGAGGAATTATCTCTTCCTACATAAAACAGGGAGTGCTGCCACATCCAGCCTTGCCTCTGCAGTCAAAGGGGAAAAAAAAAAAAAAGAAAGAAAAAAAAAAAAGGTGTAGTTGCACCATCCTCTCCCATTCTCCTTCACACCCACAAACTAGTTCATACGTTCCACCTTGCTCTTTTTTGGGCTACGACTCCATGCCAAAAAGACAACCCAAAAAAGACAACCCAAGATAGGTGTTTATCAAAAACCACATCTTCAAAAAAAAAAAAAAAAGTTTGTGGCAGTGATTATAGTGTTGTTTTGAAGCAAGAAGACGGGGGAAGCGTGTATACACGCTTGGGGGGTACGGAGGGAGATGCTGCRTTCCGAAATTGTGCTGCATCCTATAGCGCACTCCGCTTCTTCCTAATGGGACTGGAGCTGCTGTATGGTTTCAATTCAGCATGCTGCACCTGTAAAAACAAATAGACATGACGTTTGCAGTTAGGTAACTCTAGCTCACTACAGTGTGTGTTAATGGCTCCCCGAGGACAAACCAAGGGAAACTAAGGAAGGTTCAAAAGTAATGAATCATTTTCTAAACACAGGAACATGGGGGATTAATTGCAGGAAGGATTTGAGAAGTCATGCATCATTTCTTGAAACGAAAATATTAAAAGCAGRTTTTTCTAATGAGATACATGGGGTTCTACCTGATTTCAGCGATGTAGGCTAGATCTTTTGGGTTTGTTTTGGTTTGGGACTTGTTTTTCTTATCTTTCTGGCATTAACCTGTAAGTTTAATAAACTTCTCTCAGGAGTTTAAATTCAAGTGGATCCCAATATGCAGTAAGATGACAGTTGTCAAAACCGTACACAGACATTGGGATGCTGACATATTTAATCATTTCAAAAAAGGAAACTATTTTCCCAAATAGAACCTGGACAAAGCTGCCTCCACTTTTCAAAACAATTTCATATACTAYATAATGGTTAAAACATGTGTGATAAACTGACAAGGATGGTGTAATCTCCAAATTGTCTGTTGTGCTACAGAAAAGTATTCCCATTGAAATAATGGGAAACTTTTGCTGAACATGCCATCTTTTTCACTCCTCCTCTGTCTTTTGTCCAACACATGTGGGTTGTAAATGGCTAACGTACAGACAGAGGTAATTTCTAACTCATTGCGGTACCACAGTGAAATGATGGTGCATCGATAGCACATAAAACGAAGCAGACAGAGGGGCTTTGGAGCTGCCACAGATGACTTTCCACTAGAGCGTGCGGCTGTCACACAGGCTCGCTATATTTAGCACTAGTGGAAAGCTCTGAGGTTTGTCCCATCCTAGGAACTTTTATCACTCCTCCCTCACAGAAAACGGTTATCATTTTCCTCGGAGAGCTCAAAGGATCCCAAAATGATAGAAACCACTCAAGGAAAAGTTATAAATGTAAATGTTAAATAAAGCATAAATAGAAAAGCAGCTTATCTCTAAACATAAACACTAAAAGGGCATATGCAAACCATCACTGCAAATCCAGCATGCTCCACAAGAGCAATGACAAAAAATAAAAATACAGTGAAGCTTAATGTCTCTATGATCATTTCTGTTTAGCTTTTTTCCTCCCACCAGTCTACGGTGAGATTTCTCTCAAGTTATTAGTGCTGCCACCAACCAATCTGGTGGCCTCTTGAAATAAATGTCACCAGAAGCCTTTTCCAACCTTGTTTCTACCAGATGCCTCGACACTGCATGTGGGCAATTATTTTTCTGTCTCCAACAGAGTAAAATCACTATAGGCGAGATTGTGATCCCCTTATTCACAGTGAGCAGCACCTCACTGTGAAAGTACCACGATTCAGCAGAAGGTACAATGTCAGTGGGATCCAGGGCATCGGGATCAGGGCCCGAGGACACAGATTCCAGTTGATTAAAACAAAAGAAAGAATCCTTTATATAGTGTGGCTTCGTTACCCAGCAAGACTATTTTCCTTCCTCCAAGAGAAATAAACAGATCTTGACATTCTAAAGGACTTATTGTTCAAATAATTTCCAGGAAGATAGGCGAGATTACTGAAGACAGTGTTGTTGTTTAGAAGAAATATGAAAAGAGACGAGACTTGACTGAAATTGAGGGAGGATAGATTCTGGTTAGATTAAAAGTTATAATTCCATAATGGTAGAAGATTGATCTGATCAACCACAGAGTATTTTATACACATCTCAAGGCTTTCTCTAAAGCAAAAGATGAGCAGAACATTGTCCAAGGGAGGGCTGGAGTTCAAGGTGGGTGGGGAGGAAGAATTATGAGGGACAGCTGATGTGAAAAAAAAMCACACAGCAAGCACAAAGTCACAGAAATAATACACACCCCCCACGCCCCCCCATCTTGAGAAAAGGGAGAATTCAGCAAATCCTTTTGGATGGTTATCTCTATCAAAAAAGACTATTTTTCTCTTCCCTCCATACAAATACCAGAGCAGAAAGGTGACGGAAACCATAGTTCAGTAAATCACACTGGGTGATTTYCCAGATCATTTTTAAGTAGGTCTTTCCAGGATAATTTTTCTGCAATCAATTTATCCTTCTGACAAAGGATTTTGGCTCCCCTCTCTTCTAACACCCTCCCCCTCCTCCCTTTGTGGATTTTCCCAATTCCTTATCTCCGTTATTCAAAAGTGCACTGGCATTGTATTCCCCAAGCAGAGCACCCAGCCGCTCTCAGTGCCGCTTGTTGCCTCTGTTGGCAGTGGCCATTCATTACCTACCTTTTGAACATCAGATGGTACCCTGGAGAGGAAATCTAGTAGCTCATTATTGTCAATGGCGTAGGGATTTCTAAGCTTCTTAGTAAATTTATTTATGCCTAGGAAGAAAAAAAAGCAAACAAAATAATACAACCCCTTTCTATTCTCTCCCTYCTAAATTGTTCAGGCAAGGTGGAAAAGGGAAGAGGAACGCACAAGTAAAAATCAGTGTGGAAACAGTGCCTCGGACTTAAAGCCATGCATATGTTCCTTGTCATGGGGAATCATTCACAAGTGCCTCCTGGAGGAAGTAGAGGGCATTATTTATAAAGGTATTTCTCTACTTTGGGGATCATCTGTTGTCAACAACATGGCAAAAAAAAGATTAAATCATGCTTTCATTCTGGGGGATATTATGGGGAGAATATACAAATTTGCAGCTGAGTCTACTGTTAAATCTGCTATTCTACATGACCAAAGACATTCTCTCTCCTCATGCCCAGGGAACTGCAGGGCTCTGAAAAGAATTGGGCAGGATAAAGGCTCTTCTCCTTCCATTTCTTCTGAAAATGAAAGCTTCCTTTCCCCATCATGTCTTACAGCTTGTCCTCCCTTTGCAGGATCAGATTTGACAAGTTGGTCATATTACGATGCTGTGGGAAACTGTAAAAACTTATCATAAGGTTTATTTTATTTTGATCTTAGGGTGAATAATTTGGCTTATTAACTGCAGCAACAGGGCTATCAGTGTTCTCCATGGACTTAGTTATGTTTCAGCTATCAGAGGGGGGTCCCTGGTGGGAGAAGATCCATAGGATTGTATTGTTCATGTTATTGTGGAGATCATGAGGTCTTCTTTTCTCCTGCCTTTGAGGAAAGGGAGTGATGAGCATCCCTCAGCCAGCACCATCTCTATTGCATGGACCGGGATGAGAAAGCGAGAGGCCTGAGCACCCTTCCCAGTTCTCCCCTTGTGCCAATGCAGCCACTTAACACCCTACTGCCACCACTTCCCCACTGAGAAACAGCAACTAGAAGCGTGGCTACATGAAAGTGTGGTAGAAAGCAAAGGATCATTAGGCAAAGAAAATCAGCTAACCCATTGTAAAGAAGAGCAAAAAAATTCAAATGTTGGTTCCCTCTGAGGATCATATTACAGCATTCAATTCGACCATGACCCTGTCCAAAATCTCATCGTAGTTTCCCTGAAAGTGATTTCAAACGTGATGGCTGCTCCAGCCTTCTCCTCTCTCGGAAATGTACCTGCTTCACATCTGAGATTCAGCTTTTAAGCCACTTGTAGCAAAATGCCAACACAATTTTCTGTGTACCTCATTTTTAAAAAACAGAAAATACCATAAGGTCTTTTGAGGCCTTGCCACAGGGTAGTTGTTTAACATGTATCATATTTGAAGGCCCTGTCAGTCTAGATGATGTTGAGCGGATGTATAGTTTTCATGTACTCACCATGTCTTCCACACAAGAACAGCAATATTTTGTTTCTGAACTTTTTACTCCTAGCAATTTCTCTCCTTCCCTTTTGCCCTTTCTTTTGTTTGATTTAATCCTCTATTTCATTTATTTTTTGCCCAAGAGTGATTTTTTGTACTGCTACCTTCTCATTCCCTCCCTTTTGTGCATCCAGGAGAGCCAAGACAGCAGCAGATGGCTCAGCCCTGGAAGGCTGACGGGGGGTCCCTACAGCCCAGAGCCACACCGGAGCTGAGCTTCAGTGGTTCGGTGAGGATTACCTGCACTATGTTCTCAGCCATTGTACCTCAAGGCTGAGATAAAAGCTAGAACCCTAAATAAGACAGAAGGCCATTTTGAGATGAAGGACGTCTCCAGCAGCTGGAATGCCATCACCCTTTGTGAAAGACCATCTTACTCTTCTTCATAACACCACCAGGAAAGTTTTCATTTTTAAAAGCTCCTCTACTTCAGGATGCACCTTTGTACAAATACTTTCCGACCCGTGACACAGAGAGATGCTCAGTGCCTCCCGTTGGACCATGGGGTACTGGGCGCACTGCTCCCCGTGATTGCAGGGGAGTTAAGAACCAAAAGGCTCCCGCGGTCCAGGTCTCTGTGGTCCAGCTCTTCAAACACATCTTGTCCACTCCCTACCATTTCCCAGCCGGGGGGCTCCAGAACCAGGAAGCTAATTACTCTCCTGCAGAATAATAATAATATTGAAAGTAGCTTATCTAGACTAATGCTCTTCTTGTGGTGCTGTTGGAAGCTTATAAAGAACCCTGAGAAAAGCAGATCATGGGATCACCCGGAAGGGAAAAAAATGGTAATCTTAAGAAGTTCATAGCATACTTATTCACCTCTAAGCAACAGCACTTGATTGTCTGTGTAACAGGTCGTTCAAAGCTTGTTTGATTTCATTCTGTGGATATATATTGTATTTATTGCATGCAAATGAGACACGGTGGAGTACTTACCCCAGATTAAAACAATGTACCTCAGCGGTATAAAATACAAAATGACTGTTGCTGCTGCCAGGACCAAGCAGGCCAGGACAGAGAGGAAAGGCACCGTCCAGTTGAATGTGCTATAAAGAAAAACAATAATCCTTCTCAACGTTTCTGCTCTTGGACACTGCTTGTACTCTGCTACCTAATAATAATTTAATGACCTCTTTGCAGTGCTCAGCGCTTTCAAATGCACTGTAAATTGCAGACCCTTTGGAAGGTGGGTAAGCAGATTCCTGCATCTGGATGTTGTAACGGGTTAAGGGAGATATCTGAGAGGCAGATATCATGACAAGGAGAGAGAAGATAGTCTCTAGGGAGCTCAGTGAAGTTGTTAGGCATGTAGCGAATTGTTTTTGTTTCTTCTTATACGTGTCGAACTTGTTACACATCTCTGCTTACCGGTCAGCTCTCCATTATTCATGGGCGGATTATCTGATCTGGGGACGAGGCCACGCTGCAGGTGCGAGCCACCTGAGCTGGCTCCACTGGGCCGCAGTGGAGATGACATGGGATGTGTGTCAATGCACGACTCCAGTGTGGCAGGTAGCCAGACTTAACCCCGCCAATAACTTGGAACGGATTAATTATGACTGACGCTAAACCTTAAAAGAGCAGTTAAAGTCATTTCTCTGTACRCTTTTAGGGAATAATATTCTATATAAATCTCTCCTGTTATTTATATATTTGCTTCTATTTCCTTACGTTTTCAACAATCCCTTACTACACTGTATATGGAGGCTGTCCTGGGTAAGCTACAGTATGCTAGCAGCAGTSCAAGCTTCTGCACACCACCGACCTGCATCCGATTTTTCCCACGGGGAGCACTCTCAAGAGGCTCAGTTACTAGAGTCATTTTAGACTCTTGCAGCACTGTAGCACAAACCAGGACTTCCTTCCACTCTGACCACTCACCTGTAAGCCCACRATGGACTTAGGGTGAGCAGCTATTGCTAACACATCTTGGAAGTTATTCTGTCCCCCTGTGCCTTTGTAAGACACATCCCTACAGCATGCACCAAACGTTGRGATACCTGGACTACATGAATGCCAATTAGAGTCCACAGGTGGATTTACGGATCTGGGCGTCTCTGTTTCATACAGTCTGCCTGCTAACTTCATCGCATCATGATGACGGGGAGTAGGAAGAAGAGAGAATGAACGTGGACCACTTATCAGACTATAAAATAAGACGAACTTCCTTTGACAGATAAAATTAATAGGACGCTAAAATAATTACTTTTAAGCTTCAATAGATGTATATTAAATATTAAGTAAAGATAGGTGGGCGAGGACCCATCATTATCAATCAATGTAGCTTAAGTTAAAGTAAAAAAGATAGCAAAACAGCTCAATTCAGTTAAACTATTAAAACTCCCTATGATTGTATAACTAGAGTGACAGACGGAAACTGTAGCACAATTCAGTCTGTCACTTACAGAAAAACTTTGGTGGCAATTTTTTAATGGTACATTACTGTTGAGTTACAATGGAATTCTTCTGAAATTACATCGGGCATCCACATTAATACCCAATGTGTTCTTTAAGATCATTGTTACCAAAATGAATACAAGAATTAATAGTGCTTAAGCACTCTGAGTCTTCCTGCCATGCAGCTGGGCAGAACAGTGCCCTGTTCATAGACTGGAATACATCTTTGGGCCACTTCCACCCCAGCTGGGGTGTCCAGCCTGGAACCACAGCACATGCGTTTGCTGTATTTTTAGCGTGAACCCCGCTCCTCATTAAAGTGCGGCTCAATCACAAACCATCGCTGTGTTCGAAACAGAAAACAATACGGGTCAATTAAGCTCCAATAAAGATTGGGTTATAAAAGTTTATGTGTGGGATTTTTTTTTTTAGGCTTTTCACCTCCCTCCTTTGTAAGGTCAGGAATACCCTACGTGCCTCCCCTTGCGACGAGACCCAGAAAACACCCTTCGGGCTTCCTCATGGCACCAACAGGAAGCAGACAGCTCAAAATGGTAAAGAAGAAAAGAACATCAATGTGTTGGGCAGGGAAATAAGTGACTGGTAACCCCTGTAACCAGGCCAGGGCAGGGAGGGCGTGGGAAAGGCAACATCGGCCATCAATTCCTACCTACTTTCCRTGAAGGAAATGAAAAGGAACGCCTGATACTTCTGCACCCACATCTTCAAGCAATATTTTCCCTTGTGTGGCATCATGGCTCCCCACCCCATCACAAACAGACAAGACCAGAAATCTGGACAAATGYGAGAGCTACATCAATAAAGCACACAGCTTCTCCTCTTCTCTATGCTTTGGAAAGGTTTYTGGAGTAAAAGACTCCGAGAGAAGCAGCAGCAGTGGGACTGGCCAGGTTCTCCTGTTGCATCTTGCAGTAATTTTTGGAGCAAGACGTTCACTCCACCTTAATCCTCCTGGCTCTACTTAATTGCAAATCATGGCTAATCAAGGAAAACTTTATCACTTACTTTTTAATCCTCTCTCCAAATGATGCTATTTCTTCTAGGATGCTTTGAACAGCTATGATGATCTCTTGGACCATGTGGATTCTGTCAATTAACCCCTTTTTCTCAGATTCCTAACAAAAAAAAAGGAAAACCAAAACTTTTTATAAATTCAGTATTTTTTAACAYGTTCACGGGAATTCCCAGTACTGCTGATGCATCCATGAACTCAAGTATACCACTGAAGGAAGGAGAGAACACACASCCTGGGTTTATCACATACAATTAATATGAAGACATATAGTTCCCTGTRTTTTCTTCCCCTTCCTCAGCCCATGGGCAGAGGTTTCTACATCTTCTAACACAAATCGACTGCAGGATCTCAAATCAGGCTTTCACTGAAGAACYCAGCTGCATGCCAAACCAGGAGAGATGCTGAGCACCCCTGAGTCCAGTTGACCTGYAGGGGAGTGCTGGGTGCTCAGTGCTTCTCAAGAACAAGAATATTCTTGGGCAGAACTTCTGGATATCACTTTTCTGAGCTTTGTAGGCTCCCAATAGCCACGCTGTTTTCTGTATATAAATTAGCAGCAAGATAGTGAATACAACATTTTTTTTTGAACTTTCTGTATACAGAGACCTATTCTTTTACTGGAAAAAAAAAAAAAAAAAGAATCAAAGGAAAAAATGTCATTTTCCTTTTACAGCAGCCATCTCACAACTTCATTTCTTACTGCTTATTTTAGGCAACAACATTACAGGACATTACTACACATGTGCAGAAATAAAAAGGAAGCACAGAATGAATTAAAAATCAAAATGACTTAAATCAGCCTTGGAAATCAGTATACAATTATCAGCATTCAGCATTTCTTTGCCAGCAATCTAACACACATATAGGCATGCAAATTGGTATGGTTGCAGATATTCTAGCAAGAAATCAGCAAAACATTCACTTATTACAAAATGCAGAGCCCTGGACACTGATTTTACATCACATTTAGACTCTCCAAAATCAGCCCAATTTAGAAAAAAAAAGACATTTTAAGTTGTGTTTTAACCAGTCAGTGCCCAGAGAGGGGAGATGCTGGTAAAACACAAGTTGCATCCGTGTTCTCTGTGGTCCTCGCCAGCCGGGGTGGGTGGGAGTAAGCAAGGGCCAGAGAYGCTGGGATCAACACCGCTGCAATTCTGCTGCTGTGTTGTGAACCCACGTTATTTCTCCATGCGGGAGAGAGGGTCAGAGGCTACTTAAAGTCGCACTGGGCCAGAGAGGTGAAGGCTCATTGCTGCAGCCTTTTGGCACTACTGCGCTGTGGGAGGGCTTCTGTGCATCGAGAGAGGGCACCGCACTGCATCGTCGTGGGCTGGAATAACACATGAGCCATCCTTGGATGCCGAGAGGCAGACATGACAGTACAGCCCTTGTAACCCTTTGAATTACTTACTGCCCATTTCTCTCCACAGTAATTTTTGAGTTTAAAAAGCCAGCCAAAACCACCATGGAGTTATCAAGCTCCAGACATTTGAATATTTGCCTTTAGGTTGCAAGTGAGTGCACAATGAATAAAAGCAGCATTTTAAATAATCACACATTTGGGTGTGAAAATGAGTATTTTTACATTAATAAAACAACCAACAAAAAATGAAACCCTTGGGGTGTGAAATAACCCCAGAACAAAATAAATAAATAAATAGTCAGTTTATGTGAAAATAGCACCAAAAAGTCATTTTCACACAGCTCCAGTTATAACCTTGTTAGGCTCAAATGTAAATGACACATTAAGATTATATTTAACTATTCACTCACTAGAATGGTACAACGGTCCTTTAGCCATAGTTGGCTTTTTTGCACCAAACTTGGAAGTAGAAGTTGGGGAGCAGTTCATGGAGAACCAGCCAGTGGGAATTTCATTCTGTCCAAACTCAGACAGAGGGGTAAAGAAACCGTTTTAGATAGAGTGATATTCCAGGGCAAGCCTGCTCTTGCTACCCAGAGCTGCAAGGAAGATCATCTGTCAGCTCTATCCGCGTCATGCTGACTTCATTTACACGTCTTCGACTGAGCTTAGAAATGTGGTGATAATGCAGTTTAACCAATACAACATAACTTCTGTTGCAGCCACCAAGCAGATTAAGAAAATAAAACAGAAACTACCAGTTCCTAGGATATAATGACAATTGCATGCATATTCTTACCTAGCATGCATTCTAAAATCACCCCTAGACAATGGTGTTTTCAATTTACAATACAAAATACGTCCAACCAAGGAAAAGGCAAAGACAGACTGGGATTAGAAAGCCTTGTAAATTAAATCAGTTATTAGACAGTAAAATAGGCTAGCAACTGCCCTTGCAGTATACACTGCAATATGTGTGCAGAATCATTTGAAAATCCTGGAAACTTGTCAACGTCTTTTCTTTCTTATTATTGTTTTGTTCTGGAAACCTGCAGTCTAAACACATCTAACAGGATGATTAGGTCACTGGTTAAGCAAGAGAGAAGCAGACAAATGAAGTACGACAAATGGGATTTTCCAAATTATTTAGGTTTTGGAGTGGTGTTTATGCTTTCTGAAGTCAGCACCTCACAAAACGCTGTCGGAAGCAGTCAGAGAGTCCGTAATCATCAAGATGACAGTCACTGGTCYGTATTTATTAGTAAATGGCAACTGTCATACAGAAAGCTATATTTGAMCATTACCATATTTGTGGAAGATGTAAAAAAATGATCCTAAATACATCTTCGCTAAACACACATCTGTGCAAGGTCTCACCACCCAGATAATTTTTCTCCATCCTCCTCAGGTATCATTCTTTTCTGATTTCTTTTGGACTCAACATGTTATGCTGCTTGAAAACAGGATTTGGATACCCATGGTTCAAAATCACAGCTCAGAAGCTTTTGCTTGAATTAAGAATAAAATATCCTGCCTGTTTCTRGCATATTTTTCCTAAAACCGGTTGAGACACTTCCGTTCCTTCAAGGCCTTTTTCTTTATTTCTTAGCTGATTACAGCACTGTGGGTGGACCAAAAGTAGTCTTCAGCCTCTGGGAAAGAATTAACTCCATCAAAATGAATTTACAACTGAGAATTAATTATATAATCAGTGTGTTACTTCAAATCTTCCTTGCGTATCCTGATTTAAGAAACCTTCATTTCTACATTAATTGCCTGAACAAAAACACAAAAGGGGTCTTACAAAAGATTAAGCATGTCAGGGGAAGAAAAAAAAATACCCAACACGCAGCAAATTCAGAAATTAAGTCTTTTGTGTCCAGCTAATGTTCATCAACTTAAACTTGTAAATGAAGACACCAAATCTCTGCAGTACTGAAAGAAATGTGCTTCTAGATTTTTCTATTTCTGAAGTAAGTAACAGTTAATAAACAGGACGTGTAAACATACTCAAAGGTAGTAAGTCAAAGGGTTACTACAGCTCTGTGATCTTCCTTCCCTACAACGCTGTGCTGCTCCCAGACATGCAGGGACAGTTGCAAAAGAAACTGTCGCACGACTGCAAAACTGAGGCACTTCCAACGATGAAGACTTTGAAAGTGTGTGAAATAAGGGGCAGGCCAGGAGAGGACATCTCCAGCATTAACACGGCAATTCACGACCGGTGAGCTACAATGGTCAGAGCTGGGCTTGCAAGGGGAAATCATAAGACCCCCGGAGGAAGAGACTGAAGGCAAAAATTATCAATCGTCTGGTCTGCTCTGCAACAAAGACCAACTAATGCTAGTTACTGCTTCTGCTCTAKCAAAGCATCCGTTACTGAATTGAAAACTTGGATGGTGGGGCTCTTCTGCTTCTTGTGATCATTTGTTGCAGTGATTAATAGCCTTCATCTTTACAAAAAGCTGTTCCCTATTTTTTAAATCTATCTTTCAGATATTTTTCCTCTGGACACATCCAAACCAGTAAGCAACACTCCAAATGCATGGACAATTTTTAATGTTGTTCTCTAAGTGTATTTCTGATGTATGCTGCAAATATCGTATGCACACAACTAAAACTTTAGGCTTGAAATCACGAGCAAGTTCTAAATACTTGCTCACTTGGATTTCATATAAAACACTTGTACAAAAGGAAATCTTGCATGCGACTTTCAAACAAGTGGTATTCATCAGCAGATTTTTGGCATGCCAAGGGAAACTCAATATATAAAGCTGAGGAACACTTGGGGGCAAGGATGAGGAAAAGGGGAGGAGAAAAAATAAATAGGGATTAATGTAAAAGGAGGAAGAAAACAGGATACAGGCAACTAAGTCAGGAATGAAAACCTTGAATATCTTCAGGAATTCRAAGAGTTAGTCTGCCTAGCCCTGGGCCGGCCTAACTTTCAGGATTAGCTTTTTTACAGAAGCTATCTCATTATGCCACTGCTGCTACAAGCACATTAGGGCAATGTTTTACCAGGATTTATCCCACATGCCAGATATGAATTCCCCAGTGTATTAGCACCAAACAAGATTGATGGAAAGGGCAAAGAAAGCAAAAAAGTTCAGGCATGCATGCCTTTTTGCTCCACTATTATTCTGGGTTTTTTAAAAAAAACACATGCTGTAGTTATTTAGAGAAAAGCAGACTTAGCCAAAGTTGGATTTCACTTGCAACTTGCTCTGTGCTAGACTACAAAACACCAACCTTAGCGGTGTCCAGCAAAACCTGTGCCAAACAACATCTTAAGGCCAAAATACTCATAGATGAAGAACTTCTGAAACCAAAAAGATTTTATTGGGTATAAACAGCAGACCACTGGCCTCTATTGTCTGCAGGGAACACTTCACTAACAGCTTCAGTCTAGCAGCAGAATGAAGCTCTTGTGGGAGGTGGTAGCCATGGAGTGACAGACAGTCTCTTGGTAGCTAAAATGAATTCCAGGCAGAGCTTTGAAAATAGTCACCACAGCAACCTTGAACTGGATTCTGCCTTCGGTGGGAGCCAAAGGCGGCTGAAASGAACCCGGCAATCTGCCTTGCTGAGTCACTGTCTTGCCCTGTGCTGCAATGTCTGCTGCGTGTCGAGGAGGGCTCCTCGGCACTGCCAGGAGGACGGGTACCCGGAGAGGATGGCTGCCAAACTCTGAGYGATTGCCTCGTGCAGTCCCGAAACTGTGCATCACAGGATCTTTTTGTTTATTAACACCATGCTGCAAATGTGCCTGCCTGGCTGTGGAAATTTAGCGAATCTGAGTGTACTTGAAATAATTACCAAATAGAGGAAATGCAACACATACAGGTCAATTTATGCTCTCAGTTAAAAAGGTGTGAAATCTGGAATAATTCCACCAGAGCCAATAGAATTACTTCAGACTGATATGAAGGAGAGTACCATCAGCCTTAAAAGGACACATTTTAACAGCAGGGTACATCATCCTACAGCTAGGGCTGGGAGACCACTGGCTAAAAGGCAGAAGATGATCACCTCATGCCTTGTTAAGCAATGCTTACACTTTCTTTGCTTACATTAGACGAATTTCAGATATGCACAGAGGACCAGCAAAAGTCTCCTAAGCCCAACCCGAGAAAAATCTTACGTGGAGAGGCTTAGGTCATAACTCTGTTGCTTTCCCTCTGCACAGGCGTGAAATGCAGGGGGTTTAAGAAGCATTTTCTGTACTTGTTCACRTTTTCACAGGGATGTAAAGTAACCCAAAGTCTGGTGGCATTGCTACAAGTCTTAAAGCAATACCAATAGTCACAACAGAATAAAACACCATTCAGGTGAGGAACACGTGTATAAGAAGCAACAAGAAAGAAGCCTGAATGGAGATAAAAATTCATCAGTCATCTTTGATTTAAAAAAGGGAAGGGGAAAGAAAACAACTTTGGCCAAAGTAAGTGCTTTCTCCAGGAAATACATGAGACTTAAGAACAATCACATGGTGATTAGACTTAAACTACTGGATCATCATCTATAATCTAGGTAATGATCTTTGATTTGGGGTACAGGAGAAAGATAGACCTATTCATACATCTGCCCAATTCCAAAGAAATTTTAACAACATTTTAAATAGTTGGAATTTTTAAGGGACAAGAACTCCCTGAGGTTTATGTGCTCGGTCTAGTGGCCTGTCTAGCATTCCTTAATATTTCTCCAGAGATTTAGAGATGTTACAGTGTTAGCTTATCTACCTCCAGGGCAAGAGGGAGAATTTTAGACTGCYATAGGGTTGCTAAGGTTTGTACATGAGGACAGCCATACCACCATCCCCAGGATACCTAAATGTCCTCTGCAAGTCCCTCCTTTCAACTCCTCTCTCCCATCACCCCTAAACCTATGAATRGGTGGGTCATGATGCTGGGACCAGGATTGTGCCAATTTATGGAACGCCTACAGATAAGAGCAGTCCTAAACAATGCTGCGGTGTAAATAAGAAATAACAACAGACCGTTTATCTTCCGGTTTCTTGTACACAGGAGGCTCCCAAGCAAAGAGCAAAGCACAACCTGAGTAACCCCTGCACTCTGTCTTAACCAGAAGTTAACCAGGGTTAATAAGAAGCTTAGAGAAAACTTACAAAAGCTATAATTCCATCTTAAGTGATACTTGGAAACTTGTATTACACTTTAGTCAAGATGGTTGCAAGACCAGATGATTACGCGTGCTTAGAAGTGTCCCATCCTCCAGCTTYGCACCGAGCATAGCTCAGGCAAGTAGCAAAATCTGTCCCTTAGGCTTCTCCATCGCTAACACATTCACRGTCTGAGCATAGACTCATTAGGAAGCAATGAGAGAGGAGCCACAAAGAGCCAACTGAAGAAAGAGCAGCAATTTAAGGGAGTCCGTGCCTACACAAAAACACACCTTGTCGKTTTTTTCAGGACATGATCTTGCCCATAATTTTGCGGAGGAAGGTGGGTGCTCCTTGTTAGTCGGAACATACCCTGTGTATCATGGGGTATTTTCAAGTATTTACCATCATTTCTCTTCAGCAGTCTTAATGGGAGATGTTGAAATATTATATTGCAATTGTTGTATTGAAGAGAAAAGAGGAAAACTAATGAAATTATTTATACTTTCAGGGAAGAAAACAATGAGATGATATTGTCTTGAATGACCTTTCCTAAGTATGGGGATATAGCATCTTACACAATAGACTCTTGGTTCATGTTTCAATTACTGACCTTTACTGTGGAGAAAATTAATGCAATTTTCATCGTAATCCACCCGTACAAATAAGATCCATACGGAAGGTTTCCACAWGCTGAATCTAACTCAAATGGAAAATGTCAGCTGTTTGCTACTGGATGAATTTGACTTTAATTTGTTCGGCTGGAGTCTTTTTCAACTGTGCTCATAAAACTTCGTATATTTTTGGTACCTATTTTTGACAGAGAATTTCCTACATTAGAAACATTGGATTTTTTCTTCTTTGGGGATTTTTTCCCAGTTCTCTTTTTCCAATACATGAGATACTAAACATTTCTTGGAAGTTGCCAAATAACTTGGCTTAAAGCCACAGTGTCATCTGATCTTTCCCTATTACATTCCACTAGCCAAGCAGGGCTATGTTGGCTATATCCACTGGATAGAAACCCTCCAAGAAAAAACAACAACAGGAATTATTTTTGATTTAGCTTTGTCTCTGATTTTCTTTTGACTTAATTAACAGACCTGGAAATAGGAATAATTTAAGTTTTGTCTGTTTTGGAGGAGATGCAAACTTTTATCCAGACAACTTAAGATCATGAGAAGACTCCAAGACTCTTTCCAGTCGGGTGCCATGATACACTCATTCAACAAGGTAACTGTCTACTTGTGAAGCTCTGCAGTCATTGTCAAAAAAGGAAAAAAAAAAAAAGTAAAATAAATATAAATGGTCAACAATCAGACAACTTACATTCCGAGCTGCATGTAACTCGTCTATACCTTTCTACTGGTGGGAGAAAGATGTTTCAGTGATGTAATTTTAAAACAATCCTTATTCAGACAGCCTGACAGACCCCAGAGCTGACACGACGCAGTCTGAGCTCTATGTCCAAGATGGCACGAATCCGAGAAGGCATTCATCCACYGAACAGTTTGTGCCAAAGGGACAGAGCTTTCTTATCTTTTACAGTCCTCCATACTGGTATTTGGAGAGGGGAGAGGGGGAAAGAAAGGGGGAGTTGGCAATTAAGCCCTGTCATTTAAGACAGATAGTTTAGGTGGAGGGAGTTAATCTGCTCTTGGGTTTTTGATCTAAGCGTCTGTGTATTTATAATTTGTAAACAGTTCATCTCTTAGAGGGTGTGTTACAATTCCCAGAAGCATGGTCTGTTATGTCTAACATGCAGCAGAACCCAGAAAGGCTATGTGTGCGAGTATTTTGATACAGCACGATGATAGGAAACAGAAACAGTGACCTCGTATACTACAACCCAACTAGCAGATTTCAACTTTAGGAGCTCTTATATTAGGGAGGAAAAAAAAATACACAGACATCTTTTTAAAGTATAGTTGTCTGTTTAAATGTTGACATTGCCATGAGATAATGTCATAAAATTACATTTTTCTTACACTCCCTAGGGAGCATTGGCCACCCTCAGACTTGGAAAAGTCACTTAGAATAACCTAATGTACTTAAAGATGCAAGTCATCAGAGTGCAAGCATGGTCCATCACTGATGCAAAGGGGATACACCCAAGACAGGACGAAGACATTAAGGCAATGCTGCACAGCGCTTGACATGGGACACATGTAGTGGCTGACAATTCTCTCTCCTGGTAATTCTGTGTCAGAATTCCATAGACCCATAACACTAGTATATCAATTAATAGAAGTTATTTATTATTATTGCTGTAATGTTGGGATATAAAGTGTTATCTTGATGAGAAAGCCTGCTGGAGGTGCCTACTGTGAGTAGCTTTAGCCAGTGCTACCAGCTCCCCATTTCAAGGAGTCGCCGTGCRTGCTTGAAATGGAGATAGAGGCAGTGCCGATTACAAAATGGTAGGGCCAAATCAGCAGCTCAACATTGACTCTCAGGATTTTCCCCAAACCTGAATCCTTAGTTAAAAGAAGCCAAGAAAGAGAATGACAGTGAAGCTGTTGAGTGGGGAGGGGGGGGAACAGGACAAAAATGCAAAGTGATTAGATCCATATTTAAGTGACCCAGTTGTATTCATAGAGAGAACCAAAGTCACTGGAGTTAAATCTAGGGTAAATGTAACCTAGAATATTTTGGCTTTGCATTAATGAATCTGTTGCACAGCACGGGAAACAGAGGATTAAATACCTATTTAATACATTTTTACTTCTGGGGTTTTTTTCCACCTCAGCGCTTACAAATGAAAAGAGAAATATTAAAAAAGAAGAAAGGAAATGGGAATGGTTCCAGTGAATAAGTTAACAGCTTTAGGCATCACACAAATAAGATGTAGGGTCAACATTTACCGGTGTCTAGTTTTGAGTACCCACAAAATAGAAATTATCGACTTTCAGAGATACACAGTATTCCTTTGAAAAAGATGCAACTTTCATTTAGCAACTTCTGATGAGTTCCAGCTATTGGTCCATTTAGTTGACCAATTTTACGATGCAAAGAGTGAATTATAAATGAGAACATTTAAACAATTATTGTGTGTTGCAAGAGACCTGTAATTCAACTAGATTGTCTAAAGTTCACTTTGTAACTGACGGATTTCTGGTTGCTCACTAAAATATAACCACCACAGAAGAGCAGGTTAAATTTAAAGTAACTACTCCCATCAATTAGTCTGCTGAGTTTCAATTCTAGTGTCTGTGACMGAGAAGAGTTAAGGTGCGCTTGCTAACTGTGGTATTGATTTACTTCTCAATGATCAACAATTTCACTGTAACACTCTTAAAACATAGAATATTCAAGAAGAGTCTTACTAACTTAGTACACAATTTGAAAGTTTCACATCGCCTTGTGAACATTTTCTTCCTAACAGCTAATGTTCCTTTGCATGCTGTTGCTTGTTAAATAATTCCTCACCTTTTAGCTTTAAAGTATTTATAGATTATCAGATCCTCCTTCACTTACTTATGTTTTTTCAAGCTGTATACATTAAGTTCTCTTAATCTTTCTTCATATGTCATGCTCTCTAATCCTTTTATCATTTGTCACTGTGGTTTGATAAACTTGAAAAAAATTCCAATGAATTTTTCACAGTGAGAAGAATGWGTAAGTACGCTCCAATAAAATAAGAAACAGGCCTTGCCAATTCCAATTCTTTCTACATTTCAGCCGATGAACTAAAACAATTTTTTTCCCAGGCTCTGAAAGAAATGTTGAGAAAATTCTAACCAGTCCTCCACAAATCACACCAATTCTGGCCTACGGAAATGGAAATGCCAAATCATTTGGGGAAAGCCATTAGTACAGAATGTCATCCAACACTTGAAATGGAAGCGATGGGGGATTTTACATACTCATGCATGTCTTTGCACCTCATCCACCCATCCACGTACCTRTAAGTGCACATACATGAACACGTGCCTGTTCTGATTCCAAGCACAAACTAAGCACTGCTCGGATACAGTCAACGTTCAGAGGTCTCGCGTAGGTAACGCCACTGTTGAATGTTATACAAAGCAATCTTTTCACACTTTCAAATTTGCCAATCAGCAAACTGGTAACAATTGTTTTCCCAGTTAATACAGTTTCCCCAGATAATAGATGAAGAWCTCATGGAGATAGGATGGTGGGTTTGCGCTCTCCCACATTCCTTCTGATTCTAGCTAACACAATTGTGAGATATGCTTACCTTATCATCTTCATCCTCATCTTCATCCAAGCCCATAATGTCCTGCAAAAGCAGATGTCCATATTACAAAACATTACACTTACTTTTCAGTGACAGGCAATGTTCAAAAAGCTTACGATACTCCCACAACATTTCATTATACAGTTTTCTCCCACTTCTATTGCAAGTCATCAAAAAAACCCACCACTTTCACCTTTCAGAAATAACATTTTGTATTCAAGGGAGGTTTTTTTTGTGATATCCTGAACAAAGCAYGCAATACCCTATACAAATTTTAAGTCTAAATAAAGCATTAGTGGCTGTGTCCAGAAGTTTGAAGGCTTTCAAATTTACTGTCTGTAAACAGCTTTGTTCTTAGTTTGACAAATGATCCAGCTGGTATGTCAAGGCTCAGGACTCCATACTCAACTTGTTCCATCCTCACTGCTACAATGACTGCTCCCTCCCTTTAGGGCCATTACTGAAACATTAGACTTTAGAAAATACATTAGTATGAACATAATCAATCTCACGAATCACAGTCAGATTTCTATGCAGCATTATTTTCTCCCTTTAACTTCTACGCTGACAGGTAGGGGAGAAAACAAAAGACTTAGCCAAGCCTTGAAATTAGGAGCACTTGGCCTTCAATTCAGGTATTTAACAAGCTGAGCCTTTGATAGGGTCCTCCGAGTTTTTCTTCGTTATTTAATAACCAATAATAACATTTGAATCGGTGTACTACAAGCTTAAATACAGCAAACATGCAAAGAATATGAAGAATCACAATAAAAGATGTTTTGGATTTGGAAGTTTGGGGGAGCCGGTTTTTTTTGGTTGGTCTCCCCCAAAAAAGCAGTTGCATCTAGTATGTAGAAGGTACTGAGAGCTCAGATACCAGATTTACTGTTTGGCTCTCTGGAATACCCTGAACAGCTGAATTAACACCATTCATGGTTTACATTTCTATAGAAGCTCCCCATCTGTAAATCATAAACCATTTTACCAATATTCACGAGTTTAGCCTCCTGGCAACAGGATCATGCGTATGAGGTTAATACTGTTATTCCCCTTTTATAACATAGAAATCAGAGAGAATTTGAGGTCCACTTTTGCAAAGACTGTTGCTCACATTCCTCTATATACATGAAATGTGCATGCTGGCACACAAAAACCAAAGGTAGTGCACATGCAGCCGAGGTCTGAAGAAGAGAAAAATAAATAAATGACTGTGTAAAAAGCATCGGTATTTTGAAGAAAACCTTTTCTCATCTGCAGGACAGATGTGACGAGGGGTAGCACCTGATTGTCTATTTTTGACCTACAGATGGTTAGAATCATAGACACACATAAAAAAGAAATCAGGTAATATTAAAGGCACTTTGACTACTTGTTCCATATGATCCCAATCCTGCAAAGCACTTAGGCAGATGTGCAACTTTGCTTATGCAAAATGCACCCCTGAATTTCACRGCATCGCATTGCTCGCAGGATGTGTGATAGGAAAAGGGCCAACTTTCTGATGGACATTTCTTCAGTATTACTACAATCAACCTATATTTTCAGATATAGMCTTTTTGTAGTATCCACCTAAATGATGTACTGCTCAATTTTGCTGACTTATGTGAGAGTCTCCTCACTTGAACAAACTCACCACAGGATGAGTGATGGGTGCTGGAAGGTATTCTCTGTGTATTTTTTCCTGGGTAAGTTGTTATTATTTTATATCGTCTTTTGTATTAAAAACAAAAACACCTGTTTGCCTGGGATTCTCCCACATGGGAAGTTCTCATTTTCTTGATGAAAAAAAGTAGTCACTGAAGACACACAATATCTTTCTAYGTTATTCTGACTTGGCTGGAATTGGAGAAAAACATTTCTTTTACCATTTGTTTTCAAATCAAATCTATGTCCTGGTCTGGGTAATGCAACCTTCCCTGTTTTCCACCAATCTTTCCACTTGGGAATGGATGAAAACTGAACTAGGAGCAACTTTTCTCACTAAAACTAATAAACCAGCTATTGACCTTTTTAATTCTAGGACATTATTTATTTGTATAAAAYCCACTTGATTCATTTGGGTAAATGTATTCTTCATGGGTACAAATGTCAGTCACCTTTTTATCAAAAGTTAGAAGGAAGCTATAATTCAGCCTGTATTTCATTACTGTACTTATTACAAATTTAAAAACAGAATATTATGGACATCCAGGAATTTACTCTCATTTCTAACTGTAATTACCATTGTTATGTAAGTAAAGACTGTGGTCAACATGAAACAGCATTTCATACCCCAACAGTAGCACTTTGCCACACATGTTGTAATTACTTTTGTATTTAAATCTTTTTTTCTCCCAGATCAAGTTAAAAAACTGAAGGCTAAATTTCTGGGGGAAAAAAGGATTTGCCATTTAAAAGTGGGGGGTGGGGAGGAGGAATAAGGGCTTCTTAAAGTCTCAGATCACAGGACAAGGTTTAAAAACAACTAACTTCTCTTTCAGCTTCTATTGTCTTTCCTCTTCTGTGAATCGTGAATCATCAGTGTGATGCSAAGTGTAAGAGCAGTAGGGGCATGGGTTTTAGAAACTTGTCGCTTTGTAAGCCTTTCTTAATTCAACTTAGTTAAAAAAGTTTGTAGTTATTTAGTAAGTGAAATCCCCCTCCTACACACTCTTGTCGTCTTCTCCTACTACTCTGAATGGTTTATTGCTTGAACTGAATCATGACAATTGAGACGGTTGAGGTTTCTTTTCAGTAACTTTGAAATAATAATGCTGTTTAGCTACTCAACTAGCCTAATACCATTAAAATGCATGACACTTTGCTCAAGGGCAAATTCAAGCTGGGGCTGCCAGAAACGTTACTGCCACTTTACTTGCCTGGGCATCTTGGGTGTTGTTGACCTTCCCTGTTGTGACGAGGGAGAAGTTGTATGCAAAGAGCACCAGCAGAGCCAGGGGCACCATGTACAGCTCCACACTCCATACGGTGACCACAAATACCTGGGAGAAATACAGCAGCAGAAGGGAATGCATACAAGTGTTTAAAGAGAAAGACACTTAAGAAAGCCTTTCAGTCATTATCGCTATGTACATTCATCCTTGAATCTCTGTTAACCTCATTCATATTATTATTTTGGCAAAGAAAATCTGCTTGTAAAGCATGCTCTCTTTCTATTCTGTTTGAAAACATTTGTTAGCTTCTCCTGCCCTGTATCTGGTCAAGTACAAGGCCATGAACATAAGGTTGGTCTGAAGGCTTTATTCACTCCTTCCTGGGACCCCCTCAAGCCCGAAAACTTTGTCCTTAGTGCTAGTGCATAAAAGACCCACTTACAGAGGTAAACCTGCTCCACTTCATCAAACCCTAATTGCCAGGGGGTCTTTCACAGGCTAGAGCAGAGCTTCTTCCTCTTGTGCAACAGGAGSCATCCAGCTCCCTCGTCACTCCACAGGGGATGATCAGCAAATGCATCTTCACCATTAATCCACCTATGTTCTTGGCATAGTAGCACAGAGAAAGGACCATCACGTCCCAGGAGGCAAGGCTCTAAAGTTGCATGTGATGCGTTATTTTGGAAAGGGRTCCAGTAAGCCTAGTCTCCATTCCCACACTCTTGCCATTTTCCAGCACAGCATATTCTGATTTCACTGGTTGCTTGGACTCTCTGCCCAGAAACAGCATGAATTTGTGCGTTTGGAGTGGTATCTGACAAAATCCACTAATAGCAAAAGCAGAAGCCAAATTTTGAAGTTCTGTTCTGCAAATCGGATCAGCAAAACATGTAACTAACATGATGGGCATTTAAAAAGCACTTAGGATTTTTMAAAAAAAATGATACCAAGCCAAACTGCAATCCTGTCTTACAAGTACCAACGATACCTGAACAGACTCCAAACTWGGAGTCATTGGCAATGCAAAGTTAATAAACTAAATCCAGAACTGCCATAAAATGCATGTTGTGATCCCATTTCCTTTTCTACTCGTACATAGTGTTTCCAGAACTGCCTAATGCTGGTASTAACTTGAAGTTATTTTAAACAATCTCCTTTAAAGACAAGACACAAACACATTTATCTGATTTTCCTTCCCCCAAAGGAACCTGGAATGATCAGAAACWAAAATCACTTTTTTAGAATAACACAGGTAGGTGAAAGAGAGTCAGATGCAGTTAATGTATCTCAAACTGCAAAGGAGGAAAAACTCTATGGGTGATCAGAAAGCCAAATCTCTACCTCCCCTCATCCTTGGCCCATCAGACATGACATTTAAAGGCAACCTTGGCACTTGCAGAATGGGATATTTATGGCAATGTATTTTGCATTATGGACCTGAAAGTCTAACCACACTGTACCAAAGAAGCACTTCCCACTGCATTCAGCGGGGTGAGAATTTATACCCTTACAAAACAGCCACTGTTGTAACTTTTAAACAAAAAGACTTGTCTGACATCAGACAAATGGCCACTTAATATCTACCAGGGGCCAAACATAAACCAAGAAACAATGAC
This sequence comes from Oceanodroma leucorhoa, assembly GCA_030449065.1. Classification (NCBI taxonomy): domain Eukaryota; kingdom Metazoa; phylum Chordata; class Aves; order Procellariiformes; genus Oceanodroma; species Oceanodroma leucorhoa. The sequence continues at coordinate 24,967 of JASVER010000034.1, forward strand.
TGTATCCGTAACCCTGCCCAAACGGCAGTTGCATTTTCTAGAGTGAACCTGACTTTATGTTAGCTGTTGCTATGCAAGGAATTAGACTGTCATCCTGTTCTTGGCATTTGTAGGCCAGTAAAACAATCTTTGAGATATATTCATTTATAAAATGGGCTGACATCCAGACACTATATCCCYGTACTATTGATTTGCAGCATAGGAACGTAGAAGAGGATTTGGTTTTGATTTTTTTTTTTCTTTTTGATCCTGCTTTTCAACATACTAAAAAATTACAAGTGATAATGATTCGAACAGCCACATTTCATATATAAGCAAGGCAACAGAAACACAAGAATCCTGGCCAAGAAGGCATGGTACTTGATCTGTCTTACAGGAGTCTTGCATGGCTTTAGTTAATAAAGACTTCAAAAACTCTGATATTCCAAGCTAAAAAGTCTTCCATAAATGAAAAGTTATAACCTGAACAAGTTCCTCTGAAGCTATTCCAGCTCCCTTGGATGAATCTCTGCTTGCTTTGTAAGACAAAGTGAAGGTGATACCAGCTCCTGTCCTACCTCAAATGTCACTCTAAAGAGCAAGGACCTGTTATTGTACATATCTATACAGATAACTCTCAGGTATATATAGACAGATAAAAATAGACACACATGTAAATCTACATCTGAGCCTTATGTAAACTCCTTYATGGAAATTCATATTGCCAGGTATTAATTCAAAACATTTGCTTCAGCCTGTTGGAGGAGGTTGCATTTACATCATCTCCCTGGGGTATTAGCAAACTCAGTCTTCTCTTAATGCAGCAAAAAGACTCCACCGGCAGTCAGCTAGGCAAAGTCCTACAGGAGTCAATGAAGCTCTTGAAGAACCTCTCTTCATTCATTCAATTGCAGGACTTGAACCAATTTTAGTGCATCTGTCACCATCCTATATGAACATCACTCTGCTCAGTTGCAAGTATAATACAACCTTGCAATCACAGGTCATTTAGGCAAGATACAAAACCAAGACCTTGGTGATTTTAGATCCAACAGTACATTTTGTGGATTATTAAGTTGCAGACCTTAAATAAAATTTAAAACTTAATTACAAAATCTCACTGTAGTCTCGATAGCTGAGGCATACTGTCGCTTCCTTTCTAATGCTGACTGTTTAATCAGTTGCTGAGTTATAACTCAGACAGCGATGCTTTGATAGAGCTCCCACATCCCCTTAAGAAGAGTTGCTTTACTGCTACCGCCGCAGTAGAGGGAACTTTCATTACTGTGACACAACACAGACACAAGACAAATTGATTTAGCTATTCAGAAATTATTTAGCCTCGGAGGTATGGGAAATGATTGCTGTGAACATACAGTACGTAATAAAAGTTCTGAGGGTGTTTATAAAGCGAATAGAAATATTTCTGCATTCTAACAGCCTTTTGAGTAGTTCTGCAGCATCAGCTTTCAAAGCAGTTTCCAAACAGGCCCGTGTCCTATTTTATCAACTCTCATGCAGCTCCCTGACACTGACTACAGCATCAGCAGCCCTGTGATAGACACCCACTCCTCAAATTATAAGGTTCTCAAGCATGCGTAGTTTTATTTTCTCCCCAGTGATACCTTATGCCTGGGAGAAGCTCCTGCATTATCCTCCCTAAATAATTCTCTTAGCAATACCTTTTGCCAAAACTCAAGAATGGTTCAGCTGCTGATGTATACAATGGCTATTGCAAGGAACATCATCTTCTTGATTTCTTGTAATCCTCACTCTGCCTTTTGCCTAATACACAGGTTGGTAAGGGAAGTCATTAACAGGTTCAGATCACTTGCTCAATACCACAGAAGTCAGGGACAGACTCCGAGCCCCCGTTTCAAATGATCTGGTTTTAACAAATCATACTTTTTTCACAATATTTCACRTCATCGTTAGACCAAGTTCTGTCAGACATAATCCATTACATCATTGACACCTTTTCTGCTGGGCTTCATACTGTGCMTGAGAGAAGTTAAAAGGACAGTAGCCAATTTCTAAAACGTCAGAYTAGCTTTCTGTGTTACTACTTTTAATGTGATTTGAGAGTATAAAAGCCTATTATAGAACTGAGCAATTTAATTCACAGCATTATAAAACAATGATCAAAACAGAAACAGAAATGAGATAGACATATCTAGAGGGAAAAAAAAAGAGCTCTTGAAACTAATATTTAGACTAGAGTTCTACCTAGAACAGAACAGCAATATCACAGCCTTGGAGAAAGGACCACTTGATTTCAGCTGATTAATGTGTTGCTATTTCAAAGGGACTAATAACTACAAGTTAAAGCTCTGGACGTTTGGAAGCAGTTTCATCTGAAAATCATTGAAGAGGGGTCCAACTATTCCTGTCAAGAAGCATGGAGTTTGAACAACCATGAGAGTGGCCCTTTTGACAGCAGTACAAAAGATGAGAGAAGGCAGTCTCAACTGAAAGTAAAAACAAACCCTTAGAAACACGTTTCAAATCTGGTTTTTCTGCCCCTCTGGTTCCAATTTAGGATCTGACTATTAAGAACAGATTTTAGACGGGTGTCTACTAAAGTATGCCCATAAAACATTTGTCACCAGCAAACCCACGGTCATGGGATAGAAGAGTTTTAAGAGGTTTAGAAACCTAGCATTAGATACGATTTTCTGTGTAATTTTTCTACACAGTAATTATATTTTTTTTAAACTCTAAAAAACAGGCTCTTTTTGACCTGGTAAGTCTTTGTGCAGAAGTAAAAGATGCTGTGTTGTGGGACAGAATAATTCTTGGAAAGCAACAGTGACGGGAGAAGGAGAGGGATGCATTCCATCAGATGGAAAAAATAAAAGTGAAAGGAGATTAAATGCATGCAAGGAACCTATGGTAAAAGGTTATTTTCTCAGCCAGCACAGGCTCCAATGCTAATGAAATGCCTCATCAGCGGAGCTGTGAAAAATATTATTCGAAACTCCAAGTTTCAAAACCACACACAATTTAATTGAACTCTAAACTACTAACAGCTTTGTCAAAAGTTTCCTTGCAATTTATAAACATGGTCTATGCAATTCATGAAGTCAGGAGAAAAACTTGAGCTGATACTGCTGTGAATGTTCAAGTTATGTTTTGAACTAAACCAAAACACTGATTTTGATTTGAGACTCAAAGTCGTACTCCCCTTTATTTACAGGGGAGAGGAATTACACATTTTTAACTTATCTCTGGGTTACGTAGCCTCAAGTTACCATGTACGCACAGATAGATTCTATAAAGAGGAGAAATTTCTGCAGCTAAATATTCAGGGACAAACTCTCTAGCATTTTTTTTTTAAGCTTTCAGTCCCTCTGCCCCAAACAAAATACAGGATATTAGCCAATAACGTAAGATACTGGCTCCCCAAAAGGGCATTCGAATCCCTTGGAGGCAATAAGCCTGTCAACAACAAATTATTTCTGACAGATACTTATTCCTGCCCTTAGAAAGAGAGAGTAAGAGTAGAGGAGAGAACGAACACACTCAGATAGAGCAGGACATTTGTGCATATGTGTATATATATCTGTATATACRGAGGTATCTCCTCCAGATACGGGCAATATGGATGCACGAACACAGTGGTGTYGAGCCCACGCTAACAGAAATCAGGGTACACGGTGTGGGCCCAGCCTGATGTGAGTGCAGTAATGAGGCTTGCGCTCTTGGGCTGGCTTGTGCATTGGACTAGTGAAAATATTAAAAAAAGAAGCCTATAACAGTTATGGAAATTAGTCTAATATAGCCCCACCTCAGGGCATGGCAAATAAAGGTTGARGCAGTCACATAGCATGTATTTCCCACTAAAGTCCCTCTCCCAAAGACTTTTTTTTCTTTTTTAAGAACAGATCCTCTTCTAAAGATGCATTTCAGAATCGCTCTTACTAATAATCTCCTTCCTGCATCCGTATGACGCGCTCTCACCATGCCATGCTCAGCTGAGAGCGCTCCTACGCCACTTCATAGCCACCAAGCTGGAGCTCAAGGAGGGCTCGGTTAYGAGCAGAGTCGCTCCCTCATTGCGATGCAATAATGAAGAACGTGGCAGGAAGAGAAATTATACTTAAATAAACTGGCACTGTCAGAAGAAACCTATTTACTTTAGATTTAATTTGCTTTTTGCGTCCCCCGCAAAAGAACGCAGAGCATTTCAACAGCGGTGTGAAACGTGTGCTGTATTGAACGGCGATGACCAAAATCAAAAACGACCTGAAGGAATAGAGGTCTTTAAATATTTATGCCACGTTACAAATTATCTCTGCATTGCTCCACACATCAGGGTACAAGTTACTAATTTTTTAAGGGTGTATTACAGAAAAAAAAGCTTAGGTCTTCTACACAAGTTCTCTGTTGCAAGCGCAAACACAACTGCAATCTAAAAACAAAAACAGACACACAAAAAAAATCCACCTGAACACCCCAAAGCCAAATCAAAACATCAAATTTTGCCCCAAAATAACTCAGTCTGTATTACATGCGTGACTCTGCAGAATTGAGAAGTAGGAATAAAGGATATGTTTGTACCACGTAGATCTACCTGATTTTTTTTTCAGAAGATGCTTTGGGTAACAGAAACAACGTGGCTATGTTTGCCCACCTCAGTCATCTGCRTAGGCTAAATGACACATGTCCTGCTGCCATACCCACGTGTCCCATCCCTGCTTGCCCCAGCTGCAGCTTGCTGAGAAAGTGGCCCAGGATGAGGTTAAGGGGGGGAAATTTAYAGTGTGAGGAAGCAACAAGGAACAGGAGTGATAGAATAAAGCCTTCAAAGGAAGGAGGCAGGAARATAGGAACCATACTCATCAGGGTCACAATTTTAACACCAGTTTGAACATTAAAAAGAAAAGAAAAAACCCAATGTCCTCCACTCCCAACAAAATAAGACCTAAAACAACCAACAGAAAAATCCCTGAAGAACATCTGAAAAATCTCATACTGTTTAAGGGCCTTTTTTATCACTGTCTGGTTTAGACTCTTCAGGGAGATTTCATTTTCTTTGCTGCTGCTAGGAAGTAGAAACTTATTTGTGTTTTAAATGAAAGCTGTGATTCATGTGCAATCACGGGACTCTAAGAAATGGCTCTTTAAGAAAAAGCATGTTATTCTGCAAAAGTCACAGCGAAATCAGAAGAGTTGACAATATTATAATCTGTTCTCCACCGTCCTCTTGGGACACTGCCGTTGGTAACTTCATCAGGGAAGATTGGGATGCTACGCTTAAGACTGCAAACCCTTACAAAATGTCTGCACTCTGATCCTGAATTACTTTTGTCATTAACATGTTCAATGGATTTATTCATTATTCATAACAATGCCTGGAATCAGAAAGAAATAAACAACAAGAAAATAAAATCAAACCAACTAAAAAGTGAGAGTTTTCCTTTAGTTTGACTATTTTGGTTACATTAAAGAGAATAGACAGACTAGGAAATTAAAAACCAGATCCTTCGAGTTTTCTTTAATGAGGGGTCAGGGAAGAGCCGCTTGGTTCAAGTTTATTTCACTGAACTTACCACCTGTTAAGTTTATAAGTTAAGATTTACATATTGCACCCCAGATATTTGAAGATTATCTGTCAAATTGGTGTGGAAGACAATTTTCAACACAAAAAGGTGTGTGTCTGGGCATGTCGTCTTTGTCCTTTAAGGCACATACATTTAAACCCCAAAGCCTAACAGCCCACCCCAAGTCTAACGGGGAGCCTCTATACAGTTTTCTTGTGGCTGCTACTTTCTCTTTACCCCTAACCCCAAAAGAGGTTAATCAAAACAAAACCAACTACAACAACACAAGTTTTGGGTTCTATATTCATGTACGTACATCAGTTTTAGAGTAAAAGACTTCAAATCCTTTTAGGCTGCAGACACTGAAGAAATAGCTGTTTGCTAGCATGCTGACTGGTCTAATTTTTCCCTCATGCTTTTATCTAACATATTTTACATTTCCTGTGCCAAGTAAAATACAGTTAAGACCCTCAAGCAATAAAGCTTAAAATTGAAAAAAGGGGGAAAAAAATATTACAACAGTTTTCTATCTTTTGGGGTAATCCGCTGGGAGTGGGTCAGGGGAATAAATCTGCATGTTATTTCTAAAGGGGTAACTATCACAGACAAAGGCAATGGGGGAAGATCCTAAAACAAAGGGGAGGTGGCATGCCAAAAAAAAAAAAATCTGTTGTTTTATATTGTAGCTAAATTAAATGGTAATTTTTATCTCTAATGTTTTGCTTTGTTTATCAGCAGGGTCATAGTTTYGGAATTACTCTCATGCAGAAAGTTATGATCTATTTGCAGGGAAGACAGGCATTATGCAAGTTAAAAGCCTGATCTTATAGTAAATAATTCTTCCAAAAAGTGTCAGAAGAAAATATCTGTGCTATTTAAAAGGAGGCAAAAATGTAGGTTAATTTTATTTATTCTGTATAAGGTGAACACCTTAAAAGGGTCATGAAAAAATTCATCATTAGCTGAGCTGATAAATGTCCACTTACTTTGGAGACATATTTGTTAACATTGCGAGAAACATTAGCAGTGAGGGTCAGATGGTGACGTAATTGTACAGTGAGTGGAAAGAGTATTTGGTGGAAGCGTTCTTTAACTTTGGGCTCTCAACACTGGGTTACAATTGGTAGCAAATGGGAGGCTTAAATGATATGTTTAAACTACTTTAATGACTTCCTCCTTCATGTTCATAGTGTGTATTAGAGCTGAATGAGTAAAGGAAAATGGGCTCTCTAATAAAGCTAGTATGTTTAATTAGACTTAATTCAGCATTCAGTGGCAGGAGGATCACACATAAGGTTACTTCCCTGGCAGTCTCCAAGTACAGCATGGAAAAAAAAAAATCAGATTTCAGTAAACCCACATAAATGAGAAATAGATGCTTGTATACACTAATACTGCAAAACTGTCTGGTACCCTCTTTTCTGAAACCTCCAGTCCTAAAGAAATGTTTCCAGACTGAAACAGAGCAGAAGGAGCAAAAAAATTAAATTAAAAAAAATAATAAAAAAAAAAAATCCCAGTAAACGCAGATCACAAAACCAGAAATCTAAAAACACCCATAAAGCACATACAAAGCAGTAAGATGACATCCTTTCAGGTAAAAAAATTCAGATTATTCTCTTTCCTTATGCTGGACATGGGACTCCCCCACCACAGCCCCGTGCCGGAGCCCAGAAGGTCCCTTCACCTACCTGAGACCCCTTTCCCACAGTCAAGAGGAGAGCAAAAATCGTAACTGAACCCCAGCCCTCCCCACACCTGACACACCGAGACCAGGGAGAGTGATTACAACACACTTAAACAATTTCAGCAGGTTCATAATCTGCAGTGTGACAAAATTGCTGCATTACAGAACAAATACATGAAGATGACTGGGAGACTTACTGTAATTATACCCTAAATATGTTACTATTCTAAGTTAGCCACAACAGCAGCAACACAAAAAAATCCTAAGTATTGACAGCATGACTATGTAATAGAGGTTTTCCACCAGCAGACCTATAGCATCCTGCTTTCCAAAATACAGACCAATCTAACAAAAAAAAAAAAAAAAGTTGCAAGACTCTTGCAATTTCAGGCAGCTGTTCAGGTAAAACTAAAGCCAGAAGATTGTTTATTTTAATAAAGCTATTATATGTGCAGCTCCAAATTAGGAATGGCAGGAGACTAGGGGATGCCTAAACCATCACCACCTGTTTGCCCTGAAAATCAATTAAAGTCACACTATCACAGCAATCCCTTCCTAGCTAATAAAAGTTATACAGCTTCAACGTGCGACTTCAGGTGCTTCGTGGGAATGTGCCTGAAATCTAAATCCTTAGTCTCACGTTACTGCGATACTAAACACAACTCTGAACTAAACCACCGTAAAATTTGCCTTTTTGGGGTTAGAGAAGGTGTTAAGGGAAAAGAGATTCCGAACTGCTGTTTTGATGCAGTAGATTGAACCATATTCAGTAAATTCTAACAATCCAGCCAAGAACATTATATGGAGTTTTAAGTAGGAGAAAACTGAAGTCCTTTATGACACATGCCTGTTCAACATATTCTGTGCTGCAGAACAGATCCAACTTTACAAGTTGAAAGCAAGGGCAGTAGAGACATCCCAAGTGTTTTAGTAATTAAACGAATATGCATAATGAACCATATGCCCAAAGGGCCTGTTCTTCATGTGGGCCAGATTTTTGTTTGAATTTTTAATTTTTATATACAGATGAAACATTTCATGTAATATAGCAACAGTGCAAAGGAACATGCTATGCAGGAAGGGAAGGAGGAACTACCCATGTGAGAACGATCAGAATACAGTTGATGAATTCTGCTCCTCAATTTCCGATTCAGAGCCAAGAGGGCTTTTTTTAAAAAAAAAAAAAAAAAAAAAATCCTTTTCTCCTTTGAACAGCTGTATTAGTCATCTGCTCAGAGTCTAGGAAAGAGGCATTAAATGTATGTATATTTATATAGGTCATATTTATACATTTATATGTGTGAAATGGATTATATACACTAACATATTTAGATGCTGCAAGACTAGCAAAAACACAGACACTATTTCAAATTAAAAAGCTTCTGATCCACCAGAAAAAATAACTACAGGATGACTCTGTTCGGCAGGACCTGTCATGTTATGTGAGCCGCAGTGAAACAGGACACACTCACATCTGTCTGTGAAATAGGAACGGACATTTTTAAAAAGATGGGTCAAATTCCACTCTCATTACAATAGCGTTACCCTACCATCAGCATGAGGATACCGTGGCCTTGTTGCAGAAATATTAATTCTTCCAAATTCTCCTGGGGTTGAGCCGTGCTTCTCCTTTCTCAGTAACATTCACCTTTTTTCATCCCTTGCTCTTAAAGTGCTTTTCCAAGCACAAGAAGCACCCTTTGCAGACATAAGCCATTATAATAGGTTAGTCCTCTAAACCAGCAGCAAAACTATATGGTGCTGATTTTCAAATAGCTAGACTGCAAAATAATGGTCTGGGTCTTTTAAGTGGTTCTGATCCATTGGACAAATTTCTATTTTGCTTTGTAAAATCGGTGATGGGGGTCAGGTACCTGTCAGTGTGGACATGTTGGTTAAGCAGCAGAAAAAACTTTCCTGCATGAGCTTTACCAGATTTTTCATGGGGTTTTTTTTTATACATGATTTAGGTTCTGCGAACCAARGGAAATCAAGTACTTACCAGACTTAGTGAGGGAAAGGAAAATTTGGGGGTAAATAGCAAAGCGTACCTCACAGTAACTCAGCTTTAGCACTGCAGTTAGATARATCAGCAGCGCTACACACAGCAGCGGTGGCTGTTACATGCACTGATTTGGTACCGTGAGATGCGGTGRGGAAGCACCAGCCATGCTCTAAGGGATGCAGACGATAATCTGATCCGCTCCAGAACTGAAAGGGTGACTTTTCATCAAACCCGGTGAGTTAAAATTTTCACRGGACTTTGGGAGTTCTCATCACCCAATGTAAATGGAATGGCATGGAAGAGCGATCTGGTCCCCAATCCTTAAAAGTATGTAAAAGCTGAAATAACGAAGTTGTAAGTAATGGCATTCGTTGCTCTCAGTCCTAATTCAGGGTTCATGCTTTTGACACTGCCTGGTTTACGTGATCTAGTGGTCTCCGCGGAAAGACAGATAAACTTCAACGGCTGTCAGAAGACAAAAATTGACAAGGAGCATCACCTTTCCCGACTGTTTAAATCCTTTAAGGAAGTGTTGGAGCAATTAGAGAGGGAGTCTAATCTTTGCAGAGTGCATTAACACTCTCCGACCTCCCAGACAATAGATCAGACCTCAGACACATAATGCTTCCCTAAGGCTTTTTAACCAGAGCATTTGATCTCGTAGTCACTCTGTATGTGTTACTATAGGTATCAGTGTGTAAGACAGTATTCACTRGGCACTAAAGGACCACTATCTCTGCTAGTATTCATACAACTTTTAAAATAGAAAGCAGGAAAGCCATTACAATGCATGCTGTTACAGAAGTACTACTTCCCAGAAAAAAGAAAACAAAGAAAAAAAAAAAAAAGCTTAAAACAATCCAGAGTAGCTCTGCAAAATGTCTTCATTTTTATTAATCTCACATTTCCTTTCTACCGCCACTGTTTATTTCCCAGCTTTGGAATATAAATCTATTTTTAAAAAAAGCATAGATTAGGTTTTTATTCATAGAAACAGTTATCTGATCGTAATTTCAAAATACTTCATTTCTTAACTCCCGTGGAGGGACTTGAGGGGAAGGGAATTAGGAGGACAGGTCTAGTTTATTAAGGAAATTGAAATACATCATTGCAAATAATTTTCCCAAATGTGTACACGGAAGTATCTGGGGAAGTTTTCTTAACTGCTAGAACAAGTTATCATCTAATTCCTGACGGGCATGTTTGGTGTTAAAAAAAAAAAAAAAAAGCTAATTCACTGTATCAATTATGCATTCCCCATTCAATATTCTAAACATTTTAAGAAAATTTTCTTAGTGCATTTTTTTAATGGAATTAGACTTCCTTGCCATCATGTTTGACAGAGGCCACATCTGAACAGTTCTCATACGGACAAYACATAATGGGGTTTTAAGACCAGCTAACTGGACTCCCACCCACTGCTAAATAACGGATGCTGCAGTCTCACTAAGCACTGGGTTTTTTTCCCCCCATGCAATGTATCTGAGGTACAGCGCTAGCTAACAATACTTTATATGACTCTATTAATACTTTGTATTAGCTGCAGGATTTTGTTTTGCTTTTCTAGACCTACAAAAAGTGCCTTTTGTGAAGTACTTGCATTACAAATAGTTTTTGCTGCTTTTTAAATGGGTAGCTCAAATTTGTCAAGCCAAGTGCATCACAAATGACAAAAAGGTCACATATACCTAGTATATTTAAAAACAAACAAACCTTCAAAGTCAAAGTGTAATGCAGTTATTTCTAATCTGAACAAACAATAGAATACATCTAATGAAAGTTGACAATTGGCTTTGATACAGAGCTGTGCAGCTCCTCTGTTCCATTAAAAGATGAAAGCTGATGGAAAGTACAGAAGACAGCAACTTCTCCCAAAAAGCAAGTAGAAAGTTCTGAACCTGAGCTAGTAGAGTAAGTTTTAGTGGAGACTTTTGCTCACATATGACACATCTTTCAGTAAACATGCTGACTTTACACAGGTGATGTTAAAGCTAAAAGAAAGCAGCATATTACACTAGGACAAAACAGTACATGTTTTACATATTTAGTAACACTTCTCAAAATCACAGCACTGCCCTTAAAACAAAAAACCACCTGAAACCAAGCTAAGCTTGACTGCAGTGTGGATGTCACAATTAAGATTAATAGAGTTAATTTTCATGAAGTGGTGGGGGAAGTGATCAAAACTCTGATGCTATTGGTACCAGTGTACTCCTTTACCGTGGCAGTAGTCAAATTGATTCATAATTAATAGTACAGATTTTTTTTTTAATCAGATTTCTGGGATTTTGTAGTTATCCCACTGCTGCAGCTTTATTTTCCAATGAATGCTGAAAAAATGGAAGGGACATATTCTGATTTAGGATATTTTTCTTTTTATTGCTATCCTTAAACAACCTGAGAACTTCCTGGGTGTTTAAGACTAATCTCTAAGTCAAAGCACACCTTAGTTGCTAGTGAAGAAAAGTAAAACTAAAAAAGAACAGGCTTTTAAAAAAATATATTTGCTCTGTAGCTTCTATACTAATTCCCATTTTATTTCAGATCTTGTAAAGGATCCAACTCTTTCTTATTAAAAAAAAAAAAAAAAAAGCAATAAAAAAGCCCCACAAGAAGTAGAATGCTTTAAGAGAAACCCCTCAAGGTGCATCTGTATCCATCATAAAACCAAAATGTTGCATTACCTTCAAATAGGAAATTTCTTCCAGTTGTCAAGATTTCTGCAACTGGTGTTAGATTAGCGCTGAGAGAACGGGTGAATTAAATTAAAAAGAAAATAGTTCATGCAAGAGAAAGAAAACCTGCCAGAAAAATCTGAGCAAAGCCCGAGAGCCAGAGCTGGCTCATTCGTGAGGGTCCATCGCCACCTACAGGATTTTCCTCCTCTTCAGGAAACCTGCTACTCCTGTTCACACAGGATTTGCCCCAAAATGAGGATGGAGATTTTGAACTGATGTTAAATAACACAGGTTTGCTGAAGTTAATGGAGTTAGAGTGATTTAAACCACCTACAGACATGTCTCTACTCATTCCCTCGTTTTAGAAGAATAAAAACTGCCTACACGTTTCAAGGGAATGCACTGTTCTGAGCTTACATCCGTGTTAAAAATAAAGGATGTGCCTTTTTAAAAATTAAAAAAAAAAAAAAGAAATAAAAAACCCCACAAAATACTGATAGCGTTGCTCCACCAATGACAAGGGAGATAATAGTCAACATCTACAATCTTTCTGTAAAACTAAGTGCTTTAAAGTACTTTCTAAGAGGTGCCAGGTCAAAGTAATGTRAATAATGAGACAAAACCAAGCAGATCCTGACTGAAAGAAAATCAATACACCTGGGATTCTGGGGGGAAAAAAAGCACATACTAAGAAAGTAAAGGAWTTTTTACTTTTAATGACAATTTCACTTCCTAATATATACCTTTTTCATAATAGATACCATGGGTTTCCTACCCTTTTTTTTTAGTTTGGGCTGAGCTGWACACCTTCTTCCATACAGTTTGCATAGTGCAAATCCATGCCAGACTTTGGGAACTTTACACATAAGCTTCTCAAATTCTGGTATTTCCAATAGTGGTGGGTAAGTAGCTTCTCTCTGAYGCTCCCGTTTAACGAGTCTCACACAGATGCAGCATTCATCAAACTTAGAATACTAATTTCATCTTTGTTTATGCAATTTCTAATCTATGAATAAAGTGAACTTCCAGGAAAGGCAACAGGCAAATTAGCAGAAGTGACTGGATCCTGATATGGAAAATCATCTACTTTGGGACCAGATAAGCTAGCAAATGGTTACAAATAAATTCCTCTTGTTTTTCAACCTACCAGTCAATTGRTAAGAATTACAAATTACAGCTTTCTCACAAATTCAGAAGATGCTCAAGACATTTCTCAATGCTCAAGTTCCTCTAAAGAATCTAAAACTGCAARAAGAAATACACCGCAAGAGAAAAGCCAGCTTTCAGGCAGTGTGCACTTCAGTCTTTCCCACATTTTTTGCAGCAAATTCCTAACATCGGGATGTAGATTTATAAGGTAATGGTAAGAATCATGAGCTAAATTCACCTTTGGCATATGCAAGTTTTTCAGTTCCATCAAGAGTAAAGGAACCAGTGCTGCCTTCATGGATATTGAATTTGGTTTTTTTATAAAACAGTTAAATAATAGCCAAAGACAAAACCCCCATAATTAAATGCTAATCTGTGATTAGTCTCACAGCTAGGAGAACACAGCATATCTGCTAATGCGTGGTTAGAAACAGGAGTTCAGCAATGTTAAATATACAAATAAAACCAGCAACAGGCAAGAGTATGATTTTAGCCTGCCGGACAGAGCAAAATAAATACACGATATATAAAAATAAATCGAAAACATACAAAACAGCATAAGATCAACAATAATCTTTTACAAAACTTCAGAACTTCAAAAGACACAAGACGTTAGATATTAGGGGRGAAAAAAATGGGCTTCATAAATCAAACAGTTAAAGTACAAAACAATATAGCAAACTCCAGCCAGACCACAAAGAGGGTTCGCTCTTCATAAACATCAGATCAGGCAGCTAAAATTATTACCAAAGCTCTCTTGTAACTGTCACCTGTGGTGGGTATAATTACAGGCTACTGCTGCAAGCACGCCCACGTCATATGGCAATAAAAGGACCTACAGCTTGCCAAGACCAGGCAGACAATGGAGAACATACACCACCTGACGAGAGCCCAAAAAGATCAGCCAGGGAGACTAATAAAAATGACAGCTTCGAAACAAATGACAAAGCTTCAACCACACACACACACAAAAAAAAAAAAAGGCAATATCAAATTAGCTGGAAAGGCAAGCGCCGAGCAGAGTTCTCCAACAGGTCACAACTCGAGCAGAAAGCCAGTCAGAACTGTTTGCGGATGCATTTAGTTCAGGTTTTAGCTATAAAGAGCCCTTTTTCATTAGTTTGGGCGGGGTTTTTTTATTAGATAAAATTTTTTGCACATTTGGGCTTGGCTTCGTGGGCTGTCATTAGACAGCCAAACAGATGAAAACTACATATTTCTAATCCAGTTCTGGAGACAGACAGATAGCTGGATAGATACATGTATCTTAACACAGACACCTTCTAGGGATACATCTATATATTATAACAAAGCTGAATTTCTTTCTCATTGCCTTAATTCTTTACTGGATGCCTGCATACACATTCCCGCTGCCCAGCTGTACGGAGGCTTACCCTCCAGCAGATCTGGACTTTCACCTGAATACTTTGACTATAAAGTTTAACACACACAACCAAGGTATTAAAAGGTTTGATCATCAAGTAAAARCAACACAATGCAATTAAAGAGTGAGGGGCAGGGATTTGGGTCTCTCTCATTACSACATGCGAGGGAATTGTTCCTACGTGATGCATGCAAGCTTTGACTACACAACACAGAAAGCACTACTATTGCTCAAAAATATGAGCACAGCATAGACTTAATTTAAGAGGAAGCTCCCCAACCCCAAAACCAAGGGACTTTCTGTATAGGGTAAGTGCCTTGTTAAGCAGGCCCATAGGAAATGGATATTACTTCTCAGATGCAAAATATGGGTTTGGTTTTATTTTTGTTTTGGAACATTTCACTGGTAAAAAACAAATCYCCAAAACCCCCCAGCTGGAAACATAAGAACATGTATCCTTTTTAAAGTTAAAAAGGATATTTGTACTGGTCTCTGCTCAGCTCCGTCTCACCCCAATGCCAAAGCGTCAAACTTTGCTTTTTAAATCCTGTTTATCATGTTGTCAAGCTTCTAAGTGGTTATTTCCCTATTAACTTTGTCCTTGTTTGTTCTTGCATTTTTGAAAGAGCTGGAAATAACATGTGTTTACTTTGCTGTGTGTCTCTCAGCATCATCAATATCACTGTTGCTATTCCAGGAATTTTAACTGCTGCAGCAAAGCAAAGCCTGGGATCTCAAACTTAAATTGTATTCCCCTCAACCACAGAAGAATAATACTGGAAATGTAAAAATTGCTGGGAGAAGGGTAAAACCATCTCCTTTAATTGTCCAGCGAAGCCTTTTTCTCATGTCAGCAGTTACTCGCATGTGTCAGGTAACGTGCTGCTAACGGCTTTGCATGCAGAAATGGTGAATTTTCACAGGCACTGCCATGAGCAGCGTGGAGGAAGCTGGATGTAAACGTTTCCTCCGTCATTAGGAAAATGCTTTTATTGGGATATAATAGCTCACAATAAAAACATACCTCTGATCCAGCCTTTTCACTGGAGTTCAAGACAATAATTTTAAAGATGTGCCTTTGCCAGGGATTTACAAAGGGAAAGAAGGGAGGAAATATTAGGGTCTCTGAAGAATTACTTACTAGTTCAAATTCCTGAAACCCTGCCTTTCGCTGCTCCTCCAGCACTAGCTCTGGCCTTAAATATGAACAAATTTTTGTACCAGAGTGTTATTTTACAGCTCCTCTATTTAAATAGGAACTGCATTCATCCCTTTGCCGACTGCTTCTTTAAAACTGTAGCAAAACACAAGCTGCAAATGGGCTGAGAAAAGCCCTCAGCAAAAGCTCTACAGTAAAGCGGAAGTAAAGACCATCTCTTTTGCATTAATATTTTTTTTTCTTTTTTCTAAGCTTTTTCTTTTTCCAAGTTCCCTATTCAGTGTTTGAAGAATACTCATTCTTCTCTCTTTAGGATTACATCTATTCATTTTATTTAGCTTTTTAATGTGGAGACATTTTAATCTATCATTACTTTAATGCTGTTCCCAAATAGTTTGGGAACTATGATTTATATTTCGTCTTCAGCTATGAGGATGAAAAAAAAAGAAAAAAGGCTATACCCTTCTCATCAGTTACACATGCAGCCATGGTGGGGTGGTTTGTGCTTTGTATCAGGGAACTGCTTGTTCAAAATTAGAGAACAATTCATGGGGAAAATAAGACAGATCTTAGGGAAGCTCACGTGAGAGCACATCTTCCTTCCCCACTCTACAGAGAAGTGAATTATCTACCGGCAAATGATGAGCAAAGTCTCAGTGAAAATTATCCTCTATCCTCTGCTTGGCTGCCCAGAGGTCCAAGAGATGCTTGGTGACTCGGTCTCACCCTAAGTTGTTTGGATTTCATAGCTGTTACTGGTCTCCCTTCTACATAGATTCCTCATGTTCCCTGTTAAACTTTTGTCCCAAGAATTTCCCTTTATTGATCTATAACTCCCCTCCCATCAAGGAATTAAAAAAAAAAAAAAAAAAATCACTGTGTTGCAAAACAATGCACAAGTTAAATTGGATGTTTTACCCGGATATTGTTGTCATGTCCAGGGTTGAATTATGCTTAGAACAAACAGGACTGAAACATTTTGTGTTTTGCTTGGGAAAGTCTAACCATAACATGCAGGAGACACTTGTCCACATGTAGAATGAAAGATTTACCCCAAGTAAACTCCAGAAGGCTCAGATTTTGAGTTAACAAACATCTTTCCTGAGGGAAAAGAACATTTCCCTCTTACTGATAGGCAATTAGCAATTTTAGAGGACACTGTCAACAAGCTAATGGCCTTCTGCCTGTAGGTCATCAGTATAAATATAGCCCAGCTCAACAGGGATTAAAAATTGTTCATGTCTAATAAGATGGTTGGTGTCTCCTCTATGAGATAAGTTTAACTGGGCTCAGATCCAGCTCCCATATCGCAAGCTTAAGTGGCAGCSTGTTAAATGGCACACTCAGCAGAGATGCCCAGAAGTTCATGGGCTGCAGAGTCTAACCTATCCCACTGCTGCTATCCCAGATTCGRACTGAAGCAAACTGGCACAGTAACGCACACACGTGCAGCCTCCCCCAGCTTGCCCTCTGACTCCTCAGGCTTCCACTTCCCACAGCCCAAGAGGCCAGCGCCAAAAAATGGGACATCCTCCATCTCTCTCTCAATTTAAAAAGCTTTAGAGATCTTAATGGAGAAGGGTGCCAAAATCTCACCTCTGCAGCAAGGAGCTGAAAAGCTTAAGTTTGGGTTTCTTCCTGCAACCACAACCCCCACCAGCTCTGCTGGGCATCCAGAAATCCCAGGGCTTCCCTACTCTTGCACCAGCTGGCTTTTTGGGAAGCCCAAACTGCTCCAAAATGATCCCACGCCTGTCATTTTCCCAGCTGCCCGCCATTAAATAACCGCCGTCAGTTTGACCAGAAACTCCACATTTCCAACACATTACGTTGCATCATCACATATTCCTTCCTTTCCTCCCGGTACTAACCCATCATAAAATAATTATCAGACACGCTGCAATGTCACTGCAAAATAAATAAATACTACCTGTGCATGCTGCATTCCTTGTCTGGCTGACCCAGGCTGCCAGCTAGGACTGAGCCTGAAAAATAGCTCCCACCTGTACCCACCCTGGCAGCAGCCTTGATTAGCAAGAAGCCTAAACCTGATATAGTGGGACATGCTGCCAGTAAAAATGAAGTATGCTGGCATGGGTGAGTGTGCAGGGACCCTGAAGCAAATCAGCAGCGAACACTGCCAGTCACACCGGAGGTGCTGYGGTGGCCGGTTTCCCATCGTTTGCCTGATCCTGTCAATGTCTCTTGCAAGCATCATGCAAACTTTAAAAAAAAAAAAAATATGATAGTAAAAATTCCAGTCAATATATCCTTTTAATTTGCAACAGATTATAGTTTTTTTAATGCAATTACTGTAATTTCATTAAATGACATAATTACCGTTAATGCAGAGAAAACTGTCAATAGAAGGTGTAATTACGTTGTATAAAATCACAAGCACAATGTGCAATGATGCATAATTCCCTATCAAAATCACTCTGTGACTAAAATTAACTTTTAAAATATTTTTAAAATACATATTGTACAGTAAGAACGATTCAGTTATTATGGACTTCACTTCCACAACCAGGGAAGAAGGGGGAGCAGAGCAGGCAGGGAGTCTTTGCATGTGGAAGAAAGGACCAGGAATTCGGTTTAAAAGTGCATCAGAAAGGTAAGAACACAAATTTTCATATGCACAAGTGGGAAAAACAAACAGCTTATAACCACACAGATATACAACATGACTTGGGAGCAGACATTCCCCCAGGMACATTTCACCACACAACTCCAGCTTTTTGAACACCAGTAACGCAGCGTGGAAGTGATGTCTCAATGGAGAAAGGTGTGACAAGAGGAAGGAGTGATGAGGACCAGACTAAAAAACCACAACATTCACCCTGGAAACTGGGAGCAAATTGTCCAGGGTAGGATATGGAGAGTGTGAGGCACACGAGCAGAACCGCACAGGGATGTACTACACTACGTCTCTGGGTATCTTCAAAGTAAATGTTTCGAGAGGCATGTTTCAGTCAAAATGCAACATATTGGGTTGAACACAGAGATTACTACATCAAAATTAAATAAACAGAGTAGAATGCCTGAAAAGCTTTTTGATCTTAAAAATCTACAAATCCCCCCAAATCCTGAATTGATGGAGAAGAACACACGGACAAAAGTCTTAAGATCTCTCCCGGTATATGAACACTATTAACTCTACAGGCAACGTTTGCCACATGTGGGAATATTCCTGATATTCCCAGGGAGGCACAAACAYGTGCGTCCATTTTTCACACCAGACCAACGATGAAATGTACACTAYAAAGAACCCAGAAAACCTACGTGTGACCCTTTCCTTTGACCTAGGATGTTTTTTCTAGAATTTGTGCAACACAATTTGCACCAAACCCTTTGTGCACGGGGCAAATATCACCAAAARTGAAATTTTGCTTTTCACCTCGCCTCCCTTTCAGCCCTCTTTCCAAAGCCTCTAAACCTGAAAAATCTCTGATTTTACTTGTGCCTGAGCAGGCCCGATGAGTGTCCTCTGTGCGTATAAAATCAAGTCAGGTTAAAAGTCATCAGATTAAAATCACAGAATACTGATGAAAAATACGATTCCACTTTTATAGCACAAAAAAATTAATCTACTCGCAYGTTCTTAGATTGTCTCCTCTCCCCGTTACAAACTCATAAAGAAATTTAGCTTGGGATGATGTATCTTGTAAACGCAAAAACACAGTGATAGCATTTTTCTCATTCACTTGTGTCCTGCCTGTGCTGTCCTCAGTTTCCTCCCGCTTTATCTGTCCCTCTTTTCCTCTTGTGCACCCAGAAGTAGCAGGTAATGTCCTTGTCACGCACACAAGCTSTCAGCACTAATGGGGAGGGAGGTGCACTGTAACGAAGACTAAAACAGGAAGGTGTAAGATACCGCGTCCTCGCCTATCGCCATGCTCTGATGATCTCACAAATATTTTCTTCCGTCTGGCAGTGGTTTTCATCAGATTGCTTAAGAAAACAAGGTTCACATGATTATACTGTCTGCTTGTCTTCCTCCTCCTCCCTCCCTTTATTCCCCCTAGGAGGAAGGGGCACGGGCYACCTGCAGAGGGAAACCAAGGGCAACACAACAGGGGAGGGGGGTCCTAAGGACCACCCAATCTCCGGGATTATCACAGTGAAGAAATGTGGAATATGTAGAATATGGTCACAATGGTTATTGGCAGCGGCACAAGGGACAACATCTGTAAGGAGGAAAAAAAAAAAAAAAAAAAAAGGCATTTTATGGTTTGAAGGCCTGGCTGGCACTTATGCTACCAGCCATGGTTTCACAAACCCAGCTGAAAAATGATGAGAAGCTTTGTACATCTTCCTCACCTCTGGTGTTCAGTGTCAGCTACAAGTGGGTCGTCAGTAAGGACAAATATGGCACAGGCTAAGCTGTGCCAGGTACTGAAGGTATAGAGATGTCGCTTGCTAGGGAATGATGATTTTAAAAATGCGATATTTGGTACACCTTTTATTTAACCTGTTAAGAGTGGATTCTACATACAGATTGGGGCAGGGAGGGATCCTGCACCTACCACGCTGCGTGCGTATTTTCAATACTATGAACACACACGCTGGAAATAGTGAGAGAGAGATACATAATTAGCATTTCATTTTAAGTGCCAGAGCTGAATTATTTCCACATGGAAAATCAGATAGACTTAAATTTTGGTCTGTAGAATCTGTGGTAATTATTCTTAGAGTCGTGTATTTTTATTCCTTTCCCATTACCCACTTTCTTTCAGGAAACCAGGAGTATTATGGTATCCAGTAAATATGTTAATAGTCTGTAACTTGTAACCTGTTCATCCTCCTTTTCACTAGGAATCAATTCCTTTTTCTGTAGACCCACTTTCCCACCTTCTTATTTTTCTGCCTCTCCACCACTTCCAAACTGTTCCTAAGTCTAGAAAAGCTGTAAGTTCACAAGTATTTTGGTGTAAAATCTCTTACGAGCAAATCTCTTAACTACGTGCTTAGACTCTTGCTGTATGGTGACAGTAGGACATCAGCACTGGGACATTACATATGTCCCTCCCTTTCCAGCCCCAGTGTGCATGGCCATCCGATTCCCTTGTGCACAACCATAGAGCTCCCTTGCACAGCAAGGTACTGGCTGCTCTGCTCTCCACCAGCTCTTCAACCATTAACTTTAGATAGGATCTAAATAAGCTTCAAGCAAAAGGAAGAAAAGAAAAAAATACAGAGAAAAGACCCTCTCAGAGAAAAGATCCCACCTACTCTTACATGCCAGTCACCCCTCTAACCTGCAGGGTGAAAGACAGCTCCTCTGTCTTTCCTCTGAGCTTCTTTCAATCAGGGATGGTCCACTTTACTCATCTGTAGCAAATACACTGTGTTTTCCTCAAAAGAACCTTTGAGAGACTTATAATTCACAGACAGTAAAAGGGGGAGAAATCTTGGAGATGTGGCTGTTGTTTTGCTTAATAAACACTCAACTCAAAAACTTTCTTTCTGCATGCTGGACCACCACAAAACGATTTTGCAACCTTTAATGGCATGCCAAACATTTCAAGCATGAAGAAAATGTCACACCGCAGAATAAAAAGCAGGCAAAACCTTTTTGTGCTTGAGTGGATTATGAGAAAACTGCAAATGGGGTGTTTATTACCAAGAGGAAAAAGGAGAGAGTTGAAAAGTGGGACAGGCAGGTAGAGAACTTGGCTTTTTGTTTGCAGAGCACAGCAGAACTCACTGACCAGCCTTTTCCTTTTCTCTTTTTTTTTTTTTTTTTTTTTTTTTTTTTTTTAAAGCAAGGTATTATTACCATCAAGAGAATAGATTTGCAACAGGCGATGTCAGCAGAGCTGCTTACGTGCAACAGGGACACGGGCATAGCAGGCATTGATAACCTGCAGCAAAGTGCCACCTCACTGCAATGGAAGGGACAAGACCCATCAGCTTACTGCATCACCCAAATCAAAGACACCTCCTTGCATCACACTATTGGCCACCACCTCCTTGCTTTCCTACCATCTAGTTGCCATGTTTTAATTAAAAAAAAAAAAAAATCCAGAGTCATCACATGGTCACAGCCTTTACAGGGTGGCATCACCCCCCAATGGACATGGGCATCCTCAGTGCTGGGTGCAGGCTGGTGAACACCTCTGCACCGAGCAAAGAGGCTATTCCTGAAGATCTAATTTCCATGCCCATCAGGCCCAACGTGGCCCAAGCTGCCTTGAAACCCGCAGCCCTGCAGCCATGTAGCTACAAAATAGCAATAACAGCAAATGATAAAGGGCTTTACGCCGGTGGAGAGGAACGAACGGTAACACTCAAGATCTTATATCACTTAGCCTCATGCAATAAAAGAAGAAATCCACTTACCACAAATGCTATCACGCTCTTTACCGTGGACTCCCAGAGAAAGCAGCTCCGAAGGAATTGTATTGTATTCCATATTGCCATGGTGATTTTTTTCACGCGATCAACATTTCTTGATAAGATCTGATAAATATTGAGTGGGAGGAGGGGAGGAGAAGAGGAGTTTAATCAAACACACTAATATCCTATTATTGCTTCAAAAACAGGGATAATCTAAGCTACAGATGCATGTCAGGGCACATATTACAAATAAAGCCTCTGTTCCAAAGGCACACTCCATTCCTGTCTGCTTTCTGATTACACCCAAACATTCCAGATTTTCCTCATCCCTTAGAAAAAAAGAAAAAGAAAAAAAAAATGCACATCTTGATGCCAAAACTAAATAAAACAGTAAGACAAACCTACCTTCATTCCCCTTCAATTCTCAAAATATAACAATGTCTCAGGAAAAGGGTCAGAGATAATGTAATCAAAACACTGAACCTCTTCTCTACATGTTTTAGATTAGTCCGTAGAAATAAATAGGACATTTCAGTCTTATTATAGGGCACCTTTATTTAAAAAAAGGATAATGGCCATTGTTCTAAAATCCTATGGACTTTTTAAATAACCAATTTAGACCTGGTTTCTTCCTTCCCAAAGAAGGGAATAAGGCTCTCGTTGAGCTTTAGGTGCTGCAAACTGTGCAACATCCACAGCTATAATTTTCCCCACTCTGAAGCACCAAGCAGAACTACTGATGCAAACTAGATCAGAAAGCAATTTCATGTTAACACAAACAAACCTTTTAATATATACAGAAACGTACAGAATTTACATGTGTTCAGCATTTTATGCATAAATAGGTTTTGTTCTTACAACTGTGCTACAGCAACTCAAATCTTTCCAAAACAAATGCGAGAGCTTAGCCCAGAGACTAGCTTCACCTTTTTAGAAAATTTACGGTTCTCCTCCGTGAAGCGCTTTTCTCGGGGCTTGAATGTTCTAATACTTGCTTTTACCTAAAAAAAAAAACAAAACAAAAAAAACACCAAAACCAAAAACATTTAAAAAAAGATGCCATGTAGTTTTAAGTGCATTATTTCAGCTTTGTAACACCACTGTTGATTAGGAATTTCAGGATCTTTCACTCTTTTCAGCCTCTATGCGACTTGGGAGGAGCTGCTAGGAAAAAAGTGGATGAGTTAAACTGGGCAAGGCTGGACTCACTTCAGCAAGAGCAGAGCTGCCGTGCAGCCCATGATGGCCTTAATAAATAGGATTTAACTCGGTAAAAGGCTGTAGGGCATAAACAATTGAGATTGACTCAGCCACCTAAAAACTAAGTGCACCGTGTCCATGCCTCATTAATTTTCCTGTCAACACCCTGGGAAGAAAACATCATGGGTCAGCTTTTTGGGGAAGAAATAGGTGTTAAAAGTAATGTATAATAACCTAAACGTTAAGCCCTTTTTTGGCTGTTGCAAATGAAGCCATGGAGGACAATAATCGGCCCCTCCTTCCTAAGGCGCTTGTGGTCACAGTCAGTCCAAAAATGCCCCTGCGTGGTCCCATCCACCGGGAGCGTCCACCACAGAGCTCTGATGTCCCAATACTTCTTCACCCAAGGGGTGAAACACYCCTCCACCACCCGGTGCAATCAGATCGGGACTTTTTCTGCTTGGCTCCTGGTTTTTAAAGCATCATCCCCCACCCTCGTCCTTGTAGATTCACACATTTCTTACACCAGCGATAAGCAAAGAGAAAATATTTCAACTTACAGGATTAAATAGGACATCCAGCTCCAAGTAAATTACTCCTTTTGAAGCACGTTCCAAGTCTTTATTCTTCAGCGTGTAACAACTTTGTTTACCGTTTCTAATCTATAGTTTGGGAGGGGGAGAAAAAGCATCAATATTTTCCTGGCTGTAATTCACAATATAATTTAAAGACACTACAAACAAATAGGTAAATAAATCGCAAGCACAAAAAACCCCCTCCCCAAACCCTGATAATATACTTGGAGCCTGAAATACAAAATGACCGTCGGATTAGAGACCTATAAAATTGCAGATTAAATCTCTTATGGTTCAACTTTAATTTACAGACCTTGTACTTTATAGTAGAGCAGCGCACGCAATAACCAGTCTGAAAATTCTGCCCTGGAAGCCAGTGAGTTGATGGGAAGTAATCAGCCTCCGTTATTACAGGTTTAAAATGGGATTTTTCTTCCAAAGTTCAGGAAAAGAGCCACAAACAACAACTTACCTACCTATTACACACTCCAGTACACGAACCCACTTCTTAACGCTTAGTTTATTGCAAGGTTGTCAAATTATTACCCAGGAAACAACCACAATCCAAAGAAATTAATCAGCTTAAGTGGAGCAAATGCTAATGTAACAAATGTTCAAAATTAACTAATTCATGTAAAAGACACTTCCCCCCACCCCACCTCTGAATTTCAATACCATTTCTATGCTCTAATCTGCCGGTTGGCCCTATCGCATTAAACGTCTATTAAAAAAAAAAAAAAAAAAAAACACCAGCAAAAAAAACCTCCCTCACCATTTTGTAAACTATTTGGCTCAAATCAAAAGCATTCTCTCTTCAAAAAGTGATGGCAGAAATGTATTTATTATACACAGTAGGATATGTATTGATTAAACATTTGGCTTTTTAGGAAGCGGACCAGTTAATTCTAAACAGCAGTAACATAAAAAACTGCAGCTTACCAAAAAGCTACATTCGGGGACTGTAATGATCAAAGATTAAAGATAACGGAGGAAATTTGGGGGCATGAAATTGCAACCATATTTAAAACGGCTATTGCTGCTCTGGCATTTAGAAGAGGCATTCATATAAACCATGGCAGAAATGAGTAAGGGGAAAAAAAAAAAAAAGGCATAATGGGAACCAAGTGATTTCACGAGACAAGGGAAAGGTCACTTTCCTTCCCAATGTTGTTCCATCCTTTCTGCACCAAATAGCTCGTCAAAGGGTAGATGGGCTTTCTGGCCAACGGTTGAAAGGCAAGAGGGCTCTCATAAGGACCAACTCTGCATCCTCTGTAGTGTCCAACCAGAACTTCAGCTTTTACTATGTTCTCATCCAAAGCTTTGCTTAACAGGATGCTGGGAGTTATGCAGACATATGTGGAATTTATTTAATAAAAATAAATAATAACAATAATAGGCGCCGCACTAAAACTGATCACAAAGCATCTCTGCCTTCACTGCAAGAGAGTACACGTAGGGTTGGAGTTGGCGGCAAAAGATGCTGCAGCTCCCAAGAAAGGGGCAGGCAAAAAACTATTTCGTAGGCTCAGATAATCTGCAGCCCCAAAACAGAAAAGCTGCTGAWGTGGTTAGACCCTCTTCTAGGGCCAAAWGGACTGGCMTCAGAAGGTCCTCAGGCCAACTGCYACATACAGYAYTGTCAGCCCAWAATAAAGGATTCTGCTATKTCAACAGTTTGTTTTTCCTGCCCTCAAGCAAGGGCAAAAAAATAATTTTAAAAGCTACTGAATGAAACAAACTTTATTTGGAAATTAAAGATTTTATTCAATTTCCCAAATTAACTGAAAAATGGATTTACTGATGGTAGAGATACAGGGYCAGAAGGACTTGGTTTGCGGTTGTTATCTCTTTGGTCCAAGGGGATGCCACCAGCAGCAGGTTTAGACTGAGCTTTGATTCATGGACTCTCCTGCAACAGGATAGAAAGTATGTTGTTCCCAGTGTGCCTGCAGAGATGTAGGTGTCCAATACATATCACAATATCATAATTTTGGTTTCTCCATAGTTATTAATTTCTGGGCTGAATTTCCACGTATTTCAGTTACATGTATTTCTCGTAACATTTCATCCTATTACCCTAGGATCAACAGGTAGTGTTAAGTTCTCTTTACATTCCTTGAGATATACTTCTTTCTTACATCTTTAAAGAGGATAACCAACACGGAAAAAAAAGTCACGTGCTGCTAAATTGATAGAAAAAAGGAAAAGAAATGCTGTCACTACTGAGAAGGTCCAAGTCTGGTATCATGGTATTCTGCACTCAAAAAATGCTTCTGTCTTTGGGGAAAAGACTCTTAATTTTAAGAGCTGGAGCTGAATCAAACATTTTGGGTGTGTCTGCAGGTGTGTTCRCACAGCAAGTTTCAAATCAGCAACAAATAACTTCCACCTCTGTCTTTCCTTGGAAATAGGGGTTGTTTGTCATTTGGGAAACTTTTTAAAATGGTGTCATTATTGTTGTTGYTGCTATTTTAAAATTGAACAGGGCAAAAAGTAATGCGGTGCAAATATAGTTTTAGAATCAGCTTCATCGAGCATCTTTAATTCTAAGTGTTTGACTTGTCTGGTAAAAGATGAGCAGTTATAACAGCCTAAGACTAAACATTCATACAAATATCCTAGACTTTGACCTTCTTCACAGGAAAAAAAAAAAAAAAAAAATACAAATATCCTAGACTTTGACCTTCTTCACAGGAAAAAAAAAAAAAAAAAAGCACAAGAGAGAAGAACAACTGGCTACGAAATGGCATTTCTCCATTTTCATTCGGATAAAAAGAAAAAACCCTGCAAAAAAGTCAAAGAGAAACATCTCTTAMRATTTTGGCAACRTGCTAAGGCAGTGTGGTTCAGCAAAAGGTGTAGGGTAATTCTAATACCCGGGACTGCATGGAGATTAGATCGGTGGCATGCCTCAACTGCGTCCAGAAGAAAACATCCAAAATAGCTTTTAATACTCCACATTTTCATTGCATGCTGTTCTTGGGCCAGAGTTCAGGTTCTGTTCAAYGTCTCCCTCAATCTCGAGAGACAGCCAGTCATATTAATTTCATTTTGGATCTATTTCTTTCTCCTCTCTGGGTTCTTTTCCCTAGCCTCTGCTGTTCGCAAAGACTGCTTAAATGCTTTCTCCAGCTGTGGAAAAGGTGGGCAGCAGGGCTATAGGGTCCTAGGATGAACCTAAATGTCAGAAAGATCAGATTTCTTCTACCACCCAAACACCTTTTGCTACATACYTGATGATGTCACAGGGATTTCACTCAAATATTCCTGATAGTTGTGTCTAAAATAGGTTATCTTTCCTATGAATGTTTACATCTACTTATGGGAGAAGGGAAGGAAAGGAATATTCAAATTAAATGTGAAAATATCTGCAGGTGAGGTCCTTAAAGAGACATAATCAATATTATTCCTTTATTGATTATGTTTTATATCCTCACTGAATACTAATGCCTGCATTCTCTGAAAACTTCTTAATAGCATACACCATACTGGGGCTCAATCACCAACCAAGACTGCCCAAAACCATGCGATTAACATGAGGACAGTAGTGCCTACCCCACCATCATGCTTCATTTTGCAAGGTCTCCATCAGAAAACCCCTGAAAAAGTGTCAGGATTTTCATCCCATGGGAATTGCTGATATTTGGGGCATTTCCCTGTTCTGAATCAACACAGARAGACAAAATATCAGTATCAATATTTCCACAGAACAATTCATATATTCCATATCACAGTCCCTTCTTCATACAGGACCAYGCAAAGGAAATTATCAGTTGGAAGAAAAGCTAAAATTCTTTGTGCATTAAGTATTTGGACCTACAGRGGCACTTCAAGACAGAGGCAACTTCTGGCAGTGCTTTAGCTGAAGGAAACGTTCAGGTACACGAGACCACCGYACAGTCAAGGTCCAAAGTGCACGGGGTCCCTTTCAAATGAATGAATATATTTGCTAAACTCTTCCCACTGATGTCCCCAGTAAAACAAATGTGACTAAACACAGTATTGATGTAGCCAGCCAATGCTAAATCTATTAAGCAACAACCTTCTGACCGCTYGGGAATTTTAATGAAATAGCAAAAGCCGAGATTGATATGACACAAAACACGGAGAAGACAGGACCCTTACGCAGCAAAGAGTGTTTTTTCATTGCTCTTGTCTCAAAGAAATATGGTTTAGTGGCTTTTTTTTTTCACATCGATTTTAAGAAAACTTCACTCTGTATCCAGCTTTGATGCAGATTCAATGTCATATATTGATGACCTGACAGAAGAACGCTGGGTTAAACCTCTGTACATCAACACCCGTGACGTGTGGAAAGGGTAATGGCTACTCTCCAAGGGTAATTCATCTAAAGCATTTGGGACCTCCGATATTCCTGCTTGAGCTCATTGCTGATGCACAATGTCATACCATTTGCCCTGAATAACATAAAGCTGTCTTGTAATAGACACACACCTAACCTTATCAAAGGACATTTTCCCCAGGAAAAGATGAAAGCAAGCCACATATTTGATCCACCTGGACACGGATAAAGATTTTTTTGTTTCTCCCCAGTCTTGCAATATACGTTGATTCGATTTTTTACAAAACGCCCATTCATTCRTCCCGAAACTCTTTCCCCCAAATATCTCACTTTTAACAACCTTCTGTGGGATCAAAGGTAGAACAGAAATTTGGGTTCTTGGCAGAGGATTGATTGCCAAAGACCAAATAGATATGGAGCTGATGGTCTGAAAGAAAGCAGGCAGCCACATGAGGGCTTCCAGGCAGTCTGAGGAGGAGCTGAAAACCCTGGGAGCACAAGGATCCTAGGTGGTACTCAAGAAAAACATTCCTGTTGATACCATTTCAGTGAGTAGTGCGTGGTCGGGGGGGAATTTAATTTCAGAAACAAGGTGTCGTTTCTTCTGGAAGAGATGTAGAGTTTTTTCCTCATTCCAAAATTTCTGGTTCATGATAGGGATAAAAGTCAGAATAGACTATCCACTTCACAGCTGCCTCTATTGAATAAATGCAGCATTTTCACTTTTCTCAAAGTCTAAAGCTTTCTCCTGGAAAAGGCTGTGCACTTATGGTCAAGTGCTAAGTACTTGCAATTGTCAGGTGTCTGCTCTCTGAATCCAGGCCATGTTTTAGATAATTAAGCTTGCGAAAGTCATACTACTTGTTTTCACCGTATCGTTGGCTACCGACCTTGCTTGTCACTTGAAAATATTTCATAGACCTCTTCCTGTTTGCTGAAAAAAGGGTGCAGCTGAAGACTACTCTGAGCTGATAATTCACCAGATAAAAAACATTTCCATTCTGTGATACAACTCTTCACTCAAAGGTCTTTGAGTGTATATTTGATATACCCTGCTTTCAAATTCATTTAAGCACACTATATGCTCCCATATCTCTAATAACTTCCACCCTTCTAGGAGATGGGAGTTTCTTGAAGCAAAACAAAAAAGACAGACCCTCACAAAGAGAAACACAATTGCTTTTACTAAGATCTAGGGCACAAAGGAACAGAGATGGAAAGGACTTTGATAATTAGCTCAAGTCCCCCAAAACCTACAAAACTTCTAAACCTATCAAACCCCTTTCTTGAAGCAATGAAGATTTTGCCCTACTTCTCCGTTCCCCAGGATCATCTTCAGCTTCTAGCACAAAAGCCTGCTCCGTTCAGTGGTGTAAATGGTCTTCTCTTTCATTCCCCAGGCTCTGAGAAAGCAATCTCCCCTTCAGCCCAAAGGTTAGGCAAGCCAGACTCTATAGGTCACCTCTGGCAAGAGAGGGATCCATTTTGCTGAATATCTTGGTAGCACTAATCTGTGTCTTTTCCAGTTTAACTTCTGCTTCTGTGAATGTGGCTGACCAGAGCTGTATTTGAGATGAGGTCTCTTATACATGCTTTAGAGGAGGACAGTAGTTTTACGTAAAGAAGGGCAGAAGAAAAAAAAAAAAATACAATAGGCTGATCAACATGGAAAAGCTAAAGATAAAATGCAAGCAAAAAACGATTTCTCTCCCTCTGTCCCCCACCTACCTACAAATAGAGAAAATTCCAAATTCAGTGTAATGCTATCAAAATCAATGCCTCTGCAGTGCATTATTAATAGAGCTGCATGAGAAACAAAGCAAATTGTGTATTCATCCAATATTGCTTCATCATGCCTATCAAAAGAACATGAAGTTTTCAGCTTTATTCATCATCTGACACTTTAAAACTCTTCTCATGCTGCCCAATTGTTTATGTTTCTTACTTGGTGCCTGCAATAAGCCTAGCTCACAGTCAAGGATGAATGGAAAGCATAAATAATTTCACTATCTCTGAATTTTTGTGCAGTAAGGTTATCCATGTGTTAATGTGATGATGAAGGTGTACGCATGTTTGCAAAACATCAGTGTAAGATTCCTGAACACATTTAACCCAAAATTCTTTGTCAAATTAATTAAACAGTTCATACCCCTCCAACATATACTTCATTCAAGGCAATTTTTCATTAAGAAAAGAATCTAGCCATCCATGAACAATTCCTGAAGTAAACTTACTTCATGTGCTGACAGCTCACAAATCAAACTTGCGCATTTTTAATAGGAAAAAAATGGCAAATCCACTTCCATTTTCAAAAGGGAATTTAACGCAAGGCAAATACGAGGCCTGATTACCGAGAAAAATTAAACCTATACAATTTGTGAAGCTTTCCTGAGTCTTTAACTATTGTTATCTTTCAGCATATTTACCTACATGGTTCAAAGGATACATTCAAATTTATAGTCAAAATGACCGCATACATCGAAATTCCCATTTCAAGAAAAAGAGCTTAGAAAACTGCAGTTCTCTGTCTGAGCAGACTAAGTTAATAGGTGCAAAATGTTTTTTAATCAGAAGCAGAGACGAATATATTTACACTAGATTTGACTGAAATAGGAGACAGAGAAGTTTGGATGGGAAGGAAGAAGATCAGTTGGCAAGGGAAAGCATAAACAATTTTTATTTTATTTTTTTGTTTCAAACCTTGGACAAAAAACCTACGCTGAATAGTTTGGACGTTACCACACACATGCACTCCCATCCTCTGCCTTGTTACATGCTTCCTAAGGGATACTTGACAAATGCCTATAAAATCAACAGAAAATCCAAATCTAACATCTTCTCACYGTGAGCCCACACAGCCTGCTGCCGATCATGCAGACCATTTGGCAAGCACCGGGTCTGCAGGAGAGCAGCTGCTCCAGCCACTCTCTTCCAGTAACATCAGAGATATGAGGACTTGGGGAAAAATTAACAGTGTGATCAAAAATGGAATAAAAGATGTTAAGAGTTTTTTTTCTCCCTGTAAACATCAAATCATCCTCCATGCCCAACTGACTCTAATATTGTTCTAAAACTGGAGATATTGACAACTCAAGCCACGAAAATAGACAAACAATCTAAAATATCCCCAGCCTCAAAAAGAACTTGCGGTCCGAGCCACGGAGGGAAGAGGATTGCAAAGCACACAGCAGTGTGTGGGGCACCAAAAGCCCGGTATTTACTCCTCAGCTTCTACAGCTTAGGCTCTTCTTATCCCCAAATTGCAGGGGTTCCCCTGTCCTGGACTCSAGTATAACTTGGAAAGAGCACACAGTGGACGAAAACAAACACTTTCGTGAAGAGATTCAGAAGCCACATTGCTTTTCATTCGCATACACAAGAAATACACTTATTTAGACAAAATAATAACAAAACTGKACCACATTGGCCTATTTCTTTACCACTATAAAGCATTCCTTAGGTTGGGATCATATCCTCTAAGCCAGTTCGAGAGTTTTCTGGGCAGTTCATTATTTATTTGGAAACATGAAATATTTGCAGTTCCCTCCTCCGATCTTGATGGGTCCCTTACCTAAACTATGCTGACTCTGTGGGGCTTATACGGTCCGCTTTGATCAGATGGGACCTTTGCTTTCCCTCTAGAAACCTCCCATTTCTCCAGTCTCTGCTAGGACAGAGCCCCACTAACCCGTTATTGCACTACTGCCTTTCCTGCAGCAGCCCACCTCTAAAACTCAGAGACAAACTCTCGCCTTAACCATGAGAGACGTGTGCCAGCCTTTCTGCAGAGGTGAATATGCTTTCACAAAGATGTTTCAAAACAAKACTGCAATTTTGTACTCCATAATTTCAATCAGGATTCACCGTCTGCCTATTCGAGAGTGCTATTACCCATAGCATCACACTGTGCGTTACCGAAAGCATCTCACCACTGCATGTATCACTTGAATCATGTTATATATTGCAAGCATGAATGTTTSCACAGGGCTTAACGCAGTACTCACTGCATAAATACCTGTCACATCCCCTCCTCTGCATAGGGAACCTACTGCAAAACGTCAGTGCCTCAAAATTCAAGGAAACCCCCATGCTTACAGTTAAACATGTTTACACGACTCAACTGATATGAGCACAAGAGTCCCGTGATGTTTCAAGCCTCATCTACTAATTGATTTAATAAAAGCCACAGCATAGAAAGTTCTTCCGAAACGTTACTGCAAGAGTTACCAGAATCTTCTGCGATACTGCACATACACATGGAGCTGTTTACAACCCCTTGACCTGGCTTACTCACTCTGTTATTACCCAGCCTTGTTCCAAAATTAAATCAGTCTTACCAAACACAAAGCTGCTTTTCCCCCATTTCTCTATTAATGTCTTCTAATGACCCTTTTATGTTCCCCTCTCTTCAGCTTGGCCTTTTTAGGCCATTTCTGAAAAAGCTTCAACTCTCCTTAATCTCCAGAGCAACCACTTTCCCCTGAGCTCGCTTTGTTTCCAGTTTTGATTTTATACTCCCATGGTAGCGCTCACTCTTCACATATTTGTTTACAGAACAAAAGCCACCAGTCTTTAAAAGCACTATGGAGTAGAAAACACCCCTTTTAGGTAATTTTATTCAGCTGTGCCAATAACAACAGCTATCTCTAGTCAATCCTACTGTGATGTGCAATTACTTTCTTGGAGTAAAAAGAAGCAAGACAGAACAAAGACATGCTTAAAATGTTACCTTCAGAAGATGATGTGGAAACATACAGAACAACTCAATTATGTTTTCAGACCTGCATGGCATACAGTGCTGATG
Source organism: Oceanodroma leucorhoa (assembly GCA_030449065.1). NCBI lineage: Eukaryota > Metazoa > Chordata > Aves > Procellariiformes > Oceanodroma > Oceanodroma leucorhoa. The sequence continues at coordinate 57,775 of JASVER010000034.1, forward strand.
AAGTACAGACACTTCTGCAATTTTCTTCCCAATCAACCAAATTTGTACTAAAATGGGTTGGCAATGCTCGTTACACTAAGGAGAACTATAAACACTGCCAACTAAGGCGTATATAGATCGCAAAACCTGTTTATCTCTAAATCTGTGTTGCTTTGTGCTACGGGGAAAAAGAAATGCAACTCGTTCCCAGCAAAACCATCAATGTTTGAATGATATATGTGGCAAAGGTAACTTACAGACAGCAAAGGGATGGCAACTTTTCCAAGAAAATCAGGGGGTTTATCTCCATCTTCATCAAACACTGTCACTTCCAGAACATCATGAATATCTTTAATAGGGCTGGAACAAAAAGTGCAGACACATAAAAAATAATATTCAATACACATGCACACAGTCTCCTCCACAAAGATCTGAGAATACTGTTTTACTAATTAAGTTTGTATTACCTTGGAGTATAAAACTAGCATTTAATTAAATTCCCCCAAAAAATGAATCAAATGATGGGTATTCCCCAAGCTTTCCCCTCATGTTTCAGTCCCATAACTAGATGAAGAAAATAACTACCAGACAGTTACATTTTCTGTGCATCGGTATTGATGTTAACAGTGTAGAACTTGGCTCTCCAACAGACAAAGCTGGTGACTGGGAGAGGTCAAGGGCTGAATTCAAAATCAGGCTTCAGGCCATTAAAGAAATAATCCAGGAAACAAAACTTATGTAACTTCATTTGGCTTGAACAATTATTGAACAATTATCTCCGTTTTAAGGTACCAACAAAACCCATTACTTTAAGAGAAACCCTAACAATCCTAATTAGAGTCCAAATGTACAATATTTTTGTTCCATTCAGTGCAAATGTTCTATTGATGTGGTAGCAGGCACTYGATCCTAAGTATTTTTCAGATCATTAATAAATCAGAGTCTCATTTGAGAAAAGTTATATCTGTGTGCCTGCAAAAGCATGGGTAACCAGAGGCGACTTATGAGCTGCATTCATTATCTCCACTTTTCCTTTTTCCATGTGCAAGAGTTAAAGAAAGAGGTACATGGTACAGCATGTTTGTCATTCCGCCCRAAAGAAGGTTGTTTCAGAGCAGTGCTGCTCCCGGGACCTCTGCCTGTGACACGGTGGAGCTGCTCCTTGCAGAGCAGAGTCCCAGCCTAAAAGCCACCTGGTTGTCTCTCCAGCTAGCAGGCGTAGCACGTTACATGATGTGACCCAGGCACTAGTGGCAGCCAAACCACCATGAAATGCGCTGTTTTCAAGACATTATGGCTTTAAAATACATTGAAACCTGCCACTTCTGCAACCATGCTTCCATATTCCTCTCCAAGCCATTATCATTTTCCATATGATATAGCTACCACTGGTATAAAATATTAAAACCCCACAGAGACACACACAGATAAGTGTGTTGCAGAAAATCTGAATATGATGGGAAGGGCTCCCTGGTGGTATTGAACGCTCCAGCTGAAATRGATTCATCCACTCAGAAGAATCCACTCTGCTCAAAAAAAACCAAACCAAACCAAACAAACCACCAAAAAAACTTAAATAAATAAATAAAAATCTAAATTATCAATAGCTTTTAAGGTGCTCAATTGAAATTTTAAAAAATGGCCAAAAATCTAAAGAGAGATGCAAGAGCCTGGCTGGCTCTGCAGATTTGGTGCTTGCACTAGCCATGCAAGAGCAGTAAGGAAGTTAGAGATAGTCCGCAGCTGACATGTCTGAGACCCACAGGAAGTATAGACACAAACTTTCTTTTTAAATGAAATAATTTTGGGTTCTTATTAGATCTATTTTGTTGGCTGAACATTCGACAAGACTCATCTGCTGGCACAATCTCAGAATAAACGGTAATGAGTGGAAGCTTCTTGAGAACAGAGAAAGAGAAAGGACTCCAAGAGACACACATTCAGCTGCAGCCATGAATTAAACAGAAACCCGGCAAGGTACTTCTGTCAAAGAGATCAGATACTTCTTCCTGTGTTTGCATCCAGCCCAGTCTTTATGAATATTGCTTTTGCAAGAAGTCCATCATTCTCAAACTATTCTTCCAGTGGACAGGTGCAAATGTCATAAATGCTCCATTGCCAGCCCTTGTGATTGCCTTCCTTGCCACAGACTACTACAGTCTTGGAGACACTTATCTCACTCGGTTATTCACAAAAATCTTTGTCAGCATAAAGCAAGGTTAAATAATTGTGCTGCCTAAAAGCAATACCTACATTATCACTTTTGTTATTAATAAAGTCACCAAAAAAAAGAATACATTGATTCCCATAAAAATTTAAGCTTCTAATTTGGGGTAAACTATGTTTGACTAGTTTAAATTCAGAAGCTATACCAGGAACGACATTAGCTCTAATTTTCTGCTTACTTACAAATTAAACAAGGATTCTACCACGGTTCAATGAAACATATTTTATTTTAAATTACGGAAAATGTAGGCGTGAGTATCTGATCTCTACTTTCCGTTATATTATCTCTCGGATCCAGCTCTGACTCCATTATGTCTAGTCATGATTCCTCCTATAAATATCACAGTAATTTTTCTTTTAATGACTTCTATTAATAAACTCCATGCAAGAACCAGTAAAAAGGCAAAAGGCTTTAATTGAGTTATATTTGATATTTCTCCAACATCCTCTCTGACTGTGAAAAAATGACATATCTTAAACTTGACCTTTGTATTTTCCCAAAGTCAATAGCTTTTATAGCTAAGCTGCTAACTGTTTGGTGTTTCAGCACGTTTTCAAAAGCAATCCACTCACAATGTGAAAACTTTGTTCCACTCTGGATTGAGGTTCTTGTAAACAGTGTGTGTTTGAAGACTGTCGTTTCCCAGCTCTAATACACAGAAAGGATCACTTTTACCTAGGGAAAGATCAGATAGAAAAAAAAAGAGAAAAAAAAAAAAGAAGAAAAAAATGAAGTGGATCAGTTATTGTATTTAGCATGCATAGTCTTTCTTCGCAGTAGGGCTGGGGAAGTGACTGGCCAAATAAAAATACGATCCATTAAGACAACTGCAAATTGCCTCGTTCTGTTGGAATGACTTGTTAAATATACAGTMTCTCCAATGCATCCTCAGTGCTGGAAAATCTTAACACTTACCTTACAACTCATTCAGGTGGCTTCACKCTAATACCTGAAATCTGAGACTTACAGCGAATCATCTCTAAGTCTTTATAGCAAGAAAAATCTGCTCATGCTGACAATTATTCAGAGGACATTACGAAAGCAGTACTGTCATTCTGACCCAGGTAAGCATCAGTACTGCAGTTACAGCTCTTTATTTTATCCTCTGCTTAGAGTTTGTGGTCKTCTTCAGTTGATTACAGCACCCGCACCCCGAGAAGAGAAGCACAGCACTGTGTTTGTATCAGCAGCAYTTCTTCAGTCAGTTCCACGTGAGCAAGTCCTTGAAGCTATGAAGACCCTACACAGTGCCACAGTTATAACAAAACCCAACATCAACTGGAGAATCCATGTGTGAACCGGGTATCGTACCTAAAGCAAACAAACCCCAAAACCCCAAAAAACCCAACCTCCGCTCAAATGAAGGATGTCAAAGTGGAACCTATTATGGTGAAGACRCGTTTGCTAATGTATTTTTTTGACAACTCACATTACATGAATTTGTAGCTTTCACAATGTATTGAAGCTCGGCAGTTTCCATCGTGAACAGAGTACCCTATATCAGCATGTCTGGCTCAATACCTGAATTAATCTCATCTTCAGTGTTCATGTATAACTCAGCCACAGACACTCCAGCCTAACTTTTATGTGGGCAATTAAATATGTCAACAACGCAGGGATTTAGATAGCAGACAAAAAAGATATTTAAGCAAAAGCTGTCTTTTTCTTAATCCTTATTTTTAGTATTATTAATGCAGACCTCTTAAGGTTCTTACTCTGAGAAGTTTTAAAATAAACAGGAATCTTTTCAGCATGTAAACAATGGGTATTAACTAGTCAATATTGGTAAAGTTTAAAGACCATGTGTATTATTGGAATCTATTTGTCCTCTCCTTTTCAGCTTATGTGCCCATTCCCTGATAAGTGTGGAAAATGCATGTAGCCTTTCAGAGAAACTGCTTGAAATGCAAACTGGTATATGCCAAAACCAATCCCACTGCATAATTTGGTATTCTGCTATTTTTTGGTCAGTGTTTGAGAAGAAATCTGATGCGTACACACAAAACATCCAACAAAGCAGAAAAAGTCATTTTCACATCAACAAAACTATTATTTAGGAATATAAAAGTATGGAAGGCTCAAACCGAGCTAGCTGTGGCTGAAGAGCTTCTACATATTTGATATAGCTGTGTGGAAACTAACCTAAAATTTGTATCAAATGGTAAAATATGGATTTTTCAAAACACTGTTCAAAACCAAAGCAGATACTATGTTGTTTTCTGATAGCTGTTATTATGGTAGGCTAAAAACTTGCAATTAAAATCTATAATGCCAACATATAATCAACTGACAACAGAAATCCCAATTGCACCAAAATCCAATCTTTACTATGGGAATAAGGTATAAGATGGCATTACACTTGTCATCAGATGACTGGTCTGCAGAAGTTCRCCCACCCAAGACTCATGACTGCTATGGGACAGGACAGGGAGGGAATGCTACCTGCTCATACTGCTCCTCTATTAACCCTTGGAAATCTTTGTACCTCTCATTGTCTCTGTGATTATCCCTTTATCRTTTTTAGCTGGACTTTGAATTTACTTTTACAAATAACAATAAATCTGAGCAGTCTCCCTAGCAATGCAGGAAATACGGCACTGCTGTAGGAGGGCTCTATTATGGAAGTCCATAATTGCTGCACTAATCATTTATGAATGGCTCAGAACAGATAATTAATCTTTATGTCTCTCATTTCACGATCAGAAATTATGCTATTTTTATCTAAAATGGCTGCATCCTTTTGCAATTTGGTGGGTCTATTACAGCATAATACTAGGATATTTTCAGCACTGCCATTGAAAAACAATTTGTCATTTGCTTCATGAATCAGGCTCAAAGCCTGGGTTATTTTGAATATAATGACAGATTGAGTAACCTTTTACTTAAGCAGAATTTCATTCTGTGCTATGCACAAGGAATGTGTGTCACATACTCTGCATGAAAAGTCTTTGAATTGCAGAATCAAGAACCTGCGTGTCTCTTCCAACRTTCATTATCCACCCACATGCTCCTGTTTAAGTATTGAGGGAAAGGGGGCCAAATCCATCACTGATGCGACTGCATTAGCATCAGTGAAGTTTTCCAAAGGGCAGATAACCTTCCGGGCTCAGCTCTTTCCCTGGACACTGTCTATATTAAAACCTCACGTATTTCTAGCTAGCCCTAGCCTTGCCGTTTGCCAAAGGTTCTGCTTTGCTGTGGTACACTTCTTATTAAATTTGTTAGTAAGGTGCAGTTACACTCCTAATTTCTTATAGATGTATACATTATGTCAATTTAGAAATGCATTTCTGTACAAGCTACTTTTAGTTATTGGCAGGTTTTTTGTTTGTTTTCAAATTAAGTTCTTCAGGTTTTTTAAGTACTGCTGTCTGCAGTAACTGTTTTTTTCCACTGCAGGGTTAAGCAGTGAATTGAAGCTCAAATTGTAATTAATGTTGGGCTTTCTCCTTTGGTCCGTATTTTAGGAGCAACGTTCTCATATGTTACAATGTCAGCATGAATACCAGAGAATGGGGCAAGAGTGTTTTCTCTCTAGTATCTTTCCTGCCTTTATCAACAAGTTATCTTAAAAAAAAAAAAAAAAAAAGACTATGTCAGCAACTATACAACACACAATGCTCTGTCTGTGAATTACGAGCTGCTGCAAGATACAGAGGGGAATTAAAAGGTCTCCAGAATTCTGGAGAAGATGATAATAAAAATAGTAATATCCAGGCGGTCGCTACAGATAAGCATCAATTCCCTAGGCCTTCCCCAGAGAAAAAAATATAAAGTCGTATTTTGAAACGGTGTTAGTGTCCATTGCTGTCAGGACCAAGCAYAATTTGAGGTACAGCTCAGTGGAAAATCCATCCTTTTCTTGGAGTAAGAGCACCAAAAAATGATCCCAAATCGAAGCCTCAAACGAGCTGTAAGAGAAACCATCGCACTCACTTCCCCATCGCTGGCGAGCTTTCTCTTTTGGGTGACAGCCTGCAGCACCACCCAAACCCACACACTCAGCACCGCGTCAGATGCCCCCAAAATCCCTCRGTCTCATTCGCGAACTCAGAAGGCACCCGATAAAAGATGGAGAGGCTGCTTTGCAGGCACCATCACTTTATATCAACTCTTACTTTACATATTCCTGCTGGAAAATACAACAGCACACCATGCTAAGTGCTAAGTCATTGGTCACGCTGCTCAGACCTAAAGGGGGAATCAGATCTCCATCCACTGGACCTTCCCACATACTTTTGGGAGTCCAAACCACTTGGTATCTCAGATCCCTGAGGCAGGTTTYGTCACTGGAGAAATGATGATGAGATTTACTTTTCCTTGATCAACTGACAGTACTGCACAAAGTCTAAGTAGCACTCACAATACATTATGGCACTCACAACATATTATAGCATCATATGCTGGAAAATAGAAATAGACTACCTGCAAAATCTGCTGCCAACAGGTCCACCGCCTTTAAAACCTTGACTTGTAAGAAGCCAACGTCCTTTATGTCCTGAAAAGAATTCTTTATACACTGCAAGGAGGAAAGCATAAAAATATATTTTGTTTGTAATTCAGCAAGAAACAGAAAATATTGAACTACTAAATGACTTACATTTTTATATCCATCACTATTTCTGCGGTGTTTCAGTTCAGCAGCTGATATACCCATAAATACATCTCCGCTATCCCAGTCTCACTGCATCATGACCCCGAGGGTCACAACTTCACACGCTACCCGCTCCTAAGGAAATTCTCCTTTCACCTAAGTTACACGTTAACTTTATGGTGGAGACTGAAAGGAGCCCTGCACGTTTATGCAAGTATCATCYGCCAGCTAAAACAGAAAATGGGACATAGGTGGACCTGGAGAAGCAGCATGGGTCAGGAAAGCAGCACACTCAACCAGGAGTGAGGAATCTGTCCTCAAAAGTAACTTTGACTTGTGGTGTTCAAATTCTTCGTGTCTCAGTCTCACACCCCATTTTAGAGAGATACACGCTTATTCCTTCTTGCCCAGCTTTTGAGGATTGAGRCGTGGAAGCCATCATACGGCTTCATTTCCAACAGTTGAAAGTCCAGAACATATCCTCCCCAAAGGAGGAAAGAAAGATAAGTATACTATGATCTCTGTGATATTCAATGTGTCTCATTCCCATGATAATCTCTTAGTACAATTCAAATTTGCAAAGAAAAGTATTATTTTAAAACTCAACAAATACAAGCAGCCAAATTGCTTGGGTCTGTCTGCCCTGCCAATCTCCTTGTCATTCTAAACATAATAACTATTCCGTGTAATAGTTTTCTCTGGTAGGAGACATGTTATTATGACTGGACAAATCTTCCCCCCCCGCCCTGCAATTTTGACTACTTTCAAAACTAAAGGAGAAAAAAAAAAATGCAAACTCACATAACGCTGTGAAATCTGTTGCCTTTCACTGGGGTCTGCCAAAGGGCAGACACACAGATCCGAGATAGACACTCCTGTACACGGGGCAACAGCAATCAACATTAGCAGGGACCCCGGATGTTTTTCCAGAGGCAGCTCTAAGCAATTGGTCTGCTTCGTCGGCAGGGCAGTAACGTCAACTTGGCACCTAGAACGACATTGCCAAGGATTAATAAGAAAAAGGAGCTGGGGGAAAAAAAAATTAAAGCAACATTTATATTGATTTCAGTAGCAAGCAGGCACTAAAACTTATTGCTTGTTCAGGATGGAAAGAATGCAAAAAAAAGCATCTCAAAATTAAACATGGGAAACCAATTAGCCAGTTTCTATTGCACTTACTGTCAGTTTTGCTTTCTGGTTCACCTACCGGTAAGCAGAGGTAAAAGGTTTGGGCTGCAAGGACAGTAGGAAAACTTAACTCTGGCCTGCCTCACTTCCCCTCTAAAATCCCCTAGTGCTTTGTGATGGATTTGAAACACAATTTTATTTCACCTGGGGGAAAAGAAAAGGGGCAAATGCAAAATTTAAAGCATTAGCCTAAAATAGATTAGTTTCTTTAAAGTCACATACTCCATTTTATGCTACATTATACTGTATGCCCCAATCTCTTTTACAAGCTTTACTAGAGCTACATTTTCAGCGTACTGTTGTATTCCCGAAGGGAAGGATTGTCTTAAAAGTCGCCCCCAACCCCTGCACATAATATGTATCATTAACCTGACACTTCCCCCAAAAAATAAAAATAAGGAGGAAAAAAAGAGAAACATTCATAAAGAGACAATAATAAAAGATGAGTACGGGCTAAAGCAGAGAGAGATCACTAGACAGCCAGTTATAYGTGAAGGGAGCGGTTAAATGCAACAGAAAGCCTAATCACTTGGCTCGGCTAAATGCCTTCTATTTAGAAGTCCAGTAAATGGAGTGGAACTTTTTTGAACCTCTGTGGGGCTTGGCTTTTAAGAAGAGGCTGAACAAAAGTTACAGATGAAAAAAGAAAAAAAAAAAAAATTAAGGAAGGAGAAGCTTTGTTGCCACAGTGCAAGGGGAGTCACATTTCTCAAAGGGACGGCGAGCGGGTGATGGAGAGAGCGAGCTTTCGCTCCACTTAATGYCTGCCGACAAGTTTTTATTTAAACTAAACTTGCTAAGGTGTTGTCTTAATAGGCTAAAATTCCACAGGGTTCCCCCAGGTGGGTTTCTTCTGGGTAAATGGTGCATGTAGTGTTCCTGATTGATCCCATTCCAGTAGTAGAGCTGGAGCGGTTTATACCCATCTGCTATAAATTGCACGCTTTCCGCTTCTTAACAGCCTATTTTCTGCGAATGCGGGGGGGGAGTGAAAAAAAAAAATCCGAAAACATTTCAGCCTGAAAACCCAACAAACTACGTTATGAAGTAAAAGTCATTGCTCTGATGAGTTTGTAAGTCATCCAGTAGCTCCGTGTATTAAAACACAGCTCTTTGTGTAAGCTTCTTCTGACCAGAATCAATGGGGATGACTTTGTCTTAAGTGTGCTCTTTGCTRTTCGCCGCACTGAACGTACAACAGGTTGCAAGTTTACTCGTATTAACCGCTTTCAAGTGCTTTGAAAGAGAAAGAAAATAAACCAGGAAGAGTACCAACRCTGTTTGGCGCGTAGGCTGCCTCTCAACACAATTTCCAAGTGTGAGAGGTTGCATTTAAAGCTCATTGCTATGCCTAGACTCTTCAGAAAGATATGACAAGAGAAGATACAGCAGAAAGGAAAACAAAACAACAACAAAAAAAAGGCAAGCATTTGAGAAAAAGGCCTTATCACTTCCATACTGGAGGTCAACATCACCTTGGCTGCATTAACACAGTTGCTTCTTAGACTGCAGCAGTTTTACTGATACTTTAGGTATCAGTGCAAAAGGGGGAATGTATCGTTATCTTGGGTTGGTTTTTGGTTTTGKTTTGTATGTGGGTTTTTTTGTTAACAGATGAAGAAACTGAAGCAAGGCGAGGGGAAAACTCAGGGTCACCCAGCTGGTCTGTGGTTCAGCTGGCAATACAGGCCGCGTCTCCCACATCAGCATTTCATACAGCACCCACTCACCACAGTCCATAGCTGGGAAAAGCTGCATTTGCTTTTTATATTAAGAACTTTCCATGGGGTAAAGAGAGAGAAAAGACAACTAGTTCAGACAACGATGCACCTCCCACCAATAGATTACCTCAGAAATCTCTTGTATCTCAAAGGCAAAGTTAAATATACTTCTAGCTTGTTTTGGCAAATTKGAATTCCTTTAATTAAAAGAATTTGATTAGCCAAAGGTCAAATAAAAGATCGAGTATAACAGCGTGGGGGTAGGAGGGATGCACATGTGGAGGGCAAAACAGCAGGAGGTGGACTATGAGCATTTCTTCCCCAAATCATGTCTGATCTCCGTGCAAACTAACTTCCTTAAAACATCTGTGTTCACTCAAGGTGATGGTATGCCTCTGTATTTTCTTTTGAGGAACTGAAAAGAAAATCCACATTTGCACTTGCAAATGGCAAAAGGCTTAGACAATCTGTTTCATTTAGGTTATACAACATAATTGATCAGACTGCAAAGAATGCAGCTTGGTAAAACAATTAGACATTCAATTTTCTATATAAGTTCAGCAGTTTCCACACAAACACTTGCACACTATTAAAACAAGTCTAATGATTTCCAAACTACTTCCCTCACCCTCCTGAAACAGAAACTCTTGCCTTTCCTTCTTTCTCAGCTTTCTATCTGCAAGACCTTATTACAGATAATTATTTCACAGGAAAGTGGTAAGAGACTATGGCGATGGGCACAGCATAAAACTAATGGAGGCAATCCACTTTTTGCTCAAAAGTTGCCTGATCTGAATTGCAAAGGCAAAACTCTCAGATTATTTGTATTTTAGGTGATGCAAATGATCTCCCAAGTTAAATTCTCAACATAGTAATCCTATCTCAGAATAGGATAGCTCTGCTTGTTGTCATCTTTTGCTGCATTACATATTAAATTCAGGTATAATCTTTCACACACACGGCTATATGCATGATCTGTAGGGGATACAGYTCTGTAAGTGAAGAGTGCATTGTGCTCACAAATGTATCAATTTTTTTTAACCACAATTAATTAAATGCTTTCCTTCCTCCTCCTGATCAATATTTAGGTCCACACCTCTATATTGACCTCTAGTCCCATAGAGGATTACACCACAGCTTTAGTTTTCATTTAAGATTGTTCTTTTGACTTACAGCCCTCATCTTTAGCTGCCAAACTTTTTTTTCCCCTTTTTTATTCATTTTGCGGAGAAATATTACTTGAGAACACTACACAGTAAATTTGGGGTTAAATTATTTGTTTAACTTTATCAGGGAATCAAATGTTAAAATTTCACTAAAAGGTGCTGCTGGGCTTAGCCTCGTACCAGTAATTATGGAGTTGTATTTTATTACTCAACCCACAGTTCATCAAATTATGATGAGTAAGTATCCTTAAACATATAAATATGTATGAAAAAATCTGCACAAAACACTGCCATTTTTTCCCCCTGCAGAATTCTTGAAAGCCCTTCACAAAAGAGGTCAGAATCATTATCACAGTATACAGGAAGATGCATCTATGATTAATATTTGGAARGGAATTTCAAATGCCACAGGTGTCAAGGAGACAATTAATCAGGTCTTATTCTGACTTATTCTACAGATAAATTTTGGTTGTCTGATTCTTCCTACAGCTTGGTGAAATTTAAATGAAAGGTTTGGAGGCAGCCATAGTAGATTTTACTGCTCCATCCCAACAGCATGGCCTTTAAAATAAGGATTGTTTCTTGTTGCAAAGACACTGTTTCCTGGAGGCATTCATCATAAAGATATTGGATGCACTCCAATCTCATAGCTTACGGTCTTAAGTCTAGCAGTTTTTGTAAAACCTCTTTCTTGAGGTAAATATGTGAAGAAAAAAAACCCCAACATTTTGCAGCATCTCTTTTTCAAAACATATCCCTTAATGCAGAAACACGCTCTAACAACTTGGCATAAACAATTTAACTCTGCCTGGACAAATTCTGCACATGTTAACACCTTTGTTTATTAATATACATTAACATCATCTCCTGTTTATAGCATGCCTCTTATCCCAAAGGACACAAAAGGCACTCAATAAATGTTCCTAACAGTTCTGTGCAGACTAAATAGAGGGATTATTTCATCCCGCACCGAAACACAGCCACCCCTCAGTGTTGGACCCTGGCAGCTGAACCACTCTCTGCTGCAGTACTTTAAGYGAGGAAGAGAAACTGGATCCAGCTGAAAAATCTAAGGAGAAYGCAGGTAGGCTGAACATAATAATTTAGCTTGCGATGTGCACTGACAGTGAGGGTTCATTTCGTGATAGGAGAAGGGTGACGTGAAATCGCAGTGGATGTTTCTTCACTAATTCAGAAGCAGACAAAGGCCCCAGGTGTTAGTGTTTAGTACCGGAGGTCCAACACATTTCTTATTCTACATGTTCCATAGTCTCTACAGTGCTTCAGGTCCTATTTCAAGAACAATATTTTACCTTGAAACCAAATTACGCCTGGGAGAAGAGCCATGTTCCAGGGGCTTAAGGCATCCATCCTACATTAAATCCTGGGTCTAAAGGAATTAACATAAATTCTTTATTCCACAAAAGTTCAGCAGTCTGGATTACCAGACATGACTCCATCTTGTGCATCTCCTCAACTTCATTTAAAAATAAAAAAAAAAATAAATATATATATATATTTAAGGGTCTAACCAACACAGTTCAACCTACATGGCCCTGAGGGAGCATAATGAATCCTAACTCTAACCACGAATTGACCACAGAATTATTAATTAAGATCCAGCAAATTTTGCCTCTTCCTTAAAACCATGCAAATTATTTGAGGGCAGCTGGGTTGTACTGCTGTATGTAATGACCGAATATAACCCACAAACATCTTTATTAAAGAATCTTTCTTACAATGATGTTGTGAAACCCAGAAATCTCAAAACTCAACTTGGAAGTCATGGAGACAATAAACATGGCACCTCATAATGCTGTTTTGTCTACAGAATCCTTTTCCAGATTAGACTGCATTTGAACCCTTCATAAAATATTATTTATTGGGTGTCAGAAGTTTCTACACTGTACAAACAAGGCTTGTTATTATGCATTTGGTGTTACCTATTCTTGCAATCACTCTTTAAAATCTAGTATAATTTTTTCCTGTTTTGATGCTACAGAGAATTTGCTGTGCTTAAAGCAACAACAGTAATGTCTTCTCTCCCCATAGACAGCAAAAAAACCTTGAAGGTAAATCTAACACACGCAGGCTTTCCCAGTGCTGAAATCTTTAATAATAGAATAAACATTTTGCTGATAATTTTTTTCCACACTGAACACCACCTGCCAGAAATCAATAGGAAAAAAAAAAAAGTGGGTGGAAAAAGCTAAGGAAGAATTGCTCCAGCATCAGGGAGACTGAACAGAGGCAATCCGCAAACACTGCTACATTTCCTAACTCTAAACAGAATATCAAAAGTAATAAAAGTAACTGTGAGAATGGAAGGAACAGATTCATCTTCAGCCACTTCTCCATGTGATGAGCAATAGCATTCAGCCAGAAAGCATTTCCTGCTCTGCAAAACCACAAACATTTGTAGAGCCAAAGGGCATTGTTCTTTTCAGTGAATAGTTTCAAACTATTTGAATGCTTAAAGTAAGAGAATGTTCTTATGAGTTACTGTTATTTAGTCAGCAAGTTGAGAAACCCTCGCCAGGTGAGAACAGCAAACAACTGCAGACAGGATCCCTGCCCCTAAGAATTTAGAGGTTGTGGCACTGATCCCGCAAGCGGTAAGCATGGGCAGACTCAAGAGGGGCTCCAGGAAATTAAATGGTTCTTGCTGCTGCTGCATGTAGCCAACTGTGCAGATGCAGTCTGGGGAGGTGGGTCTAGGTGACAATGCTGCAAGCCAAAAGAAGGAAGAAGATCCAGTTACTACTAAGAAACCAAGACTGTACTAATACTGTATAAAATAAGATGGAGTTAGAGCGGAAGGGAAAGAGCAGGAGTAGGAACCGTATTCTATTCCCATTAAAAAATTAAAGGTTGACTGCTAACCCACAAAAAGTCTCATCTGCTAACGTGGCATAAGATCATTACTTGAGAATTTGAAGCTATAATGRAATAATGCAGTGGGACAAAATCCGGTATCGGTCAGGAGATGGATAAATTACCTGTGAGGCTGCCCCTGAAAATGATGCTTTTAAACACCATGAGCTTGTGCAATAGCACGGGGCACCAAACCTACAGAGATCAGTCTTGGTGGCRGCAATGGGGAAGAGCTTACCCAAATAAAGCAAACCCTGGTAACAGGACCCAAGGCTACAAGAACACACCACCAAGGTGCGAACAGAGAAAAGGGACACCAGTGCCACTCTCAAAAGGAGCACAAAGATCCCCGAGCTACCACCAGCCTAAAGCAGSGAATCAGCCCTGCAGAGCCCAAGGGGTCTGGAGCAATACCACCATGCAAACGCAGACAAGTACTGCCTCCTTGCTGCCACTGGCTCTCCCAGAAACGGCTGCCACTGAGCTCCTACGGTATTTTGGATTTTACARTCAGCACGTGCAGAGTCAGCTTGGGTGTCTCCACGTTCAGGTCATGGTTAATCAGTTACCCAGTAATAGGTTTTAATAAACATACCCTTACAGATGTATCTGGACATGACCCRAATAAGGAGAGAAACATATAGTACAATGCTGGTAATGAAAATAAATGGATCAGTTTTAAAAACAATAATAAAAATCACATTATCTTTCGTACTTATCCCACCCCCCCCCAAAAAAAAAAACACCAAACCAAACAAAACTTACGTTCCCAAAAGCTCCTCGTGCTTTTTGTTATCCTTTCTCCAGACCTCAATGTCCAATATATCCTTCCTGTCAGAGAAGTAGTGAAAATCAAACTGTTCCCTCCACTGAGGATTTGCACTCTTACACAGTGTCTAGAAAACATGCAGTTATAATATTTACTTTTCTTAAACGGTACTTATTTCCACAGTAAAGCACATATCAATTCTTCTACAAGAACAAGGCCGGGTGTTAGGGCATCAAGTACCAAGGTCATTCTAACCAAAGCTCCCCAGCCCATCATGCAGAGCCTCCTCTTTCTCAAAAAATCTCTTTCCTCTCTCCCAGTAACGATAAATATGCAAGCATGATGTGAACGAACGGCTGGAGAAATTCTGAAATGCAAGGTGGATCCACCAGCTCCACTTCCAGTGGACTGTGGTCATCATTCAACCTCACTCACACACTGGAAGAAGTCAAGAATAAACCTTTTGAGGACAATCACCTGAAAACAGGTTTGAATGAACTCAGGAACCCAAATCAGTACTTTTTTACCCTTCTGTGTTAAGATATAAGCAAAGAAGGAGCAGCCTTGAAATTATTAACATCCAGTTAATTTGATATCTGTAAGTTGTCCCTCTGAGTTCAGTGAGATTGTTCATGTGTTCAGGCTACTCTGAGTATTCACTGGATTGGGACTTMTATCACTTGCAATTCATATCACACCACACTACCCACCATCAATATCAGCATGGCCACTGAGAGAACAGGAGATAGGATTAGCTGGACCATGACTGAGATTTCTCCCACCTTGTCCGCTTTTCTAGACCATGAGAGATCGTACTTCATAAGTTGAATAAACTCCTGGAAAGAATGTGAAGTACTGCCAATTTGAAGTCTATTAGGGTGTAAAGGCAGCAGTCCCCAGCTTTTGCTGGACCCCGGACAGAAATACTAGCAATTAACTCACTGCAGACAACGTTGTACTTGACTCCCCATTTTAAACTTTTTAATTTTCTGTGGCTGCAAACAGTGCAGTCTTGCAGATTCATGACACAGGCTGTGGACCATTAAAGAGAAACGTAAAAAGGGATCTTAACGGGAGTAACATATATTTATTCTAAAATAACTAACCCATTTGTTATTTTTCAAAGCTGCTTTTCTAAATAAAAACATTGTATCATGACCTTGGTTTGAGGTCCAATGTGGGGGACAGAGTGCAGGTTTCAGATGCGCCTACATCTGAACGTTATGTTCTGTGAACTTGCTCTGTACAGTTTGTACAGGAGGGGGGTTGTTTGTTTCCGCCTCCTCCGACCTCCGCACTTCCAGTTCACGACATGCAGAGCTCTTGCTTTCTCAACGCAATATTATTTTAATTATAGCCCCTCTCCTTGTTAGACTTTGGAGATGAAATGCATATCTTTGGGAACCCCATTCCGTTCTTAGATTCCCATGAATCAGTACTGGATACAAGTAAACACAGCCTAGAAGAATAAAAATTCAAATCAAGACCACAGAATATTGTGTGCATTTGTGGGGGGGGTGTGGGTCTGCTATACATAATCTTTCAAGAAATGTGTTTTAAAAATAATAATAATTCCCCCGCACTGGGAACCATTTCAGGTCTGCTTTTCCAGCATGCCTAACATTGCAAACCTGACTTCTGTATTGGCAGAGAACAAAACGCATGTGTGATGCATGTAGCTTKACTTCATTTCATATTAATGTCAAACATCCATCAATATGATGAGTATGTTAAATGCACAAAAACAGATAYACACAATATTCCTAACTTCCTATTTCTCTATTGGCATGTAAAACATATTAGTAAAATGTTAATGTGCCTGATCTGGTCTCCTGGTTTTGATCTCACTTATATAAAAGAGATTCAAGAATAGTTCCATCTGAGTTAGCAACACRGGTAAAAGAAACACCAAGTACCTTACTGGCTTCAGCAAACTTAAGGAAATCCTTAATACTTACCTTACTCTTGTATCTTTGATCTCCCAGTTTGAGGAGAATAAAAATCTCTGCCAAGCCCCCTCCAGGGATATTCTTCCCCTCCAAGAGCGTGATGGTGACCAGCCTGTTCCACAACTGGTTCTTGCGCAAAGAGTCGGAGAGTCGCACGCTCCGCATGAAACTCGACTGAAAAGCAAGTCAGTGACATGAAATATTTATACACCCAAACCCACATTTTTATGCTCAAACTGACTAGGATATGAAAGCACCAGAAGTGAGAGGGGTACCACAATCCCCTGGGAATAAGGAGGGAATGRGGGGCAAAAAGGTGCTATGGATTTTCTGCCTGCGCTATACTACGGYTGGCCCCGTGAAGGGACGATGCTCAGCTTCAGAGCAGAATCAGCAGGCTTAGTTTAAACCACCGGAGAAGTCGAACAGCTAACCTGGCTGAGCTTCAGCAAGAACAGACCTTGAGCGTTGAGAGCAATCTGTTACCTTGGCTCAGRGAAAGACACAGGAGAGTGACAAGGAGGAGAGGTGGAAGAGGGGAGAAACTAAACTCTTAAACATCTCCAGCTATGACCATGAAACCCGGGTCTGTCCTTTCTGGGGAGACAGCCCGCAATCATGAAGTCTATGGCCAGGTGAAAGGCTGAGCACKCATCTTCCACCTCCTCAATCACTCAACCGCCTCTCGTCCGCGTTAGCTCTTCGCCTGCTGCCTTTGCAGCTCCTGCTTCCAGAAACCGAGCTCACGAATCAAAAATACCGATGCCTGCTAAAAAAACACTGACACCATCGGGCTCTTTATCTGGAGTTATGGTTACCTGGTAGCCACATTTGTTACCTTCGCAGCTTCATCCTACATAGCACGGCTGCGCTAACAGTTTGCTAACTGGCAATATTTTATTGGACAGAGGATGATTAAATAGGCCTTTATTTGGGGGGAGTGAGCTGGAAACATTAAAACTCAAGGCTATACTTTTCTTCTCGCAGTAAAAATCCTGCCATATTTTATTCTCGTGAAGCAACTTTTAACTCGCCACACTTCGGCGCTTCAATCATGTCATATACAGGTGGGAGCAAGACGGAGGAGAAGATTTCACAAGTCACTTTAAAACAGGACGTGTTAGCTTTAAAAGCAAGTAAGAAATGTTGCTGCTAAATAAAACGATTGCAAAAGCACCTGATGTCTGAAGATTACTTTTTATGGATCAATTACCCAGCAACAAAATTCTTAAATCATGGGTGGTGAACTCACAAATTTTTTTACTCGCTTTTTACTGGTTAAAATACCCAACTCTTTGAATCCCACAAGCATATTAATATACTTCTATTTAAACACCCCGTTTGGCTTTCCTGGCATGCTGATTAAAAATTCCTACCTTTAAAAAGAAAACGAGATTTTGATTCATAAATCCAGCTGCAATGTAATTTCTTTTTTACTTTTTTTTTTTTTTAAGTTCGTCTTTTAGGCCAAAAAGCTAAAGCATGACTGTTCCCATGGACATACTTCAAAGTCCCGGCAGATATATTCCTCCCTAAACACTGAACTATTTCAAAATCCTTTTTATAAAAAAGGGAGTAATGTCCACAAGGGATCAAAGGGCATTCTACAGTCTGGCAATCGCCTTAGAAAAATGGCAGTGCTTCCATGAAATATGCCCTAAAATAATTTTGCAGCTTGGTATGTCCTAATTTCGAATTGGATGTTTATCTTGGAAAGGCTTCTATCTAACTTGTCCATAAAACAGCTCCACTTAGCTCTATGAGCCCTGTGAAAATGGAATCCAAAGCTGGCTATTAAAGGGGCCTGGAGATTGCTTCCATATGGCGTAACAGCATGGGAGTGGAGGGCTAAGGCCTACAGCAGGCGCTGCTTGGCTTGAGCTCCCCATCTATCCATGGACACTCGTTGCATTACACCATAACATCTGGATTATTGCTTGTAATGTCCCTGGGAAATATCCACTTCCCATCAAAGCCTTTATCTATCTCGGTTGTACTTTGAACATTTTAGTATTTAACATCGTCAGGTTTGATGTGATGTACTTGCTGCTTTAGGACTGAGGATTTTCCCTCCCCCCCKCTCCTTCCTCAGAGGAGGAAGAGGTATTTGATGTTAGTTCACAAAAAAAMCAGACAAAGTTTATTATCCACGTTACAATTTCTTTTAAAAACAAAGCATCCAGTTCTCTTCAAAGCTTCCAGGTTGAACACGAAAGACAGTTGTTATCACTCAGTTTTCAAATCAAATTTGGATTCTTTTCATTTTTTAACCAGGCCAGTATTTCAGGGAGTCACTCAGCGTTGGGGGGTCTTCCTACCCAAATTCTGTAGCATACATAAMCCCACCCTTTTAGCCACTGACTTGACAGTTCAAAGGACCGTTGGGAGGTACCCAAACCAGCCCAGATTCCACGCGGTCCCGGGAAAAATCAGCACCTGCAGCTCGGTATTACTAGAGCACATTGCGATGCATCAACTCTGACYTTCCAAAACAGGTGGCCCCTAGCAAATGGCCTTGTGCAACCCCTTCCTGCATGGCTGCGCAGCTCCAAAAGCACTCTGCTCATCTCAGAAGAGGGCTATGTCGGTCTCCAGTTAACAGGACCTGGTTACTTCCTGGACAAGATCTAGCATCACTTTAGAGCATCACCCTGGATAGAGAAGCCAAGATGTTTGCAGCTGGTTTAGGGCATAGTGCTGATCCGCAGCACCTCGACACAGGCTCGACGACTGCAGTCTGCTTCCTACCTCCCCCAGCCCAGCTCTGCCACCACCGCAAGCCCCTCTCCAAACGGAGCAGCACGGAGCCCGGGATGGCTGCTTGCCTCGCGCCCCTGCAAGACAGCCCGTCACGTTAGGAATGCTTTGGATTTCCTGGACGTGCCCAGGTCGTTCCCACACAGCGTGCGCTCAGCAGGTCTGGCACGTCTCCTGTGCCTCGTATCGTCTACGCGCACGCCAAAGACCCGCTCTGTGCATGCTCTGTGGCCACCTCTCCAG
Organism: Oceanodroma leucorhoa; assembly: GCA_030449065.1. NCBI lineage: Eukaryota > Metazoa > Chordata > Aves > Procellariiformes > Oceanodroma > Oceanodroma leucorhoa. Next base: position 77,242 of record JASVER010000034.1, read on the forward strand.
CCTCCCCGGGTACTTGGCAGGCTGTTGCTCTGACCACCCTGATGGAAATCCCAGCCAAACAGGCAGTGTCTCAGATTCCACTCACAGTTTCTGGAAAGAAACGTGTCTGGGGAAACCCAGATGTGTGGTAGACCCACGGACCTGGACCATCAATGAGTCAACTTTAGTGTTGCCTGAGGAAGTCTGCACTACGGAAAATGCCTCCCAGGTGACAAGAAAATCCTATTGCATTATTTATTTTAAAAGTTTTACCTCCTCTTGGATACTCCACACCTACTCATTTCAAACTGATTCACACAGAGTTAATTGATTAAACTTCACAGCCTCCCTCTGAGTTGGCAAAACTATTACAGAGCAGAGCACAAAGAAGTGCACTCGTCAGTCCAACAAAGCTACTCAGGGCAAAACAAGCACCGAAAAAACCCACCCCAAACACTACACTAACCTGCCCTCACAACGAGACACCAGAAAAGTCAAAGCCCCTCTCTCCACTGGCCAGAAAAGGAGCCCATAACTGCTTAATCAGTGAGAATTTTAAAGTGGTTTTATCTTCCCAGCTCTTCCCTTTCCCTGTTACCTCCCAGGCTACGGACGCCTCCGCACTTGGGTACTTCAGCTCCTCCTGCTGCCGAACCCGAGCTCTTTCCAGCTGTGCTCCCAGACTGGATGCCAGGTCTTTCAGACCTCTCCCGCTATGTTTTCCTGTAAACTCTCTGCAGTCAGCCAGCTCACACTCTGGCTACGTCCCAGACCAAAGTAAAGGTGCCTTGCAGAGGTACAGAAAAGTTGGCTAGGATCAGGCTCTAGGGCTGAAAATTAGGAAACATATGCTTTATGATGGAAGCTGGCACATGTCCCGCRCACAAGACGTTGGACAAGTTTGCTTATTCCTTCCTGCCCCCCCTCCCCATTACTTCTGAAATCAAGATAGTCTTAAGGCCAGAATTTGAGGGGTTGTCTCCAGATAGAGCTCTGGTTTTGGCTGGGCTCTGGGTGCAAATAACCAGTGATACCATAAAGGTCACCTTTATGAGCAGTTCACTGCTGTWAAATGGATAACAACTTGAACAAAAAGCATCCCTCAAATAAGCCAGACAGAAAGAAAACAGTAAGCAGAAGAATATCCAGAAAGCTTTACCCTTAAAAAACAAACTAGATGTTTTAAAATCTAAGAGCCCATGTTTACTGAAGATTTAGGGACTGTGCAACATCAGGTAAGTAATGAGTAATCTTTTCTGAAGCAAAAGTATGGGCTGGTCATAGAGCAGGACCCTGCCACATGAGGAACAGAAGATGGTTCTTCTCCCTGCTGCTTAGAAAGAAYATTTCCCCAGAAAACATCCCACGTTTCTGAACAGAAGAATTAAAAATCAGTGCTCACAATACCATATCCAGAATCTGGTTTCTGGTTTCAAAATGAATACAAAAGCCTCGCACACCAACTTTCAATTTTTTGTTACTTTCTRGTTCTGGTTTAAAGAAGAAAGCTGGACAAGGATGAGCAGGTGGGCCACATTCTGCCTTCCCAGAGGCAAACACAGGAGACTAGCAAGAATGCCAGAGCTTTGGAGGGGAAAGAACCGGCTCATTGACCCAGCTTCACAAAATCCTTTGGGAACTCAAGTCTCCCTGCTAACACCATTTGTATATAATCTCCCTCTATAGGCACCTAGCGAATCCCCTCTGGTGCATCAGGGCTGCTTTCAAATCTGTCTCTTTTCCTGACACGCACATACATGCCCCAAGTTCAAACTTGTTTTTGAAGCAATAAAGAGATGCAGAAAAATTGTACATTTAAATGACACGGCGAGGTGGCCAAGTGTGAAGCGAACCCATCTCTCACATCTTTCATTTAAAAGGATGAGACAGGACAACAGAAAGGCAGCTGCAATCCCCATGAAGAGGTCAACGTCGAAACTGGGCCACGTAATTTGCCATTTGAGAAAACAACAACACAGAAATAGGAAGACTCTTTGGACCTCTCCTCATTAGGCAGGGAAACCATTTTGCAGAGGCAGTCTCCCCCTGGGAAAGAGGAGAGGGCAGCGAGAAAGGCAGCTGAACCGACACGAGATTGCCGCCACGATGCGTGACCCCGTGGCAAGCGAGTCCCTCCGCTCGGCGAAACGCTCGGAGAGCGCCGCTGCCCACGGGGTATTGTGGGAGAAAGCCAAATACAAGGAGGCAGGCAAAAATGAAACCTAACAGCCCACACAGAAAAAAAGGAGAGCGAGGGATTTTCCCCTGCGATGAGACGCCGAGGAGCACTTGGGTCCGGTCAGCCTTTCAGCCAATTTATTCAATCAGCTTAGGCTATCAAGGTGGCAACCGCGTCGCTTTTGTTGCAGGACTGAACTGCTGCGGGTCAATCCACCCCAAGCAAACCTGCTTATTTGCTTCATAGATGTTCAACACTTAAAGGTTAGTCAGCTGTACAAATGCTGGAAATAGCGCGCGGGGCACTCAGGGTGAGACTCAAGCCACCCGGGACAAACAAGGCTACTGAGCATCAGCATGTTGGGCTCCAGCAGAGATGGCTACCAACTCCCTCTGCGTCCCAGATAGCCTCAGAAAAAGAGAAAAGAGGGGAGAGCTTGCCAATACACAGATATGAGTGCATATATTACTACTGCCTAATAGGATCCYCTTTCCTTTGCAATGCCACCCTCCATGAGAAAAAGAAGAAAGCTGCACTCTCGGAGACAGCTCCCACAGAGGACAATGCTGTTCTCAGCTCCCATGAAAAATGAGGGATCTGGATGTGCTGCCCATGTCTTGGGAGTCYGCCCAAATGTGTGATGATTCCCTTCTAGCAGCAGTGAAAAATATATACTGTGTAATCAACAGATAGCTAAATCATCCAGTTCAACAGCTCTTGCAGCAAAATGATTTAAAAGACAATATTCAGTTGCTGAAATCCTTCCTGCAAACTATCTGTAATGACTGTGAGACAACCATAGCTAGACAGGAGATCTTGTACTGCTGCTGTTTTTGTTGCTGTCTAAAATGTAGCTTTTTCTTCAAAAAGCAAGCRAGCTCAGAGAACACACGTGAAGAGTGCACAGTATCCACAACCACCCACGTGAACCCCTTTCGCCAGTCTGACATGGGGCTGCATCAGGTATTAATGCCATCAACAGGGGTACTAACCATTTGGGATGAATTTGGGAAGCCAGCAAGAATCCCGTGACTGATGTGCCAAGACTCATTTAGGACACTGATGTGCCAAATCTGCACTAAGATAACATAAAATGGTCAAATTAGAGTATAACCAGATTTCTTTCATATAAGCAATACAGATTAAAAAAAGCTGTGAAAGTTACATTCATTTTGTCCATCCTTAAAATAAATAATTTCCCCTGTATTTGTACAAGAAAAGCTAAATATTACAACACAGGTCAGCTATAGTCCAGCGCAAAAAACCCCCAGAAAAACCATTTCAAATAGAAAACTTTTATTTGCCTAAACCTACAGAGATGAAATTTAGATCCGCCTCAGTTCGGCTGCTCAAATGGAAGGTATATGGCCTTTTCCTCCTGCAACAACCAACCGGTCAGCTCAATAGCCAAAAGAGAGACGAGTTTGTGTATCCCTCACAGAGCTCTCTCCATTTCCCCTGCCCCCCTTATTCCCATATCTTTAGCTCGTCCAGCAACATTGTTTTCTACCCCATCATACTCTCTGGCTATTCTTCCATAACCTCTTGTGCCTTCCCTAGACACCTATATTCCCCATACACACAATTTTTCTTTCCAGCCTTTATGTTCTGCCACAAACTGCTAGTACTGCTTCCACCGACCAGAGTTTCCTAACTAAAGATGGTTATTGATGTACAGTACTAGTGTTTTAGTGCAGTAGCAGAATCAATAAACTAGGAAATACTGCTTTGTCAGATTTTTCCAGCGCATGCTGGGAAATATTTTTACTGCCTTTGGATGGTCACAGAGCTTTTCTTTAGAGATCACACTGGAGCATGAACTGTGTCTTCCCTAGGAAGAACTGAAGCTCTCCTACCCTCTAGTGACTGGAACAGAATAGAGCACAGGGTTGCAGCTCTTTTCTCCCCCCCCCCCCTCTTTTAAATAATACTTTCACTTCTCCTAAGTCAGTACCTTGCTTCAGCATCTCTTAATTTTATTTAAGAAGATGCGAAGGCACAAGCCAGAGTCTTGAGAACTGAACGACCTGCCAGTATGGCTTACAGCTAAAGCTCAAAAAACCTATATGTAAACAAAATTCAAAATGCACAACCAAAAAAATAATTTAAAAAAAAATTCCAGCGACAGCAACCAAGACAGAAGTTTGGCTATTCTGGACAAAAAGGACCAGAGTTTAAAAACCTGGCTCCCTTTCCCAGGACCCAAAGCCAACCAGCGTCAAGAAACAGCTGCGTGTGCACACATGAAAAAAAGGGGGATCAAGCTACACTGATTGAGTGAGGGCACAGTAATTTCCAAAGCTTTAGTTAAAAACTAAAGTGCTGAGCTCCTCAATTATTCCATCACTTTCTGTCATAGGGCATTCAGGGATGCCTGGCAGCTCTCCGCGCCGAGCGCCGCGGGAAGGGCTGCGTCATCCCTGGAACCGGGGCTCGCCAAGCTGCCGCCCAGCTCCAAGGGCTGTAACTTTGCACTACTTCTATTGACAAAAATATACTTGCTGGCACGCTACCTGAGAGGGTTGGCTCTTCTACATTGCACATCGTGGTTGTAATGAATAAAACAAGAGGAGGTTAATTATTCAATTTATTTCGGCACAAACCAATAGTTATATAGGGAAAATATCAAGATGCATATGTGTTCTCCTAAGAGCCAAATTCTGCTTTTCAGAAAGTTAGACTGTATAGCTCTCAAGCTGGGTACTAGGGCCTGCAGTTTCTATATCATTGTTATTTACTCAATTGTAAATTAAAGCTTTACAGAACAAATAAAAAGCCACAGTCTGTTTCCCGAACAAGTTAAAATCTAATGCAAGAATGGGACAGTACAGGAATATAAAAGTAATGGAAGCCTGCAGGGATACTACAGAAGACCGAGGAAAGCGAGTTATGTAGATATGTAGCCACACACAAATCTTGGAAATCCTGTTACATCGCTGGTAATTAAAACTGCCTGCTCCGTCTCCATCCCAAGAACAAAAGGAATTTCAAAACCCGCAGGAGCAACCAGAAGAAATACTGCCTCACGAAATTCCTCCCGTGGCGAGAGGCAACCCAAACGATTAGACTGGGATCCAGGAGACCCATGTTCAACTCCAGTACCAACTACTGGCCACCTTTTGGGTATCCTTAAGCAACTCAAATCCTCCATAGCTCCTTTTTTTGGTTGAATTTACACACATTTCCTTAGTACAGACAGTTTTTCTCTCTTTCTACAGCTTTCTGCTGAATGGGCTCCTACTCTTGCCTGCCACTGGACGCTACCATGGCACCTACAATAAGAAAACAGCAGCAATTTCTCATCACATTGGAAAGAAAAAAAAAAAAAAAAAAAAAATCAAAAAAGCGAAGGGTATCACAGCCACCATATTAAGACAGGTTGCATCTATACGTCAGAATTTTCCTACGTTTACCCTTTCTGTTTCAGAGGAGGGCACAGATTTTGGGAGGGGACCTTTTTTTTTTTTTTTTTTTTTTAAGAGAAATAAGTATGAATTACCTTGGATGAAGTTCGCTTCTTCCGACTTGACCATCTCTATTCATGGATCCCCACCATCATACCAGAGAGAACCCAGAGAGATGAAACAGAGGAGGAGTAAAATGGAGAAAGTTTTTAGTAAAAGAATTCAAACAGCAGCTTGTCAAATGTGTTAGAAAAGCTTATTACTAAGTAGGGGGCTGGATCTACAACTGCATTCACCTACCTCCCCTTCCTCATGGAACATAACAATCAAACTCAAAATACCTGCACTGCACCAAAAAAAAAAAAAAGAAATAAAAAAAGTAATCAAGAATAAAAAGTGGAGGGACCCAGAGCCATTAGTAAGAAACATGGCTTATACTTTTGGTGCCATCTGGTTCTACAGTAAGCTAATTTAAAAAGGAAAAAAAAAATCATCTTGCTGTTAAGTGCTAATGTGGACAGAGCCATTTCACTATTCTGATTCCACTGGAAATGGCTGAGCAATTTGCATTTGAAATATGAGGGCTTAAAACATCATCTTTAAAAAAAATTACAGCGTGCACCAACTCTTYTATCATCTGCACTCTGAATGTTAACTAAGCACCCAAGAGTACCAAAAGCTGCTATTTTAAACCAATATATTTTCTGTCTCAATGGCTAGGTCCACTTTAGCCCATGCCTTCCTAAAAATCCCAGAAGAATTCCTGAGGTTCTTTTGGCTAAACTGCTTTTTTGCTAAAGTAACTTTATGTCTTTGCTTCACCCCTTCCTGCAATCCAGTGACGTGTGCCAACAACACTCTCTTGTACAAAAGTTAGAGGGGGAACTCACATCCCAGATCAAAGCCATCTCATAATATAGATATATAAATACGACAACAGTGTTTTCAGTGTTGTCATTAAGCTTTTAAATAATCACATATTGAGATAGAAATAACTCTACAAATATCTTAATATTAATTGAGATTTTACAATTCTCAGAAAGGCAACTATTTGAAAAATAAATAATGAACGGCAGACGTCCCGTATTAGCTTTTTCTTATTTTGCTTTCCAACCCCTTGAAACATTTACGTTTCTATAAATAATCCCATTCAGACCGGAATTCCATACCTGTAATTCAATAACGTGCTGTAAACAGCAACTTTCATACTAGACTATATAGAAGACTTGCAGGAATATTTTCTCTTTACATATGTATTACACATATTTAAAATTAGCTCCGGTTTTCAAGCCAGTCCAAGCAAATGCCTGATCTTGGCTTTTTCCCATCCCTTGCTGGCCAGGAGCAGGATGAATTCACCAACACAGGCATGCTCCATGCTCTGTGTAAACCCTAATAGGGATCTTAAAAGATGAAAACAAAAGCAAAAAAACATGTGCAGGACCTTTTTAAAACTATCTGTTTCAGTTGTGGTGTTCCCAGTCGCTGCCCAGGTTCTTCTGGGTTTCTAGCATCACTAAATGCACCATATTTCAGCAAGTTGAGCCAAGTTCAGTTGRACTCAGTCAAGAAACTGTCAGTGGCAAAATCAGGGTTTTTACAAGCAATCTCTTCCTCTCAACCAGCGTGCTCCTCCGCAGGATTGGTGTGGTTTAAATCCTAACATCAAATCCCTGCTTTTAGATTTCACACAGCTATATTTTTCATTGACAAGGAAAAAAAAAAAAAAACAAACCAAAACACAAAACAAAGAATCACATTTTTTTTTATTATTATTTTTTTTATTTTTTTTAAATGCTAAAATCTAAACTCCTCAGTGGAACCCAGAAGATATTATGCTCTGGAATAGCAGTCACAGCAGGTACGGTTCATACGTTCACTTCAGCAGCCTGCACGGTGCAGGACGGGTACCACACCCCGATACGCAGAGAGCACCACAGCTACGAGACAGAACCATCCAGCTACAGATGTCTAAGCAACTTTTACCCAGCGAAATATGTGGCTTTTTTTAAAGTGATGATCTATCTCGATTTCAATATTAAGTCTCAGAGGATGAAAAGAAAGGTGACGTTTCCAAGTAAATGAGATTAGGCCAGCTCTTCCCCCCCTACACCTTCCASCTAGGAATTTGATTTGCTAAGCCACTTACATTTCTCTTGAAGTCTTCTTGCTTGACTGCTAGGCTCAAGTTTAATACAATCACTCCCATGTCATCTTCTAAACTGTTGGGATCTTCCAGTTTTAAAACCTGTTCAGTAGTTCTATAAGCAAAAAAAAAAAAAGACATGCATTTATTGACTCCAGTTAACTCGAGTTCATTATTAAAGGTCACGTTGAGCTGTGCAAATTTCAGCTTCTTGTCTGAAATTCCCAATATTGAGTTTAAATGTTAAAACAGGAAATCTGGAGGGTTTCTCCTTAGTTCTGACAAAATATACGCCCTTTTTAACAACGCAGGGTGGTGTTTATAAAGCATTGCTTAATACTCATAACTCTCCATATGCAGATACACACCGAATTAAGTTACTACTACCTCCACTTCACAGGGAAGAAGAGTGACAGGGAAACTCATCCAAGTGAATTTTCTAACATTAATGGCTGGGATTCGACTCYGGAGATATTTATTCTGCCTTATCGCTGCCTGCATTTAATCTCCCTCCGTGGCCCTCTCTAAAAACGGGAATGCTGGTATTTACCTGGTGGCACTATCTCACGGATAAATTCATTAATGTTTCTAGAAATTCAGATACAACAGCCATGGGAGCTACAATATACCCGCACAGGGAGAACTCATTTTGTCCAAGAAAAAAAAGTCATGCAGCGAGGGAGTATAAAAGAGAACTAAAACTTGAATTCCTGGCTTCCAGCTCCGCATTGAGACCAAGCRGCAGCAGCAGACAAAAGGCGCAGGGCTTGCCTCTGCACTAAATCAGGGCCAGATGAGCTGCCGCGGGGACGGATGGCTGCGGGGGGAGGCTGGAAACGGGGCGCTCGCAGCCAGCCAGGCAAACCGCTCCCCAGCCCAATTATATACAGAAAAAGGCACCCCGCGCTACGTGGGGCTACGAAAGGGGTCTCAACCTTCTGCCCCCCTTTCTTCTTCCACCTCCATAAATTATTYTGGTGTAGCTCTCCCTAAACAATGCCGCATATAGAAACTCTTATTCTTAATTCCTAGACGTGAAAAGAAAGGGCACCTTCTGCTGAACTGGGCTCATCCAGGTTGGATCCAAACCCTGTACGTAACGCTGGATAAAAACATGCGCGTACAGGATTTAATCTTATGCGWTTTTTTTTTTTTTAAATGTGCTCCCCACCCTTCTATCAAAGTAAGTTTTCACAAATAGCCAAATTCCAAGCTAGAGCAAAAGCATTTCATTATTTTCCTACGTTTCTCAATTAAGCTGCATTAACAACCTTTAATTAAACAAATGTATTACCTATTGAGTTCAAGTTCAGCGAGCGCTACAAATGCCGAACCCATGAAGTCTGAAGAGGTTAAATCTCGATCGTACACCTGGTAGCAAAATAAAATAAATATTTATAATTTTCACATCATAAGCCAGTTTTATCCCGGATGATAAAAGAACAGATATTTTAAGCCCTTTCAGTTCAATTTCGTATCTGAAAGATCAAAGCTTAGATATAATTCAGGGATAATTTTCCATCTCCCTGCTTTAATTTGTRTTTTTAACTAAATATTTAAACAGCATTTTGAAAGTATCTTCTTAATATTATGTAAACAGAGACATGTTCCTTTATGCTCTGCGCGATAGCATAATGAAACGCTGCACAAAAATCAGGTACTTCTGGCTACAGATGTTTTAGCAATTAGTGCTCGCAACTGGTAGCTTGCAGTTCTGGTAACTGTAACGTTACTCATAATGAGGAAAGGCTTTGCTACTTGTCACGGCTGCATCCCAGGTAATAATTCTGTTCAACYCAGCCAAATTACACTCTTAAAACGTGCTTATGAAACCGCTATTGGTTTCACTGAGTTTGCACAAGCACGGTAAGAGCGAGCAGAATTTAGCTCAACAGCTTTAAATGTAGCCAGTCAAGGAGTTTTATTTCAACTTGGGTTTTTGCAGACGGAAAACAAAACATGCGAGTAAAATCTGGAAAAGACATATGTGCATTTTAATTTGAAATTGCTGAAACTCTTAAACCGGATTGTGTTTTATGTTACGCTGCTACAGTGAATAAAAATCAATACGTTTCTAAAGTTGAAAATAACTGCTTGAAAAAATATTGACCTATCTTTCAAAAATCTAAAACCAAAACTTACCTTGATCCAGAGTTTTTGATCAAGGGTCTGTACAGGCAGCACAACTGTTTCATCCCAAACTGGGTTGAGGTTCTTGTAGACTACCTTACTTTTGTATAGAGTCTTCCCATTCAGCTTAAACTTCACGTACGGGTCACTTGTACCTGTGATAATTAATAAAAAATAGATTAGCATGCCCCCATGTAACCCCACAACCTTAAGTTATATTTTCTTAAAACAATAAATAACAATAATAAATGGTAATGACTTATTTTATATATACACATGCATATACTTAATTACCTAAAAATTCCTAGTTCATACAGGGAATCTACAGAACAGAAGCAGAAARTTGTTTGAAAGCAGGCAACAAAAATTCTTCATAGTTTGCTTGATCTCTGCTGTGTTATTCTTAAAGAACGTTAATTGTTCTTTAGTAACTTAGTTAACATTTTAGTTTGGGAAAAGAGCAAACAGAAGCAGGGATGAAGGACTATTTACAGGCCAACTAACAACACAGACAGTGGAAGAGAGAAAATGTGATCCTGTGACTATGAATATATAAAAGACCAAAACTCAAAAGCATCGTAACTTGGATAGGAGCTCCAAGGAAACCAGTAACAATAGCTAAAATAGCCGTCAGGATTTCATCACTGGTGTCACTTGCCAATTTACTTAAAACCAAATTTAAAGTTTCAGTGAAAAAAATACTGACATTATTCACCAGCTCAGGATAAAAACCACACACAGAATAGACTCCGTAAAGACAACAAACAATATTCAGGTAACACATTTTTTAATCCAAGTGGCACAATTTGCCATGGTAATAATGTCCCATATTTTTATGGAGCAGATGTCCATGGACAGAGCATGCCACTCGGCAGCAATAGAAAGACTTGCAGCTGTCAAAGGAAAACAGAAGAGGGAATCAACTTTTTATTATTATTATTAAACCAGTGGCATCTGCACTAACACCAACCACCGGGCAGGACACCMCACAAGAGGGGGAACAAGGTACATAAAGGATTTAACTAGATGGTTGATTTAGTAATGCATACAGACTTTGCAAAAAAAAAATCTCCCAAGCTGCAAATAAGGCAAAGAATGAAACTGAGGTGTAGCAGCACATATGATTAACTGATCCCAGGTGCCGTTTACCTGTCATATTCAATATTGTCTGTATTATACCTTATTGTCTGTATTATACCTTATTCAATATTGTCTGTAATATACCTTATATATCATATTCAATATTGTCTATATTATACCTTATATATACGTATATATATACCTATATATACCTTATACTTTCCTCCTAACAGTTCAATTTCATTAGAAGAGTAACAACTACCGTGATGGTCCTGGCTGCCCCCAGCCTGCAGCACGGGCTGTCGGCAGGAAAAGACCGACTCCTACACCAGACTTCGCGTTCAGAAATAACCTGACCCTGTCCTCCCCGGCTCCCACTGAGATACTGGCCAACAAATGCATGGCAGTTCAGGATAACCCAGCGYCAGACCGATACTTAGTCTTGTCAGTAGTTTGGTGAAACAGTGAGAATGTGAAAAATCCATATTTAAACATCCAAAGCTCTGATCAGCATTATGTGAAGACAGACTTAGACTCAAGAAAAAATAGCTATGTGTTAGCATCTATTTAGAATTACATAGTACCGTAAAGAACTGTGCTCCTGGGACATACAGACTTATTTTTAAGGATTATAGAAAGTTTTTGTTCTGTTTTAATTTCAAAAGGAAGGAGTCGTAGAACCCTGGCTAACTCTGCACATAAAGGGYGTTTCGTTCACAGAAGGAAAATATCAGTCGGTTTTCAAATACTACCTGCAGCTGATCCTTTTCCTAAATAGTAATTGCTGAAATCAACCCCTTTTTGTGAAAAATGCTGCAAACTTAGAAAGAAGTTTCTTTTCCTCCTCCTCTAAGAGAGAATACTAATAAGGGCCTGATCCAAAGCCAGGGAAGTCAGAGGGCAGCTTCTCATCGTTTTCAATGGGGTAGGACTAGACCTTTCCCTAGAACACTTCTCACAACTACRATTATACACTTATATTAAATGCACAGCTTAAAATCAGCACACTTTCCACAATGAGTGGGAACACACAGATAAATCGTAGCCCCACAATGTGGGCAGTAGCCCTCAGAGAATGCAGAAGTTAAGAAATAACAGCATTGAGCTCTTTGAAGAAGCTGGAAGAAACTAACGCCAAAAAAAAAAAAAAAAAAAAAAAAAAAAAAAAAAAGAACAACCGGCTTTTATTTACAGGATAAGCAGGAGCAAGCTGTATTATTAAAAATAACAATAATAGTAATAATAATGTCCACAACTTATTCTGTGCATGAAATAGCAACTGGCTGAGACAAGGAAAGCAAGTGATGAAATGAAAGCATGACGAGGGCGTTGGAGGCAGGTGGTCTATGGCCATAACTCATCTGCTTTTGGCACAGAACAYCCATGAACGAGGGCAAAACCTGGAAAGAGAGACAGAAAGAGGAGACAGAGAAAGCAAACAGCYAGCAAGTTCAATATCTGCAAGTATAAAACTCCAGGCCCTTTCTCCGAGGATGGGAAGCAAGACGACTATAGCTAAGTAAGCATCCCAATTGCATTATCCCTCTGAAAGCTTTCCAGGTTGTTACGCCGTAAAGGAAAATAAAAGAGGGGGAAGGGCTGCCCAGCACTGTTCATGGGAGCCAGGCTTTAGCAATCATTCTCATATATATATATATATATATAAAAAAAAAGTCTTCTTTTTTATTCACATGTTTTTTTATACATACACACACATATATATGTATATTAAAGGAATATATATGCTTATATAACTATATATTTTATATATTTATAACTATATATTATATATATAAATACATTTATATAAATACCTTTATAGAAATATGTATTTCTATAAAGGTATTTATACAAATATATAATTATATAAAAATATATAAAAAACAGTGAGGGGAAAAAAGCTATAATAAAAAGAGGCCTTTAATTAAATAAGATTGCCATTCTGGGATCAGGCCTTCATGCTTGTCAGCTTACTCTCAAAATAAACATCTCAAACCGGGGCCTCAGTGGTGTCACTTACTCCGGCAAGGCACACTGGGTAATCCCTCGCTATCTTGACAGCTACATAATGTTCAAACCGTTTCACGGGTGAACGGCAGCACTTGCACGAAAGAAAATATTAATGCCGGGAATTAATAGAAAAAAGGATGATGGTTTACAAAAGCCAAACAAGGAAAAGGTGTCAAGTTAGTACCGGCATTAATTGTTAGGGAAAATAATTGCGGAGGGGCGCGGGCTCCGGCGGCGCTCGCCTGTCGGCTGTCAGAGGGGGAACATCTCAACTAGGCAGGCGGGGGAAAGGGGTCGGCGGCGCGGGATCATACAAATGACGGGCTGACACCTCCGCGCCGGCAAACAGACGGACCTTCACCTCCGCGGCGGGAGCTGGCGCGCACCGGGGCCGGGGGCGTTGGGGYGGGTGGACCTGGATGGCCAGGAGAGAAATGATGGGTGTGGGCACGGCACCGCAGCCCCTTCTGGGGCTTTCAAGGCTTCCCCCAGGTTGCTCCTGGGATGTTGATGAAGCTGCTGTACCTCCCCGGTTCAATGTGCCCATTTCTGTTTTGGGTGGGGTTTTTTTTGGGTTGTTTTTTTTGTTTGTTTGGGTTTTTTTTGTTTTTTTGGTGGTTTTTTTGGGGGGTTTTTTTTTGTTTGTTTTTTTTAAGATGCCCCAGATTGTGTCCAGGTGATGAAAATAGGTTAAAAAGGAGACAGGGAATGAGAAATAAGCCAGGTGGACAAGCCCCAGCTGACGGGACAAACAGCACAGACTGCAAATTATTAACTGCATTTGAATTCAAGTCTTGAAGCCCTCTGGATTCAAGATCAGAAAGATGTCTGGATCTATTAAAAGCTATTTATTAGAGACACTCTACAATCTAGCCAGAAAAGTGTAACTTTTCAAAAAAGTGCCTCGTGATTTTTGAGATGAACTGGTCTAAAAAAAGATATATTTTTTTATAATTTTCCTTTAAATATGACAGGCACCCGATAATTTTCTGAAGAAGCCAGGCCACTAAAAAAATAAGAAATATAAAGCTTTTCGGCAGCCATTCCCTAGTGAAGGCAACCAAGTCAACTTCTAAGCATGGGCACCCAGGCTCTTCTGCAATGCAAGGTCTGAACCTGTTCATCTCGGTCACATCAGCTGTAACCACGTGTCAACGGGGTAACGTGAGGAGACTGATTCTTCTTGAAATCAGTTGAGGATTGAGCCCGAGAAAAATACTTCTCTGGGGAGAAAAGCAAGGTGTGATGCTCTGAGGTCAATTTAAATGTTATGCAATGACAAGAAGGTTCTCACACAGTAAAATATACGGACAAAATATATAAAACAAATAGGAACATCTGCTTCTCAGCCTAAAACAAACCCAGTAAGAATGAAAATAAAGGATGACCCCTAAAAAAAAGAAAAAATCACTCCATCAGCTGGACCAGTTTTCTCCTTAGAGAAAGAATATGCATCTCTATAGTGATGCTCCCTTGAATTCATTTCCATAATACCTATTTTACTTCTATTTTCTTTCACTAACATTAAAAAGCAATGAGTGCAGGCAGACCAAACATCAGCTAAAATCTGARCAAACTTTAATGAGCAAAAGTTGCTGGGACACAGCAGCAGGACAGGCTTTAGTAGCCCAAGAAACTGTTAATGGTGTTTTTAAATGGATACTGCTGCCCTCTAGCAGCTACCGAGAGATGTATCACATCAACTGTGTTTAACACTACTCCACACTTGCTTCATAATTAGGGAAAAAAAAAAAAAATCAGCAGACCCGATATAATTTCAAGCCACACACTATTTTATAGGAGTAAACTTACTGGAAATGTAGCATATGAAACAAGTCTCGATACATAAACAAATAAAAAAAAAWACCACCAAGTTGCCTTAAAATCCTGAAAAATCAAAGCACTGTGTGAAATATAATCTAGACTATCTTAAGTTTTGGTTAAAAACCTGAATTTTAATCTGAAGAAGGAAATGAAGGATTTATTTTATATGCATATAAAGAATAAATTTCTTAAAATCTTCCTAGAAATAGAATTACTGAAGTTATTTATGACAAGGAGTAAAAGACACTTTAAAATGGAACACACACTTTTCTTTTTAAATGGAAAACCACTCCATTCTTGTAGTGAAATAGCCGAGAACAAGGTTTAAAGGGGAAATCGGAAAAAAGCATTCTGCTGGCAGGAAAATCAGGTMATTTTGGAAAGTTTTGTGACCAGCTAGTTTTACATGGCCAGATGGAAGTGAAACATTCCTTGGAAACAAGCATCACCAATAGGTTCCAAGGGAAAATAAACCAACAACCAAGCAACAACAAAAAAAATCCACTACAACAAAAGCCAATAAACCAARAAGACCAGAGAATTGTGAAGAATGCATACAAACCTGCAGTTGATGGGAGAAAAAGAGGGGAAGAAAGCCTGCACTGAACATTAATAGAATGAAAGAAGCAGATGCAGGATTTTCTATGCAAGACATTTCAGAAATAGTGTTAAAAAAAAAAAACTAAAATAAACAAATCAAGAAAAAACCCAAGACCCTACCAAAACACCATTAGTCCAATTGAACATTTTATTCCCAGTCGAGGCTCAGGTATGAACGCACAGGAGGGCACGAGGATAGGGCAGAAGCCACTTTTACGTTACTAGCCAGCGCTGAGGACCTTTGGTGTAAATAATTGCATCTTCTTGTTCTCTCAGGTTTTGGCCTAAGAAAATCTCCTTATAGGGGTCGCAGAATGACGCAGTGTGAGCTGTTAACGTGGGCAGCTGCCCCCTCAAGAGCCAGCTCTGACAACTGCTAGAGCTTGAACAGTTTAAGAAACCCGGTATCTAAATTACAATTACCTACAAAAGAAGAGTCACAGGGTATTCTCCGGGCCCTACGTATTCTCTTTCAGTGCTGCCATCCCTATATTGCTTAATCTGACATTAATTTACCGAAGGTGGCTAGGCACATGTTGGATTAATTGCTTTCGGTTTAACTTAATTGTGCATTCATTTCCCACGGCCAGTCCAGGAGGGAGCCTTGCAGGGATCGCTGTGTATAAGGGCAAAGTTTCAGCCGCACACGTTGCACTTCCAGAAACTGGACTTGAGGCACACAAACACCCACAGCACGGGCCCCTGTACGCAGAGCTACACGGGATCCAGAAAACATCAAAGTAARTACCCAGCACTATTCAAATTCTTAGCGTTTGTAAATTAGCCATGATTACGCCTTTCAAAAAGAAGTGTGAAAAGCTGCCTAATACATCTTAATAATTAATAAATCCGAAGGACTAATGATCTAATTGCAGATACCCCAAAAACAGAGAAAGTCTAAATTAATCAGCATGTTTGCAGGGAGTGATTCAGCCTAATTGCTCTGAGCATTTGCCTTCCAAACAACGGACTTGCTCTAAGCTGACAGACGCCCAGCACAGCACAAATACATCCCTTCCTCCAGCACCCCGGTACCAGCGTGGACCCAGGCAGCGGATAGCCCAGAGCTATGAGTGGCGGGCTACTGCAGGTTCATTACCGCTTAAAGTCAAAAGCACACGCTATTCTGTCCTCTTTCATTTTATTTTGCCCTCGGGAGACCCAGCTTTGGCACAGCTCGCACCGATGTTAGGAGCTGCCCATGCAGCAGAGCAGCACAGCCCCTCTGCCAGCTCCAGGGGCCCGCCGGGACCCCCTGGCAGTGGGTGCTGTTAGAGGGGAGAGCAGATGATGATGTGCTCTGGACAAAGGAGGCGGGGCGCACCCAGCAAGGTGACAGCACTTTCTGTACTCCTGCATCCCACCCTGCTCCTTTCGCACGTTCAGCTGTATCACGAGAGGAAAGAAATGAGAGCAAAACCAAAGTGCAGCAACAAGAAGTAACAAGGGAAACCTGAAGGGTGACTTGTACAGGCAAAGTGCACAGTCAGAGCATCTCAGAGCCACAAGGGAGGAGGACATTTCAGATTTCATTAGACTGACTCAAATGAGCATCAGGCATCACCCTGCTCCGTGAAAGTGAACCAGCAAGTAGGAATGGGCTCCAGCCTCTCCCAGTTCAAAGCATGTGGATCTGGAAGTTGTGAACTTCACAAAAAAAAGGCTCAACAAAGCCATAAAACCACTAAGGGTGCCACAAAATGACAACAGTCAGATCACTGGTGATTAAGATTGCTTAATATTTTTTTTTAAGCCAGACAAGACATAATTATCTCTATTTTCTGCAGAACTACTAGTACTCCACAGATATTTAATTAATACAATGCATTTCTGCTTTCTTACTACTTACAGTATTAAAACTACATAGATCACAAACTCCTCACCATGGCTATGATATGTCATGTCATCTACTAACAGTAATAGAAAACAAAGTACACAGAACCCAGAACTTTTGGTACTGTGTAGGTACACACACAGATCCATAACCTTCAGTGTTTGGATCATCAATGACAAGAACTATAAATATGGGAGGACCCATTCACCGTCTAACATTAGGTACCAAAGGTACAGGCAGGTGATGTGAATGCCGCTTGCCAAGCGCATCTCACCATCTGCTTAGGTAGTTTCTAATGTATGACTGACTGAGTTAGAMCTGTATCCCAAGAAGCAGTGAGGAGCAAGAAAAACAGACTCCAAGGAAGCTGATGACCAATGGGTAACACATCTCTCACCCTGCATCCCTAAGAGGGGACACTGCAATTTTGACCCAAAAAGGAATWTTTTGGAAGGTKCMCCTWTCCACCAGAAYYAAGATCCTGCTCTAACAGCACTCTRCTTCCTTAGCTGGGGTACGTATATTGGGTGTTGCTGTATGGAGGCTTTTTCTTTCCCTTACACTTCAAAAAAAAAAGATAAGAAAGGAGAAGAAAACACTGCAACTCTGATTTTTTTTTCCTGCATTGCTTATGCACTTTACAGGCAGCAACAGGGAGCACATGCAGCTGAGCCAGACTTGTGGGCTGATGCACGGCACCCTCTCYATAGAGAGCAGGTACAAGGAGAGGAGCTACAGAAAGTCAGGGACTGGAGAGACGACAGACAGAAAACAATGTAAAGGTGAAGAGAAAAGCAGGAAAGAACAGAGGTTAACAGGGATAATATTATGAAGGAGGGAAAAAAAAGAGTAATAAAAATCTGGTAAAGCAAAGGAGGAATTTAAACCACACCAAAGGGAACRTATCTTGGAAAGAGCAGTACATAGMGAGTCAAAAAGTCTGGAAAAATACCTGGAAAGTTGGGAAAAAGTAAAGTCACATATTGGTCTTATAGCCTGCAATTATCAGCAGAACTACTACTCACCTTTACTCAGCCAAGTGTAATTAATTCCTACTTAATAACTGTTAAGCATATMATGAGTAAATTCAGGGAGAGGCCTTTGAATTTGCTGAGTAGAACCAGGAGCTTCCAGCAACAGCTGTTTCCAATGGCAGAAATATTTCTCCTTTGTCAAACACCTTAGATTTATTTTTATATACTTATACACACATAGAGATATATAACTCTTACATTGGGACAAAACAGCGGCAGAAACAAAGACTGAACGCCAGTACAAGAGRCTTTAATCTGCCCGCTCGAATTTCAAGTACATCTTGCTCATCGCRCCTCGCACGAAAAGCTGCTGTCGAGCTGAAATGCACAGTGCAACTACCTGCACCCTCGCCCGGCTCTGAAGTTGTGGCAGCAGAGGCGGGGGCCGCGGGCGGAGCGGGGGGCCCTGGGGCCGCCGGCAGCAGAGGCGGGGGGCCGCGGGCGGAGCGGGGCGCTCCCCGGCCCGGGGCTCCGCCGGCCGCTCCCCAGCCCGGGGCTCCGGCGGCCGCGGCAGCGCCGGGAACGGCCGCGAGAGGGCACGGAGAACACGCGTTGGGGGGTTGCTTCCCCGCCGCTACAGAACTGCCCCGAAACAGTGTAAACTGACGGGTTTGATGACCGCTTTGAGGCTTTTTTTTTTTTTCCCCCCAGAGCAATTGCTGATATCATCATAACTGAATATTAAAATCTAGGAAATTTCCAAAACTCATGTTAAACCTGATTTAGGCTAAAGATGCTGGCATACACTCTTCACTCAGTCTGTGGTTTTCATATGAACATTTTGTTATTTAATGTATAGCATACTCCACACAGTATTTGGAGTTAGTTTCCATCAATGACCAGGCAAGAAGTTACCACTAGGTATGACCACATTATTTGAATAAAAGGAGAACATTGCCACTCCCACCTATGACTTCCGACACTCTGCCACCACTCCTACCTAACCACAGCATTTTTGCAGTTGCTTACACAAGGCTGACCAGAGGAGGTTTCAGACTCCAACACCCACATAAAACACAGGACCAGCAACTYGGCATTACCCACTGGAGAGCTCCAGCACCCTCATTGCACACAGAAAACCACGGGGAAGAGGGACTGAAACCCTCTCCCAGCTGTGTCAGGCAGCATTGCTTGGTTAGCTCTAGAGGTTTGCTGTTCCCAAAACATGAATGAGGATGACTTGGCYTTCAGCCCAAGCCACAGCCTGACTTGCAGGATACGCCGGCTGCAGACAACATGTTCCTATATTCAGATTATTCGGAGCAGGCTGGTATACCCCAGTGCAGCAGCTGTATCCGGCGTCRTGGTGAGGGGAGAAGAGGGAAGTCGCATTCTCCTGGCCCACAAGCTTTCTCTGAGGTTTTCTCACGCTGGAGAGACGAGAGCAAAGCTGACAACTTCCCGCTTTTAAAAGCACATTGCAAAAAGCAGCGGTTGTCGGTGAGGCCTGAGCGTCACACAAAGATCCTAAGTAACCAGTACGACAGCAGAGACTTATAAAGACATGCATCAGGGTATCAGCAGCATGCTTTTTTTTTTTAAGGAGCTACCACTGCAACATGATGGTGACTGAAGAATAATCATTAAGTCACTATTTTCTGCCCCCCCCCAGTGTCTGTGCAAAAAAAAGCATTGAAKGATGCACCACCTCACATACTTAGTTTACTAAATGAGTGGTCATTTACCACAAAGCAACAGAGACCCATCAAAATGCTTTTTTCCCCTTGCTTCTGTCATTTCACTGTGTTGTCCACTGCTTCACTAAGACAAGCATTTGCTTTCTTACACAAGAAAACACAGCCTAGAGCAAACTATGCTTTGCCTTCTTTAGAAATACTACTCCGCTGGAATTGCTCATCGAGCCAGTCAACGGCTCGATGTCCAAGTGGAGACCATTGACAAGTGGTGTTCCTCAGGGGTTGGTATTGCGACTGGCGCTGTTTAACATCTTTGTCGGCAACATGGACAGTGGGATTGAGCACACCCTCAGCAAGTTTGCCAATGACACCAACCTGCGTGGTGCAGTTGACACRCTGGAGGGATGGGAGGCCATYCAGAGGGACCTTGACAGCCTTGAGAGGTGGGCCTGTGCAAACCTCATGAAGTTCAACAAGGCCAAGTGCAGGGTCCTGCACATGGGTCRGGGCAATCCCAAGCACAAATACAGGCTGGGTGGAGAATGGATTGAGAGCAGCCCTGAGGAGAAGGTCTTGGGGGTGTTGGTTGATGAGAAGCTCAACATGAACCAGCAATGTGTGCTTGCAGCCCAGAAAGCCAACCGTATCCTGGGCTGCATCACAAGAAGYATGACCAGCAGGTYGAGGGAGGTTWTTCTCCCCCTCTACTCCGCTCTYGTGAGACCCCATCTGGAGTACTGSGTTCAGCTCTGGGGCCCTCAACATAAGAAGGACRTGGACCTGTTAGAACGAGTCCAGAGAAGGGCCACGAAGATGATCAGAGRGCTGGRGCACTTCTCCTCTCCTATGAAGACAGGGTGAGAGAGTTGGGGTTGTTCAGCCTGGAGAAGGCCCCAGGAAGACCTTATAGCAGCCTTCCAGTACCTGAAGAAGGCCTACAAGAAAGCTGTAGAGGGACTTTTTACAAGGACATGTAGTAAGAGGAGCAAGGGGTAATRGCTTTAAACTGAAAGAGGGTAGATTTAGATTAGGTATAGGGAAGAAATTCTTCACTATGAGGGTGGTRAGGTACTGGAACAGGTTGCCCAGAGAAGTTGTGGATGCCTCATCCCTGGAAGTGTTCAAGGCCAGGCTGGATGGGGCTTTGAACAACCTGGTCTAGTGGAAGGTRTCMCTGATCATGGCAACGGGGTTGGAACTAGATGATCTTTAAGGTCCCTTCCAACCCAAACCATTCTATTCTATGATTCTATGATTTATAGGACCTTTTCCATACAAGCAGCTGGATGTGTCCTGGCTCGTGCAGCTTGCTAGTAAATCTGGTGAACTGCTGCACTGTTAAGAAATACATGCTTCTGTTTAAAGAGTAAAGATCTTAATCTAAGTATTCATTCACTCCTTCCAAAAGCTGGGAGCTGGGAGGAAAAAAATGAGCATAAACTTGGCCAAGAGTTACTGTTTGGTGAAAACATGAAAAACCAGCATGGAAAAAGTTAACTGAGATAACAGATAAGGGAAATCCCAACAATAAGCTAGAAGGTTTCTAAATCCATACAGGTCCCTCCAGATGCAAACCTTCACATGCCTTCAAGCTGTGCAAGCTTATTTTCTTTAAAACTCTATGAATACACCCTATTGCTTCATCTCAAAAGAGAGAAATTGCTCATACATTTTGCAATGCAAAAGTATTAGAACTGTTTCCACACGCAGAAAAAATATGAAACAAAGAATAAACCTAAAATGGAGAAAGATTGGACATATGGAAGAGCTCTCTGACAGGTTCAGATCAAAGGTCCTGAAGCAGCTGCTGCTGCAGAGCCCTACAAGCCTCCGCAGAGCCTCCAGCAGGACARCTCTTCCCTCCGCAGCAAGCAGAGAAACTACCAACTGGCTGCTTATAAGCACTTTTACTCCCTGTTGCAACAGCCTGAAAAAGAGCCAGGCTAACAGCAGGCACTTTCACACAGTTTTTCCAGGTATTCCCCAAATCTTTTTTAATTTGTTTGATATCTTTTTTTCTTTTTTAAATGTTGTCCTCCTTAGGTTGCATCCCAGATTAGAGAGGGGATGGTTGGTTTACAGCCCTGATCCCATGGTTTCCCTTTTATCAAAATCTTTGCAGATAACCCAAAAAGCACTCCTAGAACATCATTTAATAAATTTCAAAATATTCTTTGGCCTTTTTTTTTTTTTTAAGCTCAAACAGACTTTCTCAAGAGTAATCACTGTGTAGTTCCTGAATAGGTACGGATGCTAATTCCAGCCAAGGAGGTGCTTTGCAGCTGCGCAGTCGGACAGGAGGGGCAGCAAGCAGAGGGCAGCTCCCTCCCTCCCCTGTGTACCGAAGGTGGATAAACCCAATCGTTGAGYGCTCTGACCCGTGCAAGGGACACAAGTCAATGACTTCTCACATCACAGATAAGAAAAGAAGCCAACTGCTGCCAAACTGAAGTGAAAGGAGAGCCCTGTGAATTTTAAAGGACATCAGCGGAAAGGTGGGGCTCACCGCAGCGATCTCTGATAACCAGGTTCCGGCCTTCCTTCAGGTGGATGGTCAGCAGGTAAGCAAAGGGGCTGGGCAGGTCACTCAAGCAATCGTTTGCTTCCTCTAGAGCCTAAGGAGAACAAAGAAATCAGTCACCGCTGCACACCTCCTGAAGCGGACCATGAATGAAGCAGGTGTTCTCTCGGTTTTGCAGAGACGAAGTTCTCGTCTCTCCTTAGGGCAATCTTTTACAGAAAGAAAAAAAAGAAAGAGATTGCTTCCCCAGGCTTTGTTTCATTACGCAAATAGCTAATTGTCAGCATCAGGTATGTTCAACAAAGCAAGGGGTAACACAAGGAGGGTTATACCTGAAAATGAGTGGTAATACTAACAATCAAACACATGCACAGGTTTTCCAAATCCTACCAGCTTACTGCATTTTTTTTTTCTAGCTGTTTCTTGTGCATTCATATAATATCTCAAGTTGGAAGGGACCCACAAGGATCATCAGGTCCATCCGTACTCATCTGATGYCCTCATGAGGAAGTACAGGTTTCACATAGCTACGGAGGGGACAGCATTTCTTTATACAGTTCTAAACGAGAGAAACGCAGCAGTGGGCAATGCTAGTTGTGAGGTTTTGCAGTAGCAAACCCGAGAGGATTCTTGTTCATCAGAGATGCTGCCAGGGTTACACACCTCAGCATCAGCATCGTCCAGCCGGCGCGGTCAGTGACAACAGCCTSTGGACAGCACTTGAGAGGTTATCAGAGGGCAAAGGTAGAGAAGTTCATCCAGAATAGGCAAATATGCTTTACATGAGAAGAGCACGTGTCAAAACTGCCAATGCCTTTTTGCGCTGCCCTAAAACTGTTTTTGTTGTCYGCCAAACCCTACAGCCATGTTAAGGTATTTGCTGTCTTTATTTTAATCCAGTTTGTTCCTGGGCTGCTAGTTGAGTATTTATGCTGATGCTTTCATCAGTTACCAGTATGACATAGAAATTATAGATTACTTTAAAAAAATCCAGAACATTTGGTTCTATTTAAAACATTAGCAACTGCTTTGCACTACTAAAAAAAAAACCCAAACAAAAAAAAACCAACAACACAAAATCACCACTAAACAAACACAAACCCCAACAAACCAAAAAAAACACACTGGAGAAATCTTCACCTGCTGGGTTTTTAAATTTGTAAGCAGCAAAGAACCTAAACCTAAAATAAATTGTGCTTCTGATCAAGTTTCAAAATGCTTTAAAATGAAAGGACTTACCATCTGATCATCAAAAATTTGAGACGACATGGAAGAGTCTAGATCCATTTCTCCACATGGGTACTATTAAAAAAAGATATATTGAATTCRACAACGGTAATACAGGGATCAAGAAAATATTCCTAGAATCAGTCAAGAAAGTACTTATACATATGTGTAAGCAGTGACATTCTTTTACTTCTGCTTAGAGAACCTTCTCCTCCATAATTTAGATAAACATTTATTTTTCCTGTTTTACAGTAACTGCACTTAGTCTCTTGAGTTTAATCTAAAGAAAACYAAGTGCCTGCTTCCAGCTATTAGAATAAATTCTTCTCCTCCCCAGTAGAGACCTGTGTTTTCAGTGCTGAAGGTCCTCACCACAAACTCTCCTGATGCCTGAAGATTATTGCATCTGCTGACTTATCAGTCAGCGTTGCAACGCTGACCCCTATTCCTGAGCAGAATTTTTATTTGTTGAATCTCCACCTGTCCTTGCTAAGATGAAATAAAAAAAAAAAGCCAGAAGTGGTGGCAGCAGCAGCAACATCCTGGGGTTGGAGAGCCAGCTGCTCTCTCACTTGACTACAATTTCTCCATCACCCAAAAGGCAAGGTCCAGGGGAAGTTTTTTTGAAAAAGAAAAAGATCAGGGGGAAAGTTAGAAAGAAATGGTCAATGGGAAAGGGAAAAAAAGATGTTGGACATGTACTTCCCCCCACTTTCTGCAGTAACTGGAAGATCGAAAGGATTTTTATCTAGTGCCTAGCATAGGAGAGGAAGTCAAACATTTCTTCCTAAATACTGACTCATCCAAAAACTTGAGGCTATGGTGGCACAGCATCTAGACTGTCTGGATGCACAGAAGGGATTCATTGGTCAAGACACCTCTGATGCTATTTTGACTGCTAGAACAGTCTGTGATCATCATTTTAGCTGAAGAGGAACTACGTGCCTGGGCAACTCTTTTGGTTTAGTGCAGGGCAATCACAGCCCATTCAAATRCAAAGATTTATGCTAAGAATAACCTCAGTCTACAGAAATGCACACAAGGTGGAATTCAATCCTCATGTGAAAATGTTACTGTGTGCAGTGTGGTAACATCCAAATCTCTCAGATGAGAGCTGCATTGTGTGGAGCACTATACTAACATAAAAAAAACCAACCAGCTCCTGCACCAAAGGTCATAAATCTTAGAGATATTGATATGCTGAAATAAATATAAATATGCTTTTGTGTAATTCTCCTCCTCCTCCTCCCCCAAATACATATATTACATATCAGGAAGTACAGTAATCCAGCATTGCAAACAAAATTTCACTTGCATGACAGACGAAATTTAACATTATGGTTCCCACAGTAATCGTAACTTGGCCACCTTGCAAAAACACATTAAAAGTAGAAAAATTATCATCATAAAGAGCAGCAGAAGAGTTTTCTTGCACAGAGCTGAGTTACAGCTGCTAGGGGAACCCTAACTTTGAATTTCCTGACTAGTGTGCATAAAATCTCACTTGYGTGCATTAAACCTGGTATTTCTCGTAGTCTCCGGCTTCACAGGAAKCTCCTTTAGGCCCCATCATTGGCACTGATAATGGTTTCCCTTTACAGCTTGTTTTAYGTGGCATAAACACGAAACAAAGTACTGTATTGAAATGATAATAATAAAAAAGTATCSTCTCTACTAGCTTGATATAATTTATAATAAGAAAATTACCCTCAAAGTTATGATTTTGTCTTTATTCTGCTTTTTGTTTACTTGCATTACGTCAACAGATGTTGAACAAAGATTATAATTTTAAATAAAAAAGTCTGTTTTTTCATTTAAGCTCCATATAATGTAAATTGCTATTATTCTAGGTAGCTAATTGCAATGAGATCACTGAATATAGATAAAAGCCTCACTGAAAATATGGTCCTGAAATCTTGTTTTTTACCTAACTACAGCGACGTTTCTGAACTTTAAAGTATAAACAAATGTGGCCATATCCACCAAGCAGCTCATAGGCCCAAATGTATCTGTGTAAAAACAAATCAAAGAGTATATATATGAATATGTATATATAAATCAATCAAATATTCCTCCTGATAAGATTTACAACCTCTGTCTCCTCTTGTTTTCTGCAGAAGAATGATTCAAAATACAAGGGCACTAAGTGCATCAGCAACGGGACGAGGCTTTGGGTTGCCAGTGACTCACTGCAAGGCTTAGTAAGAAGAYGAAGAAGTAGTGTTAGAGCACTTCAGCAATGACGCATGACCACGGACAAAACCCAACTGCAAAAAGCGGCATTAACGGTGCCCTTTGCAACCTGAATCAAYCAGAGAGGGGTTCAGTGCAACTTCAGTTGCTTCTTCACCCTTCAAATTTGCCTAGCTGGGCTGCAACAGAGAACAGATAGAGTAAATGTCTTAGTAAATGGAAATATGGTACCTGCAGCAAGAGCCTTCACTGAAGATGGCACGTTCCGAGCATTGAGAGCTCTGTACTGAGAGTTTAGACAAGTGTAAAAACCACAAGCCCACACTGAGCTCATGCATGAGGCTCGGAAAGTATCTGATGATATTGGGTGACCAAAGATAACCAGGAAATGAGTAGGTGGCATGTGACAAGCAATTCAAGGGGGGAAAAAAGCTCAACCTACATTTTTGCTTTTTTTAGTTTGTTTTGTTCCAGGGATCTGCCTTCCTTCTGATTTACCTCACTGATCAGTGAATGATGCTCACAAAAGAACTATGCGAGCTATTGTCGTGCTCCTCACAGCAACCCCACCCAGTATTAGGAGACCAGTAACCTCTGCAGTAAACTGTCCCCATCCGAGGCACGTGGAGTACAAATCTTGTAGCTGTTCAATGAAGTATATGAAAAGCTAAATATTGAGGTTTTTACCRAATTCAACTTAAAAATAATTAAATTTATTCAATATTCCTTATCTATTTCTACTTTTCTTTGCTTCACTCTCTGCTATGTACTCTTTAGGAAAAAAAAAATCTCTTTCTGCATTTAGAAGTTGTAATTGGAGGCAGATGATAGGAAGGAAGGTAGGATATTCACATAGCAAGATGATTTGGTATAAAAGTAAATATTAAATTATTTACACACACAGCATATATAACAAATACACAATTTGGGAAAGATTTAAACGCTGCAGAGAATAAGCCAGACTTAGTCTGTGCATCTGGAGGAAACTTTAAGTTAGGCTATTCCATCACTATACAGGTACCTCCTTCTCCTAACGCACTTGGTCTGCCCAAAGTCAAAGTAGGATTTMGGATTAACTTTGGTGCTGCTGCGGTAAATTTTAGGTTAGAGTTTCTGGTCTACAACAGCAGAAAAGAACTGCTACTATCACTAAAACAACCTGGAAAAACTCCTAAAATAATGACATGTTCATAATGTTCAATCTAACATATACTGAGGGAGTTGCTACAACTTTTGAGTGAAGTTTAAGCACAGAAACAAAAGTATMTACTATTTTAGCTATTTTTCTTATGCAGACCTCTGAATAATGGTACAGTCCAGTGAGCTGAAACCAATGTGTTAGCAATTTAGCAACTCTAAACTGGAAGTGATGGTCAAGTCAGTCTGAAATTCTGCATCACAACAGACTAGGAACTAACACTGATTTGATAAGAATAYACAGACCTTCGAGATGCAGAACAAGCAGTTTTATATCAGAAAGGMCCATTTTCCCCATAGCAGCACTACCCATCATTTTGAACATGCGGTCAAAAAATGCTAACTAACMTGTGAAATCAACACTCCCAAAGGAGGACTTCAAACAAAAGCGTATGTTTTCCATTTTTGAATCTCGGATGACTAAGGAAAGCAGCTACCATAACTGCAACGCCTAGGCTATGGGGGGRAAAAGGCCTCAAAAAGTTCAAAATCTAACCTTCCCAGTGAAAGCTCAACAGGAGAAGATACACTTCCACAAAACATAAATAAAACAAATTTTGCCTAAGATGTTTCATGCAGCCACAATCTTCACCTGMTGTCTATATTACAAAGCCATCATGCAACCCCACAGGATTTCCCAACTTTGCTCAGGCCAGGCAGGAATTACTGTTTCATGTCAGATTTGAAGCACATTGGACTTGGATCCTCCTGTTCATGGGACAGAATGTCCAGCCACAGAAATACTGACCGCAAAGGTGGAGGGAAMGGGAAGAAGGAAGACAAGATGGGGAATGCAGAAGAAACATTTTGATTTTGCACCTCCTCTAATTAATCACAACRCAAACCCAAAGGACAGCCCTGAGCACGTTGCTACATGTTCACTGTACTCCATCACCTGCTTGTTTTGGTTAATTCCAGGTACAGGCAGTGTTCACCTCGCTCACCCATCATCTTTCACYTCTTGCCTTCAGCTGGCTCTTGAGTGGGCAGATGGTAAGTTGATTCTGCTATACAGCAATCCTCGTAAAGCTATATTAACTAAAAAGAATACTATGGCAAATGTATCAGCAGCACATTTCAGAGCTCAGAGGGCTGCAACAACTTTTGACTGTAAGTGAGCAATTCCAACAACTCTGAAAAATCTGAATTATCATAACCTTATCAAAATAAAAAAAAAAAAAAGAATGGAATGGGGTTATATTGCAGCACCAGATTGACAGAAAGGATATCTGAATTAGTCTCCAATAATTTATATATCAGGTATGRTTTGTGCTTATTTTTATCCCCCATTCATTCCTTGAATAGGGCCCCCTCCTCCATCCCTTTATAACCCGGACAATTAAGGAGAGGCACGACGAGCCCAGGGTGGCCACTGAGCCCGGCCGATGCCCAAGCACCTACCTCTGCCCCCTCGTCCGACAGAGCAGCGCTCAGGCGGGCGCTCTGCAGCAGCTCAAAGAAGTCGTCGCTGGATTTTCTCTTCACCTTGGACGCGGGGCTGCCCGCGACTTGCGCGTCCGGGTGGGTGACTGTCACCTCCGGGGACGTTGCCTGCCGCGGTGCCCACGGCCAGTCCTCTCCCGCCGGCCTCACCGAAGCGCTTCTGCTTTTCAGGGACACCACAGACCTAGAGAAGCTCTTGGGGGAGCAGCTCGACAACACCTGAGTACTCGAATAAGTTGTTTCTTCTTCCGTAAGAGTCTCCACCTCCAGCATGTCAGGCACCGACACGCTGAGGCGTCGGTCCAAGGAGTGGACCTTCCTCTCCACCATTTTGCTAGACCTCTTCTTTGTCTTCTTCACGCTCAGGTTTTGCAGGAACGGTCTAGTTTTCTGCTTCAGGGATCCCCAGACAGATGGTTTATCCAAGTCCATTGCTGCAAGGGGAATCTCAGCAATGCCTCCTGCACGAAAAGGCTTCAGCGATTCCCAGGGTGACTAAAAGGAACGTAGGAAGAAGGCAAGTCAATCACGAAAGTGAACAGCCGCTGAAGATTATGATTCATATTGTCTCATCTTSAAACTTTCAGTCAGTTTTCCAAACAGTTAAAACAAAGCATGCCGCATTAGCAAGTGCTTCCAAATACAATCTGGTGGGTAGGTTTGATTATTTAGAAGGAAAACAGCCAGAACAAGTATTTAATCCTACACTAAAATGCAATGTCTGCCCACTACTTTGTGATTACTAAGAGGAGATGTTATATTTCTTCCACTGCCAAGTCCCAGTTTGCGAAAATCCAATTTGAAACTGTTTCTGTACAAAACTTAATGATGGGAGTTAAATCACGATAACGCTAGCACATGAAAAATGACGGCAAAGCWGGCACCGTAATTTCTGCTGAGGTTTTTCCAGCCTATGCAGGGGTTTTTTTGGCTATTTCCTAGGCTACATGGATTCTTACACGGTATGTTAGTGGACAAGCACAATACGGAAAAACAGCTCCACAAACTAAGTGGCCGAGGCTGAAGAGGACACACAGGACATGAGAAATCCCAGCTGAGACCCCAAGACACTCCCTTATGTTAACCCACTGC
This sequence comes from Oceanodroma leucorhoa, assembly GCA_030449065.1. NCBI lineage: Eukaryota > Metazoa > Chordata > Aves > Procellariiformes > Oceanodroma > Oceanodroma leucorhoa. The sequence goes on from JASVER010000034.1 coordinate 106,772, forward strand.
CAGTGAAAGTCACCGCTGCTGAGTTAATTTTCCTCACAAAGAAGGCAATTGAGAGAAAATGAGGACAAAAAAATGGATGGATGGATCACTTACGGATTTTGAAAACCTACTGGTGGACTCGTCTTTGAGTTGATTCATACTGTGCATTTATACAGCAGGGAGGGACAAGAGAAAAAGAGGCAAAACAAAATCACCTACTGTATCTGCATCGTAAGGGAGCGGTTGATCGGACACCTCCGTGCACAGGAATATCCTCACAGACAGTGTCTTTCGCGGTTAACAGCTGAGCAACCATTCTTATTCTGTGAAGCAGAGAGAGTTAAATCATCATCAAAACTCATTAAGAAAAAAAGCTGATGAAATCTGCAGACTTACTCCTTTACAGTCCCAGAGACACGCACACAGAGGTTACAGTATATACCTATGTCCTTAGAAATGTATGTATACCCATTAACTCCATAACCGCTGCTTCCAAAACTCACAGCGTATTTACGTTCTAAGAATTGCATAGTTGACCAAAAATGACTTATCCCACTGTTTTCCTGATCACTAGGGAAAAAGCCAGAACAGGCAAAAGAAATACAACTGTCAGCTGAATCCAGATAGAGAAATCACTGTCTGCTTTCAAAGAAATTTACTCTTACCTTCATTAATTTGAATGAGGTTGTGTATCCAGTTACTTAACTTATTTAAATAATTTTATGACTAACCCCACCATACTTGTAGAGTGTTCAGGCATCTACAAGAAATGCTTTAAATGTATTTCTATGTAACTAAAGCTGCACAATCCTCCCCCCATGTATATTGGTAGATAAATTATTAATATCAGCATTGTTATATTCCATACAAAAAATAAGCTTTAATGGCATTACGTGCATTCACAAGGCAGTAACAAATTTTGCGCAAATAGGAAGGTGTGCTAGTATAGATATATCAGCTTAACACGGTATTTTCACCTCTATCTCTAGAAGTCAGACCCAGTATCAAAGTGCACATGGACGAACTGCAATTATTTTTTCCCCTCACGGCATCACTGAGAAGCAAAAACAATTTTCTGAACCTCACAGGGGAAGATTTGAGGCCCACAAATGCATGGCGGGGCTTTCTTTTCTCACTGAACTCRGGGTGAAGTGTGAGATGATCAGATTTACAGGGGGAAGAGAAAAGGAATAAATGCCAACTTTAATACATTTGACCGGAGCGGCAGGAATGCCCGTGTTGGAGCAGCACCTCATGCCCTCTGCAAGCTCACCAGAGACGTGGCTGAATTTGCTCTCATCAACTGATAGCTTTCGCTTAGGCTCTTCCCTCTTTAAATGAAAACTTGACAGAGTAGCTGCAGGCCTCCTTGGTAGCGTTACACCACGTGCCAGTAACAGAAATGATTAGGCTAACCACATTTGCAAAAATCATTACGAAACACCACTGTTGGGAGTCACTTAAACAACCCATCYGTTGCCAGTGCTCTCTGCTTTGCTCGCCTACATGCATAGGAGCCTGCTGAAGTAAAGACATTGTAAATAAAGGCAGGACCCAGCTCACAACATCCACTYCCCAAGGTTCTTACTGCTTCCTATTCTCTTCCTGTTATTCTCCACCCCTCTCATTTTGACAACCCACTGCTGTCGTTTTTATTTTGTTTGCTCTGAGATTTTGTTTCCTAGCAGCGGACTGGTTCCTGTAGGTTTTTCCAGTTACTTTCCCCCAGTTGAATGTTACATTCCTTCAGTTCCTGAATAGAAATGCCCATTCAGCAAGGATGGTGCAGGGACCATTCTATATCTCCGAGACCCACTTGCATTTAACCCAGAATGAGCAGAGTCCTCAAATCAGGCAGAATCACAGTGGAAGGGAAAAAAAACACAACAAGAAAATTGGGGGAAAAGTTTCTGGGTTTTGGTCAAGACAGCAGGGATGGCTCCAGCTACCTGCCACCTAGCAGCTCCCACTCCAGCTCCCACGCTGGGGCAACACGGAGGTGCTCTTTGCTGCACAAGGAGCACGAGGTTGCCTGAACTGAGGCCACAGAAGGAACAAGCCCATCCCTGGCTTGCCAAGGAGTTTGGCCACACTCTGCCTCTGAACCTTTACACCCACGCTCCTGCTGCAGCTATAACTTTTCTTTTATAAATACTGTATTTACAAACAAACTAATCCAAATGATGGTTATAATACACAAATAAAAATAAATACACAATCTGTGATAATCTGAGAAAAGGGTAAATACAGCCTGAAGGGCAAATGTACTCYGGCATCAGTCATCCACAGACTGGCACTTTTGTCACTTCCCCAGTTCAAGCAGAAAAAAACACATCACCACCGTGATCAGAAATCTGTTCCCCAGAGAGGTCACCGAAGATCAGGGATGGGGACCACCCTCCAGCGCGGTGCTGGAGCCAGGGCTGCCAGGCTTCCTGGGGTACCTCCGTGCCACACCAGCAYGTATTCACATGCACAACTGTTCTTTCTTCCTACATCAATTTTTCTCTGCTTTTCTTTTCCATACAGAGCAAYATCAATAGAACAACATAATTTTAAAGAGAGAGAAATTCTCCCTTGCTTGTAAAAAGTGTGTTCTCAGTACCAGCATGTTGTTCACATACTTCTTATCCTCCACAGGCCAGAAGTTTTCCCTCTTCCTTCCACAGCCTCAGAAGTTCGGTGCCAACCGTATCGCCAAATATTCCCTAAGCAACCACAGGGAAAAGTGTACTTTGCCAAATTCCTGGTCTAACCTTGGCCTCTTTATTCTTTCCTTACATCAATGGCACATTGTAGCAAAAAGCTGCAAACAGTAATTATTCCAAGAGAAACATTTCCTGTTATCAATTTTAACTTTGTTGGTTTTAATTTAATTGAACAGCTCCTTGTTCTTTTGTATTAAGAAATACCTTTTTAGACTATCTTCTTCAGCCTATTCTTTAATATGCTGCTAAATCTCAAATGCTCAGAAGAATCCRTATAGTTTAATCTCTTCCTTCAGAGAGACCACTTTTGATTGCACCTGCCATTTTTATTATATTCTTTTCTTTTGCTGTGTCTCCTCCTCTTTTGGGGGCAATAAGGGCTAGAAGGAAAGGATTAGTGACAAACAGGTTGGTCACAACTCACCGTCTGACTGATATAACAAATATTTCTAGAATTTTATCCTCCCTTAAGTATCTTCTAATTATGGTCCTTGGGATTTTTTTTGTTTTTTTTTAATGTGCTTTGGTTTCTCTCACTGTGAGACTCCCTACTTTCTCCCTTAAATTGTTATAATACTTAGAGTGAAATGATTTTTTAGATGTTCTAACAGGTGGCTATAAGAGGTATTTCAAATGCCATTGAAAGCCTAGAGAAATCATTCTGCAATTCTACTTCACTTACTGTCTTGTCAGGAAGCCAGAAAAGCCACAAGTGGGAAATACTGCAAGACACACTGAAAACATTATAAAAGTGCACAATATAACTAAACTGGCAAACAAACCCAAATTGATTTACAYATTGGAAATTATGGAATACATTGTCTTTCTTCACTAAGTAATCATTCCCTGCACACTCAGAAGTGCACAATGCTCACTGAAGCACCCCTGAAACACTCCCTGCTAACGCTTTTAAGAAGCATCTTCAAAGCCAGCAAGAAGATAAAAATGCAACTGAGCACACCAGCACCACTATTACAACTTTCATAAATCTAATAATCATTGTACTCAAATTGCTTATCCAATTAAAGTGAAAATGTTCAGTCAGTTTGCATGCCATCCATCTTCATGATGTCTGATTCAGTCAGTATGTTTTCAGCTACAACTAAATGCTAGCCAACATTTAAACCCATCATAGCTGAAAATACTAACATGCATTAGAGGCTGTTTGGAAGATGTTCCTCACTTGCATGTGTCTTAACACAGGTTCAAACTGGAAGGAACTAGTGAAACTCCCTCATTGTAAAACCTCTGTTGATTCTGGATGTTCTGGCGTAGGACATTCACCCCAATCTCTGCCTGCCTGGCACAGATTCATTGGCTTAAAACCTAAATGCATGAGACATTGTACAAGTTACAAGCAAAGCTAATTACACTTCTGCCATGCAGCATAGTATTTGGCTATTGAAAGTTATAGTAAGAGTATAACCCCTTTAGACTTMTAATTTCCGAGTTCAGTGCACTGAGAAATGAGGCTGACATCAAGAAGGAGATAAGGGAGCAGGCGGGAAAGGGACTGGGATCCTCTTTTCACACCCTTCTTTTCGCTTTTTGCTGTAAATTCCACCCACTGGCCCTAGGAACCATAAATTAAACCATTCCTCCCTGGGAGAAAAACAAAAATATCAGGAAAATAGCTCTCAGCTGGCTAAACAACTGTATGTGCTGGGTGGTTATTTCTACAACAGATCATACTAAGTACTCCAGGTTTTTCTCATCACTGTGTCTAGAACACAGTCAAATATGAATCATTACTAAGAGTGGAATTACTTCAGAAAAAGAAACCTACAACTCCTTCTTTACAATGGCTTATTTCAGTACCTTATCTGGAAATGCAGTAGCTTTATGATAAGCATCAACAGCCACGGAGATAAGAGAATATCATCCAAATAAAGTAACYCTTTGTTCAGAGTTACCAGTTTCTCCTGGAGCATTCCAAACCCAGCACCAGTTACACGCATATATGATATTTAAAACATTTAAAACATTGAAAAGAAAAGGGAATACTTCACCAGGGGCAGGATGTCCCTCGGATTATCAACACCTTCAAGTGTTGTGCTTCCTTTGCAGAAAAAACAAGTCCAAAACGAAAGGCYGACCTAGATGGGCCTGAGGCCGTTCCTCTCTGGGTATGATCACAGAAGCTAACAAGGGACATTGAATTAGATACACACATCACAACACTGAGAAACTGAGACAGCCTTTTCTTCCTGCAGCTGTGTCTTACAGCATGTGGTAAATACCTGAACATAAATTTGATAAGGCACCAGAAAAAGTCTAATCTCAGTCTGATTCTGCACAGGCTAATTACCCTGGGGAAATCAGCGTTGGAATTATTTTTAGTACTAACAAGCATCAAAGGGAGCGCACTGCTGAAGTGTAGCTAACGTCTTCATTGCATAGGCGACTTGCTGCAAAAGCAGGGTCATGTCTTGGCCAGCTTCCAAACCTTGCCATTGCAYTTGAGCTTAAGCTTCCCTGTAGGGCTTCAAATGATGCCATTCTGTTGGTACAGATCCTGCTCTTCTACTGCTCTACTGCTACAGGCTCATCTGYAAAGCATAGTGGGATGCTAAACTTAAATATAAAATAAAAACTTGACCTGTTCCTGTCAACCAAMTTAGTACAAGTGCTTCATAAAAGACAATTTTATATGCTTCAATGCTTGAATGGAAATAAGATGACCAAAAGAAACYAGCCTCATTTTCTTTATGTAAACTGAAAGAAATCTACAGTCCTATCAGAAGATCACAAATACTATCTAGGGTAGATACAAAGCTTAAGAAAAGCATGTTTATTATATGCAGATAATACAGGCATCTTAAGAAAGACTTTTTTTTTTTAGATTTTGGGTTTGTTGTTTTGAGGTGTTTTGTTTTGATTTTTTTTTTTTTTTTTTTTTTTTACAGATCCCTGGGTTTTTAGATCCCATGCTTGGCTTTTCATTTTTTAATTGGCTCAAATATGATAATCTCCATCTTTCACAAACACATGAAACGAGCACACATCTTCCTCCACTTATCATACAAGAAGGGAACAGGGATGCTGTAACTCCTTAGAGACTCCTTTGCACAATCTGGAGAGCTTTTTTCTCAACGTTTATGAGCAGACAGTAACTATGAGAAGTAACAGAACAACCAGCTGCTACAAGCATCTTAAAATAGCATCTGATAGTGAAAGTTACTGAAAAAAAAAAATGCACCTGCCTCCAGCTTATAAAAGTATTGCTTTTGGTTTGTTTCTGTCTATTCTAAAACGGAAGAAAAATGATGAGTATGTATGGGGGAAATGAAGGGGGAAGTGTTTGGGTGTATTTTTTACAAAAATATTTCACAAGTTCCTTCCACTCTTTCAGCTTCCTTCAAAATATTGTCGCTTGTAATTGAACCTGTGCAAGCCAGAAGGCCCCTTAAATCTTTTCAATCTAATTCATGGGACTGTACCAAGCTGGTGCAATCAAATATGATCTTTAGAGTGCAATCACAACTGCCAAGCGTCAGACCTCTCCAGGGACACCTCTGCGTGAAGATCGGCTTCCTGCAGCCCTGTATCACAGGCRATGATGTGCATGTCAAACCAGACTCCAGGAAAGATCCTGGAGTGGCAGATCCTGCCCTTGGAAGGCTGTGCTGAGATCATGCCAGCAGTTGGGGTATTTCTTTACCATTGACTATACCTGTTTTATAACTTGCCTCATTGTTCCCGACCACGTCGGGTGATCCCTAGGAAAGGTGGTACCTAGAGCAGAGCACCTCCAGGAACAGGGGAAGGGGGAAAGCTGATGAGCAGCAAAGGGAAGGAGAGATGTAGGTACAAGCAGAGTAAGAGTGAGATAATGAGAGTTATAAAATAAATAGAAAAAGGAGAGGTTTATCAGGGCTCACATGAGGAGCAACACAAGATCAGGAGAGAGGCAAGGACCCAGGTGTTGAAGGAGCTGATGCCCGTCYGGAGGAGCTCTGGTGGGAATCCAGCCCTGCAGCCTCCTTCCTCACTCTCTCCTTCAAGCCCTTGTGCATCTCTCTCATAACAAAAGGTATATTTTTATAACGAGAGGTGCACAGAAATAGATCATCCCTTTTCATAACTCTCAGGGAAAACAAACCTAGGAAGGAAATTGGAGACTCATTTCCACTGGAGGCCAAATCAGCCAGTGCCTTTTACTAGCACTTAAGTCACATATTTAAATAAAAGTTTGTGTTGAAATGCAAATTACTTGTGCGTGTGCCAGCATTGCTCCCTAAATAACTACTATTACTGTCACACTGCTTATCAAAACTCAGTGACTACAGAGGAAAGATCTATTAAAAGCTCTGCGTGATTCTTTATTTAACAACAATTTAGCAAAGTGGCCTAAACAGAACTATTCTGGTCACATTTAGAAGTGGCCTGATGCTAATTTGAACAGGACAAAACCCTGCGCTAAGCAGGCTGTTAGAGTTTGCCCTCTTTTCTTCCTTACTACAGCATGTTCCTCTTCCCAACAGCAACGTGGCGTGTGCCAGGGCCAGAGCTCACGATGAACGTTGGGTACACAGGAGAGTTGAGATTACTTTGAATCTGTGTTCACGTCTGTGATTAAACGTCCTTTCACGTTTAACATCTCCACACAGTTTGGGTATATCTGTAGATAAAATGACCCAGCGTTTTTACAGTCAGAAAGGCAGGAGGCTGAAGGCAACTGCCCCTAAAGAAAATAGAGGTCGGTGTGTTGTAGCCTATCACTGAATGAGGGAATTGCACCAGTAATAGCCCTCATCTTCTCCAAGAACCACAAGTCTCCTTACAGAAAAATCACTGCACTTAGATATCTGGTGTTGTGCATTGCCACCGAGAAAGCTGAAAGGGAGACTGGAAAACCCACATACAAATAAAGCCCTTCAGAAGCTCTTGGTGAAGGCAAATGTTTGAGGGTTTCAGTGCCATCTCCTGCACTACCACACAACCATCAGTACAACTAACTTCTACCTAGTTAACAGCACAGAGACTGACAATGGACAGAGCCTGGGAGAAGCACAGGGGAGTTTAAATKAAGAATAAAACAAATATTTAGCATTCAGAGCAGTCATCAGATCCTCAGCCTCAGAAGGGACTTATTCATAGCCACGATGAATCCGTGTCTGACCTCCAGGCTGTCAYGGGTAAACAAGTGTTTATTTGGGGGGAGACAAAAACCCTTCCTTGTCACTGGTGTGTTTTTCCAGGGAAGTATTGCTGGAAGACACACACAGTATTTCTTAAATCTCCAAGAAATCAGCTGTGAGTATGCAGAACTATTGCACACTTAYACCCATGTTACAAGAACAGTAACTTAAGCACAAAGCTCCCCCTCATTTTTTTTTTCCCCAAAATACATGAACATTTTAGTGGACTTCATGGATCCTCTGCTACTCCAAAATTCAGTTACAAAGGATCCCGAGATAAGACACTCAGGAAAATACTGAAGCAGGAGCAGATGATTACTAGGGAACAGCTCCTGAAAATAAAAGATCTTTGAAAGCCATGGGTTTATATTGGCTAAATGGCAATAAGGGTATGGTATACCTGCTACAGAAAGGGAGAAAAAGGCAATTTTAGGAGAAATTTTAACAATCAGCAATAAGCTATGCTTTTACAGATGACTGTAGTTTAGATAATAAGAATAAGCCATAAGTTATATGGCTAACTTTATAAAGTTAAGCAGCAAAACACCCAGTTTGATAACAAACAATGTAGAAAAGAGATACACACAAACTAGCCACTAATGCCAAGAAAACCTCTTGCTTAAGCCTGACTTCTGGGTAAAACTTGTAATAGCAAGATTCTGTTATACACGGAAAAGCAAGCAAATGCATCAAACATACCTTTCTCCCGGACTAAAAGAGCTTCATTGTCCTTATTCATAAGTGTGATTCTGGTGAATAAATTTCATCCTGGACACTAACTTAGTACTTTAAATATGAAGAAGCCAACGCGTGCAACTAAAACCAGTCACATTGCTCCCCTGAAGTCACAACAGTAAAGTGTTCAGTACACAAAYGGCAGCATAAACCTAAAGACTCCTTTAAACTTTTTTTTTTCCCCAATTGTAAAGACTAAATGTACGCCAGCGCACGTGTCTAAATGCCAGTCATTTCTCACAGCAGAGAACCAGCTTTGAGGTTTATCTTTCCATATACCATTTGAGTTTTCAGCCTCCTGGCACTAGAAATATTCACCTTGTCTCTGGGTTCTGTTACAGCATTATTTTCCCGTTGAGAAGATCAGATAAAGTTGCTAAATTTAACTCATGTTCACTGGCAATTACACTTTGGCACTTCCCAAATCTTAACACTGGGATTTCGGTTTGCTAGAGCTGAAGCCCCTGAATACTGACATCATTATCAAGAAAAGCACAAACTATGATTCCAGTAATTATTTTAAGTTTGAATAGAAGAGTCAAAAATTAAAGTATAAGAATTTGCTACAATCCCATGCAGGGATGAATATTAAGTGACCTGTTCAGGATTTTACCTGCAGAAGTTCAGAGAACCTCAACTCCACAGTAAAGCCTGTTTTTGTTAATTCTGGTGCATTCCTGGAACTTCAGCTCTTCTAAGATATTTGGTTTATATGACAAACCTGCTCTGTAGCTTTCATTTTGCACATCTTTGTCCTCACTGTAGTTACAGGCAACTTTTACGTAGGAGTTAGGCTCATTGGTGTTGCACTGGCGTTCTGGTCACTTGATCTGATGTCATGGACAATTTTCTTCAGTGCTTTTTGTTTCTAACTCCGAATTTTCCAAAATATTCTGTCCTCTCTGGGCCCCAGTAAGGGCTGTTCTGACTGCACGCCCTGTCGGTGACTGGCAGAGATCGGGTTCTGGGGACATGGGCCTTTGATCTCACCCAGTACGGCCACCATMACGTTGCACAGAAACAGTTGCTGGAGCCGTTGCGCCAAAGCAGGGACTAACACGGGTATCATACAGCAGTGCTCAATCCCAATGCCTRCCTCGCTTCAGCATCTTCAGCACAACACACTACTCATTCACACCTCCCTTAAATGCATTTTGGGAGAAGAGGGAAGAAGGAAACACCCCACGCTTTGAGGAATGCTGTTATGGACCATGGATTCATGGCAGAACTTGGGTGCAYCTTAAAAAGCATTATTCATTCCCACTGTACACCATCGAATGACTGGGTGATTACCTTATCTGTTGGCATGAGGCACCCAAACCTCAACATAAAAGTATTTTACATAGAATTCAAGACATTCTCCATTTAGAGCCAGGGTTTGCTGGATTTTATTCCATTTCAKTTGCATCAGACTGAAGAACACAAATCCTAGGTCCAAACAGAGCTCCTGGCAGCCCCATGCCACATCCGGGTGGTGGACCCACAAAGATGTTAACATCTGTCCAAATCAAACTACTTATATTGTGAAAAACTGCAGACACATTACACAGTCCTTAAACAACACTTTAGTCCTGATTCATCCAGGGTAGATTTGCCATAGGCAGGGTGGGGTAAAGTTCACTAAACTTTAAATACCTTCCCTGAAGCATATCTACAGCTCCTTGCTCATGCTGCCCAACCGCACTGGCKGCTCATTTGTACACTGTTACCACAGTAGGGTTTTTTTGTTTTTAATTCTCCTTTCATGCATACATAGCTCCAGGCAGGATAGTTTAGAACAGATCAGACTGACCATTAGACTTGTCTTTATCATGCCCCATTCACATATTCTCAAACYAAATGTTAAGTGCATAAATTATGACCGCTTAGCCCATAATTAACAAACAACATGCAGTTTATTAATCATGGATATTTAGTTTTGGTGAATACTAACTAAAAGGCATTTTAATTCAGCTATCATAATTATACAGTCTCCTGTTTTGTTCATGGATTAAAACCACATAGGGTTTAAAAGCAAAACTTTTGCAACACATGTTAATAAAAACCTTTCAAACTGTAGTAATGTTTTTTTAATGGCTTTAAGACCTATCCACATTCCAGTTTCCTGTGTCTAGCAGATACGGGCAAGAGTCACTAATTTGGCAAGTGTCCTGAAACACACACTGCTCGCAATCAGCTAAATAGTTTAGAAGGTTTTTCTGGTTCAAACAACTTTTGCATCTAAGTAGATGAATGCTTGATCTTCTTCAGCTTTCATTTGCTTAGTATCAAAACCTAAACAGATATTTTTGCTGAATGTTACTATGATGCATCCAAGGTTGGTTGGTGGATGTTAGGAACCAGAAACCTTCCCGAACTGGAGAAAACATGCTGCATTTCAAAATGCAAATGTCTTCCCCTAGCTTATGAGATTCGTGTCCTAAATTATAGTTTTACAAAGTTGAACAAAATTCAGCCACTTGCACATTAAAAAAAAAAAAAAAAAAAAAAAAAATCACAGCCCAACCACAAAGGTACTATCACAATTGCCACTATCTGAATTTGGGTAGGGAGTGTATATTCTAAAATAACTACAAGCAATCCCAAATAGCAGGACTTCTACAAAATCCACTAAAATATATAACTGGAATTAGATGTTTATCTTCAAAAAGAAAAACAAAACAAAATAAAACTCTGCAGTTAATTGTTTCCAAGTACAAGAAACTGGGAACAAAGCCTGCTTTAGAATGAGCATTAATGATTTGCCATTTGGTTCTGCAGATGTTTCCCATGAGGGGAGAGACCAAAAAAAACATTCCACTTGAAACCCAGGGAAGCAGCAACAAGGAGCTGAGTTATGTTACTTCATTCATTTGGATATTTTTATTTGAAATTGTCAAAACCATTAGGTTCAATAGGATTCTACTTTAAGGGGAACTTGTATGCAGTAAAATTTCAAAGAACAGAGCTCCATAATCCCTTCCCACTTAAACCCAAATGAGCCAGGCTTTTAAAAAAAAATTTACAGCCATGGTAATATGAGCTAAAAGAGTCTGACCCATCCTCGCTGACAGCTCCAGATCATCGCCACCTCCTCATCAATGGCAACAGAGACAAATGCCTGCTCAAATAAATTAGTATGGCCATCTCATTTTCATTCATCTCCATTACGAGATTATCAAACAAGAAAGATTATGTACCCTGTCCTGGCCAAAACTTATTTCCAGATTAAGTCTTATGTATTTAGGAGCAAAGAGGAATGAAAGCACACACTCATAAATCCTGAAAAGACAACAGAGCTGCTTCTGCGTCTTAATTTATAGTGTTACACGGAGTTGGAAATCTTTTATTTCCAAATCGGCTCTTATCTCTGATCTTAAGGCAGCAAAGCTATACAATTCCAAGAATTTCCAAAACAATGAAGTCTGCCCAAACCTAAAGTTTCCAGTAAAGCAGAATTTACTTTGCAGACTACAAATGTAGTTCTTAGGAATGGGCAACAGGAAGAATTGTCAAGGGTACAAGTACTTCCCAGAAAGGAAGGATATGAATAAGATGTCCTTTTTTTTTTTCTCCTCATTCCAAAAGGCCAACAAAACAAAAGATCCCAAAGCCTACGTTATTATTGTGCTTGTATTTTAGCAAGTTGGTTTTGTGGGAAAGTGAAAACAAGCTAGCTAAGGAGCATCTGTGTAAATACATACGAAACAGGCACCCACCACAGCAGGCAGAAAACTCACCCTCTGGGTCATTTAGCTCCAACTCTCACCGTACACTAACCAAGAAAGCAGAAGCAAGCAATCAAGCTAACTAGTTTTAATTAGGGACCACCAGAAAGCGTTTCCAAGATGGTCCCCTGTAAGACCAACAGTGGTCACACTGTGCATCCTACCTACCAACATGAGGGTCCTCTCTGGTGGCAGGGGAGGCCGGACACCTTCGTGACCGAACTGGAAATGTTCCAGCTCTAATTCCACAAGCAGCCTTGAAGCGTTCCAGCTCAAGGGTCTGTTTTCCTTAGACAAGCAGCAGCTGAAGTCAATGGGAAAGCGCGGACACACACAATTTGTCACCATCAACCCTGATGCAGGGTTTAACAGGAGGCGGCGTAAGCGTCAAAAACAAAGGTTAAAAAATAAAATGCCTAAATAAAATGCCGCTTATATGAAGATAAAAAAAAGCCTCCTTCAAAAAAAAAAGGCAGTATACACTTAAGAAAATAGAAATCAAAACTGAAATCATAACATCCTGAAGATTTTCACACAATAATCCAATTATTTCACAAGTGATAAAACAATGAAGCTTTGCAGTAGTAGTGTAGCCTTACAAAATGTCAGATCAATCTGTGTTCTTAACAGGTGGTTATGAATAGACCATTAATCAAAACTTAAGAAAACACAGCATTAAGCACACTATTTACAGCAGGTTTTTCCCCAAGTGTGAAAATTGAAGTTACATMAAACATTCACCTGCTTGGAACTGTTCTGGACAAAGTAGTAGTGATCTGAGAAAAAYGCATCCAAATTTTCATCACATATAGCATGTAAGCAGACTGCATCACTCCAAATATCAATTTAGCCCAATAAGCTGCCTCTAACTCAGACCAAAAGCAGATGCTCAGGGAAAGAATATAAGTTCAGGAAACTATATAGTGATTCTGCTGGCAAARTAATCTCTTGGTTTCCAGGAATCTGTGATTTACAGGCAGCTTCAGATAGAAACTGTATCTGCATCTTTGTGATTAACAGTCCTAGCATATTTTTTCTTTATTAATTTGCCTAACAACTTTTGAAATGCATCTATATCTTAAGCAACAGGAACATCCTGCGATAATGAGTTCCATAGATAAATTACGCTTATGTGAAACAGTATCTCCGAAGAAAAAAAAAATTGTTTAATTTTGTTCATTTATTCTCACCTCTTTAAAATCTTAAGTTATGTGAAATTAATAATTGATTTGTCTGAATTAATAATGTAGTGCAAAACAATCAAAGTCCAAAWCCATTCTAGGAAAGTTTCACGAAAAGTTAATTAGCATCTTATTTCCCACAGTCTTATCATTAGTGTAACTAACCAAATTTTTTAAGTTGAAAGTATGGCTTAAAGGGTTTTAAAATCACCTATGATTGGTCATACAGCCTTTTTTAAAGGACTGCATTTTTTGATAAATAAGAAAACTAGTAATTCCTAGATACTTTTAAAAATAATAGCAAGAGCCTCCTTTGTATCAGCGCAGAGCAGCTACATGATAAATTAGTGCGAATAAAGTTATACTCGTCCAGTTATTTACCCCAGCACAGCGAGGCGTGCTGTAATGAGGGTGGCAAAAGCTGAGTTTGCTTTAGGAGGTGGCATCCTCAGAGCAGGACAGACAGACTGCACATCCATAGTGCCTTACGACTCACATGATCCCCAAAAATCCAGGGAAGATGGAGCACATCTAACAGAAACGAAGTCTCCATTAACCAGGCTTCCTTCTTACTGATCCCTAAATTGGACCAAAACTGCCTGCCCACACAGGGATCACCCCACTCCGTGGCAATGCCGGTAAACCTGTAGTTACACCCAAACTAATTTCTTCAAGCAAGAAATTGCCAAGCGTATAATAATGTGGATCAATCATTTGATCAAACACGGGAGACTTGGCCCAGTTTCTCTTACCGTTCTCTGTCTTCATGAGGACCCTCACACAGAAGGCAATGGGGAGTTAATCCTTAGGTRGAATACAGGAAGAAAGCCTTGCTATTGAGACACACAAATTGCCTAAATATGAATATCCCCTCTGCTTCTACAATTTGATTTTATAGCATCAGCAACTTAGAAAATAGGGGTGCACTGAGGTACAGCTGTTACGCTGGCACTCAATTTGAAACCAGAGTTTGAGGTGCTCGTGCTTCTGACAGCCTCATGATCCTGCAAAGACCAATTTAGTCTTGAGMAACAGCCTACCGGGACCCAGGGAACATTTAACTGCTTGACTTTGGTAGGAATAGATTGAGGGAAAACGTTCCTTTTGTGTATAGACGAGCTTCTATACAACTGCATTATCTAATAAATACAACTGGAAGTAAAATGGGAATGTGGGACAGGTGCCAATGTAAATCCTCCAAATCTGAGGAAGTCAGGAGCAATTTTCCACTCAAGGATGGAAATGGCACGGAGGAAATGCAAAGCATATTTAGCATGCTTTGCTCTACTCTGCTAAGGTACCATACCAGCAGGCTGCTGCCCGGGCAGAGGGACCCCAGCCAGCATGGAGATGATGAGASACCCCATCTCTCTCTACCCAGGGAGACTGAAATTCAAAGGCCCATACTAAAATTAGTTCATGGTATAGGAGTGAGTGACCGAAATAGATAAAACCTGAGATTCTTGTAACAAAATGAGAACGCAAGCTGTTACATGTGTCCTGCATGAATTTCACAGCCGCTGGTGGAGGCCTCATGGCAACCTTCAGCTATCAATAAGAAATTTGTTTTAGAGATGAGACGGGCAAATCAGCACAATGTAGACTAAAGCAGCAGAAGCAGACACTCAGTATTGCCTCGAAATCTCAGTGGGAGGAACTGAGAGGCTTCTGGGGTGAGGTTTATCCCCTGCCCCGAGCCTACCCCGGCCACACACACGGCCCGACCCCAGCTTCATCACAGGCAGCCCTAAATCCCAGTGAACTTCAACATTCAAAGCACAACCACTATTCTCCTCAGGAGCATTTCTTGCCTGAGCAGGTACACCTTTGAATAATTATCTATTCAAGCAGGAGGAATTTCATCAGTGCAGTTAGTCGGAAAGCAGCTGCTTGTATTACTAAATGCAAAAGCCACTGGGAAAAAAACTTGCAGCGAAGTTGAGCCAGTTATGGTACTAATTACACCTCGAATGTCATGATAAGCAATGCTCCTAGCCCTCTGTTAGGGTCTTATGCACTGGCCAAAGAGGGGATGATTACAGGAACCCACGTGCTGTTTAGACACCCACCTTCCACCGACTGTCAATGACAGCGGTGCCCCTCCTCATGCCCGTGTTTCTTAATTCACAGCTTAAATACACACACCTACAAACCATTCTACAGCTTCTTTAATATAATCAAAGTTAAACATTTCTTAACAGCACAAAATTTACCATCCCTATGAAACAAAAATGAAAAGTGTCAAAAAATTTAAGAAATAAAATGAAAATTTCCTCTCTGCACTGTTTTCTTCAAGTTGTTCTTCCCACAGCTACTGCAAAGTGAAACTACGCATACCGAACTCATCTCCAGACTACATCATATGAAAGTCTATTTGCTTTACGATAAGCTATTTTATGATGGTATTGAACAGCAGCAAGAAATCAAACAAACAAGATTGTTACTCAAATACACCCATTCATCCTGACAGCTAAATCTACTCACTCAACAGTATCATCTTCTGAGGATGAATCAAAATCACTGCAAAATACATGACAAATTCTACAGCTTAATCAGGGAAATTAATATAAAAATATCCAGGTGAGAATTTCTATTTTCTTAATGCCACGTAGTAGTAATTTGGCTTCCAGTGCGCTTTGAGCAACTGACTGTCATAAAACTAAGGGCACCAGCTGGTTTCTTGCCAGTTGCCATAGTTCTGCTATGCTAACATCACTGAAAAATTACACTATTTCTCATTACAAGCACATGAACAGATTTTTTTGTTTTTTAAAAGAACTATACCTTATGTCTTACATATCCCTCAAAGGTACCCTTAAAGTAACTTCGCTACATTGATGTACTTGTGTGAATGTTTTTCTTTGTTGTTTGTTTTTCTTTCAGGGATTGTTTTATTATTATTAAGTGGCTTATTGCTTTAGCTAAAAGTCAATAACCAACCAACTCAATTTCAGTGAGCAAGTACACATAGGGATGAATCAGCTCAGTGAAAGTTGGCTGGGAAAGGAGAGGATTTCTCCAGCATAATTTTCTCACATAAAAAAAAATAAAAGGTATTCACACAAGGTCACGCAGCATCACTAAAGCAATACACAGCAAAGCACAGAGTAACCTCGAGCCTCCCACTACAAAGTTAGTTCTCTTGGATACCCGCGTAAGTACGAACAACGATATAGCAATTTGGCAGGCACAAAATAGGCAAAGTCCACCAAGTCTCCAGGAAAAAAAACCCAAAACAAAACCCCCACTCCCGCAACCAGCTGAGATTTTTCTTTTACAGCGAATGTATTTAAAGCAAGGTGACAGGACGTGCCAAGCACCAAAGCAGGCGGTAGCAGGGAGCAGCGAGCACAGCCGCAGCCCCCACGAGCGAAGAGGAGACCCCGTCCCCGTCCCCGTCCCCGTCCCTCCGCGGCCGTGGAACCCGGGGGCACCGCGGCGGGGGTTACCTGCGCGCCGGGCAGAGCCCGCGGCGATCCCGCGGCCGCCCATCCCCGCACGCCGCGCAGCCGGACTCGCTCAGCAAACGCGGTCCCGGGGCGGGCACGTGCCGCTGTCGCTGTCACCGGCGGCCACCCCCGCCCGCCCCCGCCTTCCCGGGGCGGGGCCGCCGCCGCCGCCACCTCCCTGCGCGCTTCCCGCCCGCCTCCGCCGCTGCCCGGCACCCCGGAGGACTTACCGCCACCCGCCCCCGGGAGCATCCCCCTTCGCAGCATCCCCTCCGCGTCACTTCCCCAGGACAGCCCAGCTCGGAGCATCCCCCCCCCGCTCCACGGACCACTTCCCTCGGAGCATYTCCAGCCCCCAGAAGCATCCCCACCCAGACCTTTACCCTTCCTCACCCCCCACACACACTTATTTCGCCCCGAGCATTCCCCAACCAAATGCAAAASCCCGAGGGTTTTGTCCCAGGGGAAGGTGGTGGCAGGGGGGCTGGCAGCACTCCCCTRGAGAGCCCCGGGTGAGGGTGGAGCTGAAAAGGAAACTACGGGAATGACTACAGGCAAAGCGAAATAAAACCAACAGCAGCGCTGCCACGTAACACACTCTTGGCTGCATCTCCCAACACTTTTTCTTGGCTGCATCTCCCAGTGCCTAACAAGGGAGCCAAGTATCACAGCTGTGTGTTTCAGGCAAGGAAACTGAGGCAGGATTGGGTAAGATGACTTGCTTACCTGGCGTGTCTGCAGCTGAAACAAGGTCCCACACATGTTTCTTCATGAGTTTGCCGCAGCATGGAAAGGCAAATGCTACCCAGCAGCCCCTTCAACACCAGCTTGTTTCTGGAGCAGTCGGAGTCTTGCACTCCGGCACACGCCTTCGCGGAGATCTCGTGCACGTCACACATCACCACTCCTGCCTGTGACGTTTAACCCCCATTGAGTGTGGTATCACTACATGAGGTGCAGAGCAATGAGGTGAGGGAAAAAAAAAAAGCTTAACGATAGAATTTATTTACGTTCCATGCCTATCATTCTGATCAACATAAATTGCACGTTATCTAAGAGCATAACTGACGTAGTGACACTCACCTCATATCATCTACTGAAACTTGGTGATGCAATCATGTTATGCTGTTGCAAAATAGAAATTGTCATGCACATGTGGTAGGGGTTTGTCATAGTACAAAGAATCATTCCACTAACCACTGAATAAAAATGTGGGGAAAGCATTATAAAAGCCATTACTCCAATTCTTTCAACCAAATYTGGAGAGGAGGAATTCACACATATGTGCAGTCCCACATGGATCCTCAAGATCACGAGCAAGGAGCTACACATCAGTAAGATTATTGCTTGGACACGTGAGCAATTTTACAGGATCAGGAAAAAAAAAAAATGGGCAAAGCTTTATTTTGCCTCCTGACTTAAAGATAATGTTTGAGTGGACAGATCCTAATGTTCCAGCACAGCCTCAACGACAACATCAGTTACTGTGGTCAATATTATATCAAGAAGTATGTGGCAACTCCTAAAGTGCATATAACTTYCCAAAGTTTTGCTAAATGCTGAGCAGGCCAGTTTTACTCAGCTCACGCAATCAAAAATTTAAGGGGAAGTTGCCTGAGAACACAAAACTAATCAACCACCTATACTGAAAACAGAGAAGAAAGAAAACTTGTGCCACTAATATTTTTGTCATCCTTTCATCTAAACCAAGAAAGGTATAAAATTCAGATAATTAGGTAAGTTTGGAACAAGAACAACGTAGTCTTTAAAATACTTTTCTGTTCATTCTGTGATCCCACAAAACATGTATCAAAAATAGTTCTGTGCATGTTTTGTCAAAGACTACAGCCAAGAAAGAAAAAACTGTAAACATGCCCAAAGGCGATCTCATAAAGAAGGCTGCTGATTTTTGGAGTAGCAAAAAAAGTAGCTTGTGTGTGTCTTTGCCAAAATAAAATGTAACAGTGCTCCTCGCATGCAACAGGAAGATGACAGATACAAAAACTAAATTCTTGTACCCTTATCCACCAAAATGAAAAGAGCTTGCCATAAGTTAGTGGCAAGAAAAAGATAAGTCAATTAACTTTACAAGACTACCCAAATATGGACTCTTAAAAAGATTAGCTTGAGAAATTTTCTTTCCTTGGGCATCATGTAACTGTTTTAAGTTCTGAGTAAATATTAAAGAGTCTTTGGTGATAACTGCTACAGCTGCCTTGGAACATGCCAGTTACGAGGACTGTGCGTGGCCTTTGTGTTTTATCCCATCAGGACCATGTCACTGCTTATATTTGTCCTTCAACAGTGTATATGCACCAGGTGGGAAACCAGTATGTGTTCCATGTTGGGAAAATAGTAGAATGACAGGACTAGAGTAAAAAGATTATTAAGGAGGTGCCAACAGAGCTGAAAAAAACTTGTTCTATAACAGTATTGGTTTTGCTTGTTCACTGAAGACATGCCGCTGCAAAGAGATATCTAGGGTGGGGAGTCACACATCTAGGTTTCTAGTTCCTGTGAAGACCGATGTTTGTGGTGACTCATTCCTACCCTTCAGCCCCCATAGATGCTTTCCTTGTTTGATGTATTCATGGCCCTCTTTCCTCTATTTGATATATCCATAGCAATCTAAAACTTTTTTTCTAGAACACCCAATTATAGCAAACAGACAAGAAACCAGAACTATTGAGAACTTGTCCTGTCTTTCTCATATACTTGAAACAATACACCTATTTACTAGTATTCACGTTAACTCTTCATATTTTTAACAAGTGCTAGGACTTATTTTACTTATTCCAAAAAAATAGCCTTTAACAATTCCTGTAGACAGTTTACTACACTACATGGGTATAGTATGTCTGAAAAAAAMCTATAAAATGGAGAGATATCGTGTGTTATGGTCAGACCTCCAATTTGATGGCTTATTGGAGATATTTCTCAGCTAACTAAACACTCCCTGCTGTGTGCTGACTTTTTTCAGAAGTGAGTGTGCCTCACACTTTCTAAAGTAGAGTTGCAAAGAAAATCCTCAGCGCATGAATGAAAGGGAAGTAGTGGGAGAGATCAGCCCCCGTTTGGACAGTGGTGGGATGCTGTCTGAGGCCACAGCAAGCTGAATGTCAAGGCTCTTTGCTATTTCACTGCTAACCAAGAAAGGAAAGGGAGGGCAATACTGGGCTGATCCTCTGGGGAATAGCTTTACATCACTGGCAGGCTGAGGGGAAGAGAGGAGGAGACGTGATGTTTTGGAAATATCACCAAAACCCTACTGAAGCCAGCAAAATATCAATGTAAAATGTGAGGGGAGCCAATGTGAGGATATTTTATGTATCCAATGCACTCTGAAGCCATCAAGAGCCAAGATATTCATTATTATAACATTAACTCATTAAATATAGGACTTGGAGATAAACGCTAACTAAATCCCACTGTAGAACACCCCATCAAAAACACAAATGCACAGCTAAAACCACAGCAAATTAAAACTTTTCAACAAGAGAAATTTAACCGTGTATATCTAAACAAGATTCCTTATTGCCTTTCCAGGAATGCTCACAAGGAGCCACCGTACACCTTCCCTTCATGCGCACAGATGTTTTTCTTCTAGATTTTATTAAGGACGGTTTTATCAATTCCTTTGAGGGAAGAAAAGAAAAAAATATATAATTGAGAACCACAGTTGGCATTATCAAATCCCGCTCATCTTTTGTGTGACTGTCTTACTTTCTCATAAGGGAAAGAAAAGCTCTCTTCTCAGCAAAGAAAAAATGCAACTTTTCTCCTTTGCCCTGATTTTTTCCCCCTGTAGTCTGACTGCTGAAAGAAAAAAAATGACCTCATCAGCCTTTATCAAAACCTGGCCAATGGGGATCAATGGGAGGCTGCTTAAGGTGTTGCTTTTAACTGCATTCCTAATCACAGGTTCAGCTGCAACCCTTCAAAGATGCAACAAGTGAAGCATTAGTATCCAGCCCGCCCCTCTGTAGAGCCTGTTTCCAGCAGCACATCTTCAGGGTTATGAGGAAGAGACTTGAGGGTACAGGGGCACAAGGAGATCAGATCACAGAAAAAAAAAACCAACAGTCCTTCCAGGTATGTTAAAACACCCTTTCTCCTGACCTCATAGGCAGTGTATCTAGTAACACAAGTCTTTGGAGCTCAATCAAATAAAAAGCATTTGAGTGATTCCTCCTCATGTCTCCTATCTCACCTACAGGTAGAAGGTGTTCACTGGGAACACCACCAGAAGCTTTGAAGATCCCCTTATCATAATTCTGAGCAATTCTGTTTGCACCCACCTATTCACCACCAACTTTACTGACTTGTTTATAGAAGTTTGCTTGATAGATTGCTTTTGACATTTGTTAGCCTAGGGCACAAACCCTCAGGTATGCAACTGATAAAGGCTTTTCAAAAGCCCAAGGTGAAATCTCATGCAAGAGTTAAGTGTTGTATTTTATTTCTTTTATTCCAAAGTTGGACAATTGGGTCCCAGGAGTCCTGATGACCCCAACATAGAGAATTACAAGTCTAAGATGCAGCTCAGCACCTGGTTTACAGGCAGAATTTGGAGCAGGACCAAGGGTGTGCTTGCTCTCCAGGTCTGTAAGCATTAAGCCATTCCCAGAATGCAAACYAAGCTAGCTGCAAGGTTTAAATCATTCTGTGCAACTACACAAATAAATGTACTGAAGACCTTAGGAGACTTAAGCATGTCAGTAGTCTGGGATTAAGACATCAATGATGATAATTAGTTATGGTTTGACTACTCACTTTCGACTCCAGCAGATTACCCTGAGAAAACATCTTTTTATCCCACTTAACATCATTATGATTCATCTTATAGGCTAAGTGTGTTATATATTGTTTAGAGCTGGAGTCTCTGCTCTGAAATGTCACTGACCACTTTTTGTCTGAACAGCGGAAATGCTGCATGGTGAAACCTGAGCTTAAACTTCAAAGAAATGAAACCAGCACAACCTCACGTTTCCTCTTCTCTCTTTTTCAATCATATGCCCATGTTTGCGTGCAACTCAACCATTTCAAGCCATCAGTGCTGACTACATTTTGATCAGCTGTACCTGCTGAGAAAGAATGAAAATGTGAGACAATTGTTTCAACCACTCATGATTTATTAATAGCTTTTAAAAACTACTTAAGCAAGCTGCATTTAGTGACAGATCTTACAATTTAGTATCTATGTAGTCATTTTCCTGACACAATTCATCGAGCAGCAATGCAGAGGACTGTTTCTTGTGCAAACAAYGAACTTTAAGAACATTTGAAAATTCAGCTTCTGATTCACCCCCAAAGTAGTGCCGAGCTGTGCAGTGGATCTATGCGCTCCTGAGAGCGGCTGACAACTTCTAGAACAAACACGTACTCAGGGAGTTAAATAAGGGATTGTATCCAAGAATCTCCAAGGAATTTACCAGCATTAATCTATTCATCCTCATACATCTCAGAAGTATTGTCATAAAAGTGACTAATACGAGCTCAGTTTTTGGTTTTATGGTTGGCTGAAGGTTGGGTAGGAAATCAGTGACAGTCAGGAACGGAATATGAAATTTTGATCCTTCCAGAAACACCAAAGTGTTTGGTAGGGAAGGAAAAGATGAGTGACTTATTTTGGATTGGGTTTTCTGCTTGTACTTCTTGAACAGGAAAAACAGGGTCCCTGGAGTTTTCGGCTTCTAATCCTGTGCTCTTACCAGAGCTGCAGTGAGGCATTTGGCCCTTGAAATAGGTGAGGCTGGGCACCCTCGCTGCTTCCCTGTCCCTTTTTGCTGTTYAGTAGGTGCTTCAGGCGATGGCGAGATCTTGCCATGGGAAGAGAAAGGAGGTCCCAGCTCCTGCTGAGCTCCAAACACAGAAGTCCAGAGCCCAAAGTTTGCACCTCAGCTAAACTGCTTTTCACATATTGCTCATTCCTCTGCCAGCTTTAAATATTAAGCCAAGAGGCAACTACAGCTTAAAACATACCACTGACACATTATTAATTGCATTGTGACAGATAGAGAATACCAAAGGTTCTAGTCAGTGACATGTTAAGTTGGTTTTTTTTACCCCACAGCAATCTCTTGCCTAGCTAACTTCTCTTTAAATCTTCAAATTGACTTCTCCTGTAACCTATGGCACTAGAGAAACATCACCAGCATGATGATTTGAACACATCTACTAAAGTCAGAGGATCTTTGCTCTTTGGAGCCACGCTTTTCTTCATATCCCTCCCTTTCTGTTCTTTTGAAGTGTTTGAAGATGAACTCCAGCAACAGAAAACACAAGCTATAGAGACTCTGAACAATGCAAATAAGTTATGAAGAAACACAGGGTATGGAAAAATGAAAAATTTTTCTTTCAATATTTCTGTAAATTTTCCCCTGAATATCCTCTCCCTCTTCCTTCACGTATGGAGTTATTAAAAGCAGATTATTGGTGTACATTATCCCTGCTTTCTCAAAGTGATCCTCCTGGGAAGAACATGCAAACACAAACTAGAAGAGTAATTCAGTGTGCTCTAGACAAGTCCTGGATCTAGAGAGAAGAGACATGAATTTAGGAGTTGTAGTCTGTTCCAGACTCTACCAAGTAAGGTATTTTTCCTTTATGTCTATTTTCAGAAAAGTGCATATTCAAGAGAGCATTCTCCTACCTCGCACTGCCTCTGTGGGAACTGGCATTTGCTCAAAAATTGTGATCTGAGATAGCTAAAGGAAAGAAAAGTTACACATGAAAAGTTTTAACACAGGAGAGTCTTCAACTCTGCTTATTAATAATTGATAGCCAAGCAGCAAGCTTTACATTCCTCAAAACTGACTTGAATGAGTCAAGTTAGCTACTTGCTTTCATTTCTGCTACTGTTAATGTTTTTCTATCACAGCATTTATCACTTCATTATAGTACAAAATCTCATTAAGCCTAAATCCAAACTCTAAAACCAGGAGCACAGCAGACCCCCATCTATGTTTTAATAATCCATATTTCCAGTAAATTGTTTAATCAGACCCACTAGAATTGTTGGCTCTGAAGGATATTAGTTTTGCACATACTTCTAGATGTTGAATAAACTATGCAATATTAAGGGTCCTGGACCAGAACAAGCGTTTACATGTAGATATGGCCACAAGTCTACTTAGAGCCTCACTTAGTGATGCTCTCCAAGGGTTATCCCATAAGCAAATAGAAAGACTTAGTTCTAAAAAACACTGACCTATGGACTCTTTAGTGTTGTCATCTAAATTACTTTTTAATATTTAAGACCCAGAAATGACCAAAGGTGAGCTGAGAACTACCATAACTAAACTTAACAAGGTTTGATGATGAYAACTAAAGGTGACCAGTCTGCAAAGTCAGGCCAACTGTCACATACACCCTTAGAGCCATTAGTACATAGATCCCATACTTGATGGGAGTATTAAAGGCTATCATGCTTCCTATGCCAAGGACAGCTGTACTTGCCAAAGAGGTTACCAATTCCATCTGCTCACTAGCACCCCGTGCCAGACATTATCACACAGAGATCTGTCAGCAGAGCTGCAGCTGTGAGATCTCATTAATCCTCTTCTGTCAAARGAAACTGCACTGGCAGAACCCTATTAAACTGGTTCACCTTCCTCCCTTGCCTGCTGCAGTCATGTCCTAACTAGCTCGTATAGGTGCACCTCTGTGGTCCCCACGTCCCTCTCCTGTTCTGAGCTGCTCCAAGAAGGCTGGASATCACTATATCTGCGGGAGGTATAATAAAACCCATCAAGCAAAGCACAGTTCCTATGCTTTAGTACGATAGGATCAGAAATATTGAAAACAAGCCATGCCCACAGCAGGCATTAGTTGGATACATGCCAAATGCGATCAAAAGCTGTTAACATCTGCAGGGCTTCTCAGCCCGCTCCCAGCCATTGTTCCTTAAGACAACTATTTCTAACAGGAGAGGTGCTTTGCAGAGGGGTTTGACAGTCTTCAAAGCAGATCTGTCATCCAGGCAATCTTCAGAACAGCCTAACGGGAGGGCAGGAAATTGTGTTAGAACAAGGAAATGGTAAGAATAACTGCCTATTTTTGTAACTATGGATTTGTTGGTACTGGATCATTCCACTGATCCATCAATTTCCCTGCCTTGCCTCCGGCAGGGACCGGTATTTGTCAGAGTTGAGGAAAGTGGAAACCCCAGAGAAGGCATATGGTCGGATTGCACAATGCTGGAAGTTCAGGGAAATTGTCCTCACCAGCTTCAGGAATGGTTACGTTTGCATCTGAAAGCACAACACCCGGGAGCAATTATTCTAGCTGTGCTTTTCCTACTTCAGTCATGCACTTTTCCTACGTCAGTCTATGCACTTCAGAATATAAGCAGTAACGCTGAATTACAGTAACTGGTGAATGCCCATTTCCCAGCAAAGCTGGTGGGCTCCCTTTCTCATTCTCTTTGCTTATTGTAAAGCAGATAAGACGATTTCCCAACCTAGAAAAACCTACCAGTGACGCAAAGCAAGGAGTTTTCTCTGTGAAAAGGTAAAGATCTGAGGTTATTGTAGAGCACGTTGGTGAAAGAGGCACAGGGTGGAGCATGAAGTGCTGGGTAAGGCCTCAGCTGCTATGATTTAAAACAGCCCCCGAGGCTGCTCTAATTTACTTTGGAGCCTTTCCTAGAACAAGGTTGAACATTTTGCAGACAGGACATGAAACACAAAAGTCTTTTGCACAGGCAAAAGTAAATGAAACAATCCCTGAACACATGCTAATCCCACCTCTTTAAAAGCCCAGGTGTTTTGACTGAGAGCTTAAACCCTTGCTTAAGTGAGGCCAGGTGAAAACCCCACCTCTGTGTACACAGCTATGTTCCCTTTCCTCTGGGTTTGACAGAATCCAGCCTGAGTGCAGATAATTAGGAAAAAAAGCACAGAGCAGCCTCTGATATAACATAAAAATAAAAAATGGGTTAATTGGAGGTGTAGAAGCAAGAGGTAGCACTTAGCTTTGAGAGCACTCATTAAAATTCATCTTCCACGTCCAAGTTGTTTATGGAGGATCACCACAGCCACTCAGCCCCTATAAACTACAAGTGCCAGTCTAGAGACTTATGGTACTGCAGCCTTCAAAAAAATACCTAATCCTTGTCTCAGCAGTTTGAGGCTGATATAAAATGAATATGTATACACAAAAGTATTTTGAACTTGCTTCTTCCCCCCCTCCCATCCCCCCACCCCCGATTAACCCAACAGGTTACTCTTAAGGTTTTTAATATAAATAATTTACTTAAGGACTAGGTGGGTGAAAGGGGAGAAAGAGCACTAAAAGTTGAGAGTGATGTTTCTAAGTAACAGGTGGAGATGACAGCCAGRTGCTTTATACATCCAGCTTCAGCACTGCTGATAAGAGATATGCAAGCATCAATAAAAGTTGGGAGTAAAAGCATATTCTGCTTTGCATAGGGATATGAATAAAGGTTATGGTACAGAATTACCAGAACAGATTCTTATGTCTGTACATTTACCATCCTCAATATCTAGAGCTAAGACACAGCAAAAGAAAACAGGAAGAGAAAAACAACCTGTTGAGTGTGGGTGTTCTAAAGGGCTTTCTAATGCTTAGCATAATACATGCACTTTTATGGCATTTCTGTAAATCACATGGCAAGATGTTCCAACGTTATGTATCATTTAAGCATCTTGTTGTTCATTTGCTTTATGAATCTCAAACTGATGCAAATAATTTAGTATCTGAAAAAGATTAGACAGACAAATTGGAAGAGATTTGGTTCTTCAAAAAAMCAGGATTTTTACCACTGTAGACAAATACTTGCTTCTTAACTCCTCTGAACATTTGTAGGTACCTAAACATTTTCCAAATTTGGTAAGAGAAATTTGCCAGTAATCCTTTCACAAAAGCCGTGCTGCTGCTTAGGCAAGTACAAATTCCCAACTCACTCCATGACCATTTAGAGGACAAACTACAGAAGTTTCAACACTGTAGTACAGGTCTGCTGTTGCACTGTTCGCTTTGTAAAGCTTATTAACTCCCTGCAATGCAGACTCTATCGCAGTGCAGCCTTAGCACCGAAGTGTCTTATTTTTATTAAATCCTGGAGACAACTGAAGGCAATTCCATTGTTTGTCCGGTCCAGTAGAAACCTGAGCCCCAAATCTCCCACGGTTCTGGGGAAAAGTATTCCCCCATGTTAGCTTTTAAAACTTTCTTTCAACACAGACAGCATTTCCATGTTGCAAGCCATGATCTAGCAGCTGGTGAAGGAAGTTGCGACATGACACCTCTTACACCAGGAGGATAAGACCAAAGATTCTTGCTTTCTTTTTAACCCTCACACACAAATTTTTAAAGTCACTTGCTGGGTGATGGGAGAGGAGGAGGGTAGAGGGGATAAACAGAAAGAGGGAGAGTCCTCCAGCAGTAACACAAGAGGTTAAGAACTGACAGCAGGGAGGCAAATCACACCACATCTCCTCCTGGCTGGAATCGCCCTGCAATCAAGGCATTTCTGGCAGCCAGCTGCTGCTACAGACTGTCTCCACCTATGTTTCATGAGGAGAGGACCAAAGAGAGCAATTCTATGGCATCAAAAGAGGAACCAGCCTAGACCATTTGCTGGCAAGCAGAGATCAAGTATCTAGAGGGAACAAGGAAATTTCACGAGAGCTCAGACATCTTTTTTCACATGGCAAGACAGAAATGGCACTAGCGTATATGTGTCTGAATATAGTGCTAGAAAGGGTCAACGGTGCCAGTCAAACATTCACATAAATGCCAATCAAGAAAGTACTATACTCAATATCCTTGAACTTCAAACAGTATAATTTACCAGGCACCAGCTGGTAAGTGCTTTTATTTGTTTTCTTATGCATATTCCTTTCCAAGAGATGAGGCACTCAATTCTGCTGAAGGCCAAGTGTGAAATTATAATTACAATGGCGCCTAAGTGGAGCAAACTGGAAATCCTTCCAGACTCTGACCTTAAAATTTAGTTTAGGAAAGAAGGTAGATCATCATGACCCAGCTTTGCAGTCACAGGCAACCCTACTACAGTTGATCAATCCGGAGGTATGTCCACAACTTTTACTTGCTATTTCAGATGCCACAAAACCACCTCATGGTAGGACCARTCTAGATCTATCTCATAGGAGACCACAAGCTATAGAAAACAAGGTTCCTCAAAAAAATATCAGATAAAAGCATCAAGAATATTTTCTYTTCTTCTAGATTCCTTTAACAGGAAGATAGTAGCTTTGTAAAAATAGCAGATAGTCCCTGAAAGCAGACCTTTGTGCCACATTAGAATAGAYTCTAAAAGTCCATGCCAATATTGGCACTAAACCTAGCACCCACCCAAAGACAAGCAATATTCTCCAGTCAGTACCTGAATTATTTTCCATGCCCAGCCTGGCTCACTTTACACRATTTCTCTGCCTGTGGCCAATACTCCAGGATGTTCCAGAACAAGATGGGGAGGAAAAAAATCCAAGACTGATATAATCCTGATGGAAAAAGCAAAGGTACTCTAAGCAGCAAAACTGAAATGAGCAGGGGATTCAGCATCCCGACACTTACCTGCTCCACCTGGAAGAGGGAAGAGGACACAGCTCCTACCATCCAATGCCCTGGTCCATGGCATGGGCCATGGGGAACATGCAGGGACAGCTCTGCTGCTCCCTGGTCTGGGACAGCACAAGGTGAGTTACTGCAATACATTACAGTTCCTTTTCATACTGATGCAGCTCAACTTAGATAATTAAAAGATGCCTTCAGGTTACCCTGCCATCCCCTCTAATTCTGTACTCAAGCACCCAACGTGTATCTTCTTCTCCCCTTTACTGCATTTGGCAGTAATTTTGCTAAACAATTACATTCTGGGGAGACAAAAAACTGTTCCAGAGCCTTTGCTTCTCCCAGCACTCATACAAAACTCTTCCCAAATAACCTGGCCTTTGAGTTCTACTCTTTATTCAGCTCTGGAAACCCGGTCAGTGAGGCTGCCCCACTTTGCCTAGTTTTGCATCACTTGGAAAAACCTGAACTGGTTGCATAAATTTGAGTGGCTATTTTGACTGATGCAAGCTGAGAATCAAGTTTGCCTGAATGCATCTCCTCTGTAGCTATGAAAGAGAAGCTGAGGTTCAACAGCCTTTTAAACGCTGTTGTCAGCAGAAGGGGACTCTGCCTCCTCCCTAGCCCCCTTCAGATGTTCCTGCAACCTGCTGCTCACCCAACTCAGTCCACCTGGGAAGCAGATCACTCTGCCAGTACCTTCAGTGAGGAAACCATTTCCAGCAGTGAGATGYGACATGGGTAACCTGGGGAACGGTAATATTTTCAAGCATCTCAGCTATATGCAAAAGGACCCCACTGATCACACCATGGGGTCCATTATGGTTTCTTCAAATCACGCCTTCTCAGTCAAATTATTGTTCCTGTCCTGGTTCCTAAAGACAGAGCAGATTAACTAGGTCAGCCATGGAATCTTACAAAGCAAGAAACTTACTTCCCACCTGAAGTAAGTTTCCTTTCTAAAGATTATTTATTAGTACTTGGATTGAATTTGTCTGTCTGAAAAAAGTGCAAGATGAAAATATTTCCCCTTTTTGGTTCATAGTGCATGGGGAAAAAAACACACAAGTGTGGACTACTGCTTCATTTGCCTTTATGAATATTTCACACAGCTGTATTTTACATAGCTTTAAGTCTTAGCATGAAAGAGTGGGAATGGTGAGAAAGACTGATACAGCATAAACATTCTTAACTTGCAGACTGACTTTAATTTGTGGTCTACCCAAAGAGCAACTGTTTCCCCACCACCACYACCTTTTGTACTTTTAGAAGAAAAAGTGAAAATTTGCATGGGTATCAAATTTAGTACTACAKTTTTTACAGAGAAATGAAATCTAGGACTATATTTTTTACTTTTTTTTTTTAAAGTATCAAAATATCAAATTTCCAGAAGGAAATAACCTTCCTTTAAAAGTCTGGAACTCAAGAACTAGGAAAAACTATGAACAAGGAATGAAGTCTAATCTAAAAGCGAAGCTGACTCTACTGATTTTCACAAATACAACACTAGACATGAAGGAAAATGCTGCTTCTTTACAAGACTTATCACTTCTAACAGCTGATATAGTAGTGATGTACATTGAGAAYCTTGTTTATAACACAGGTAGTTAAATGGACAGCATCTTTAGGAATTTGCCAATACACAAACCCAAAATCATCTTTAATTTAATTGAAACTGGGAAAGTTATTTTTATACCACTAGAAACATTACAAACATCCTGTACAGGCTACAATATTCATTTCCTCCAATAGCTGTAGTAAGTCAGGGACTTCAAGGATAAACCTTAAGAGCAGGGAAAACAGTTTCAGGAATAGTACGTGCACGCAATTTAACCGTGCTTTCAAGTAAGACAGATCACCTTTTGAGTCATTCTTTTCCTCCATGCTATTCTTTATTCAGTCTGATGTTCCCAAATGATTTAGTAAAGTTGTAAAAAAAGCACGAAATATTTCTCTCCAGTGTTGGCAATACAAGACAAACTTGACGGAAGTCTCTCCTTCTCCTCCCCCTGAAATGAATGTTTTCTCTCTCCCTTTGCTTCTCACCGACAGGAAAACACCACAGCATAGTCTTGTTACAACATATTAATTTCTTCTAGTTATAGAAGATCAGGGATTCTGTTGCATGTATAAGTGGCAAATACATTTCCACTGTTAACTGGCTTTCCATTTTAGGTGATCAGAGCACCTGAACTCTGCAGAAAAATAGCTGCTGTTATTGAAAAGAAAGCTCAGATTCTTCCCTTGTTTGTCTTGAATAGGAATTGTTTTATACCCGATTAAATAAGATCAGAAGAGTTTGTTAGCCTATACTAATTAACATCACCTGATTTCTTTCACTTTCTTTACCACTAAGCTTCATGCCCATAGTACTCAGGAAAGCAGCACCACTCTGTTTCGCTTCCTCATGTAAGAGACACATCTGGAACATCTTCTGGCATGAGGCTCCGAAGCCATTGGCACAGGCTGGTTTCTGGGTATCTCTACATTTTTGGCAGATTTGTGTCTGGTTTGCTGTTCATACTGGAAGATGGCTATTTCTGCAGTGTGCATCAAGCAAATGGGCATAGGCTGTCCTCGTCTCAGCATCGAGCAAACGCTCCTCCCTTGTGGTTCAACTGCAGTTTTTAGCCTCAGATGAGCTGGAAGGTCCAAAAACCAGAGAGAGCAGGTCTGACGATAGAAGAGACAAAAGGTACAGTGGATGAGGAAATGCAATTGTGCAGCTGTGGTACTGAATGGCCATTAAGTGTCAACAAAAGAAATAGCAAGCATAGAAGGGAAAAGCAAAGAAATACTATCTTCCGACTTGCCTGAGACACTAAAGATGATCAGTTGACACTCAATGGATAGGTGACKTGAGAGAAAGAATTGCAGTCTGCAAGAAAACCACACTGAATCTGAAATTAAGATAAGGAGGAAAACTGTGCTAACAAATGGATATACAGAARTATCAAAAGCTTGAGCTTAAAGTGCAGCTAAGGCATCATGAGTGTTCARACTCCATAAATTATCTCATGGCCTGGAAACCTGGCTTTCAAGACTCTCACCATGCAACTGTAAACTGAGTAAGTGGATAATGTTTAGACACTTTTGAGAGGAACTGAACTAGGCAATGTGGTACCAGTCACTTTTTCCCCTCAGATCGCCAGGATCAAATCCGGGAATCTTGTATTCGCATAAGCTCCAAATGCACCAATATTTGGGGTAGGGGACAGAGCAGAAATTAAAAGTCAGCTTGTGACTYAATTAAGTGAGACTAGGAGTTAAACCCCCGGGAGACTCTGCAGAGCATGTGAAGCACAAGCCTACAGCTCTGAATACCAACTCACCCCCATCCAAGACTACTGCTAATAAACAGATCCCAGGGCCCTACGCCAGCCAGGAAATACGCTCCTGGTTATGCAAACAGCCAGCAAAAGTTCAGAGAACATGTGCGAGCAGGAATGACACCAAATAACAGGATCTGGGCACATTCAGGGTGAAAGCCCAACTGCGGACTTACTGAGCTGACTGAACCGGACCCTGGAAAAAGGGAGGTGCACCGACAGCTCCCCCAAACCCTTCATGCTCCAAACTTGGCATTGCACTGAGGGGGCTGAAAGTCTGATTGCCAAAGGAGGGAGGGAAATAAAAGATTCCTCGTGGAAGCTGAGTACACCTATAAGAGGAAGAAAAACAGTGAGACTCGTGAAAATGTATCAGGTAAGGTCCAGAGTATGTGTGTTGTCTACTGTACAAGCGTTTGTACCTTCCCAAGAACAGCAAGAGGATGGTCAGAGGATTGATTCATCAGGCTTGATTAGGAATAGGGTTGTAAGGTTTATCTCTAATTCCTTTCTCCAGAAAGAAGGCATCACATGCAAGCAGCCGGATAAAAGAACAAAGATGTCTGAAAAATGCAAATTGACCAAAAAGAAAGGCACCRCCACCTCTGCTGCTGCTAAGATTGTTAAATCTTAGATTGACCTCTAAAAAAATCAGCAAGGTCAGGAGATGCTGCAGAGGAGGGTGGTGGTGCAGGTGAGGAACCAGCCACTGTTCGTTATCCTGAAAGGAAAAAAAACACCAGAAAGTTTGACTTACCTTCACCATRCAAGCTGAACGCCTACTGATGGCCAATTTGTCAGATACACAGCTCAGAGCAGGCTGCGGGCAGTGACCAGAAAAACAGTGAGAAAGGCAAGAGGAGCACAGAGGCCCGGATAACCATGAGAAGGTGACTGGCTACCCAGTAATTTTTTAGGAACTAGGCAATACATGCTGGCATGGATCAACCTTCCTGCCTTCTATGTAGGGGAGAAGAGGCTGCTTCTGACAGGGATTTTTACTCATCCTTAACAAAGTCTTTGGCTTCCCTCCGCAGCACTGAGTCCCAGGATACCAGGCTGCACCAGCCATACATCTCACCAGTTTGCCCATCCATGTGCTCCTCCTGTTCACATTAATGAAGACCCTGCTTGAACACAAGCCTTTTAGAAGGCATTTCCAAGCACTCCTCTGCGCCCCAGTGCCCATGTCCTCCTGCCAGCTAGCTCTGGGGAAGCCTGAGATTAGCAGACAAGCACACACATATGAGTCAGGTGAGTACATCTGCAGTCTGAAAATCTGAACTTTAAGCCTTGTATGAAGGATTCATTCAAATACCTAACCTTCCAGGATTATCTTCACGGTCAGACTAGCCCTCCAAGAGCTACTCGCAGTGAAAGAATGACAAATTTCATGCTAGAATGTGTCATTTGCAAAGTATAGTGGAAAATCATAAGGAGTCTGCAGAGGCTTTGCCAGCRTTCAGGTCTTGTGTTCAGCCTTGGACACAGATAAACATTAATCCTGATCTATCTATAGCACCTTGCAAAGAAATTCCCATCCTTCTAGACAAGGAGAGAAACCATGAAGATTTATGGACAGGAGGTAAAAATYCATTTTGGGTTGCACTACTTTTCWTTTATAATAAGTGATTAGTGAGAAAAAGAAAAGTTTAAAATTGGCAAGAGGCTCTTTATTCCATCCAACTGTTGTTAGCTGCAAGATAAATACATCTCAACATCATTTCTGATGAACTTGAAAAGACAAGAAAACAAAAGTATTAACCAGGCCTGTAGTGATATGCAAGAGCTACAGCCAAAAGTTACAGCCTGTACTATATGGGTACACCACATCTGTATGACTAYAGCTTCAGATACCCCTTCCTACAGGACAAGCATAAAACAGTGGGCTGAATCATTCTTACTCCACTTGATGAGTCATTTAAATAAGTTGTACTATATTATTTCCTATTTAAACTAGTAAACTACTCCATATATAGGAAACGGTGATAATTAAGGAAGATATTCACATTGTCTCCTTTAATCCACTTACAAGGCAAGCAAAAAAAAAAAAAGCTTCAGAGTTTACACACCCCATGGTGTTTTGCCCTGTTTTCCTGTATGACCACATTCCTTCATGCAAGTGCTCTGCCCATGCTGCTCCTCGCTGCTCCTCACTGCTCCCAGAGCCTCCTATCTCACTTGGTGATTGCTTAGCAAACAGCTCCTCCTTTAATTAGTGTCCTAAACTAATTATGGCTGTRTGTAATTGAAGGGACTTTTCCCTTCTGCTGAGCTGGGCACACTACAGGCAGAACCAATATCTTTTTYTGGTTGCAAAGAAATTCCCATCCTTCTAGACAAGGAGAGAAACCGTGAAGATTTAKGGACCAGGAGATAAAAAAATCCATTTTGGGTTGCACTATTTTTCTTTTAAAATAAATTATTAGTTGTCTTTCAGCCCTGTCTTCATTTGTTGGTTATGGCTCAGGCCATGGGGCAGCAAGTGGGTCTTGGGACCAGGGCTGATGTGGTGCCAGAGGGCTGTGATAAAAATTTGCTTTCCAATCCCCACCTGGGGTATTTCTAGTGTAGTTTTAGGCAAGAAATATTCAAGTGCTTGAAGACTTCATCCCAAGGGAACTAGGCTCTTTAAAAAGAGATTCAGTTCCTTAGTTGTCTCCAGATAAATCCTCAGCCACAAAACCGAAATAATCCTCTGCCTCCATGCTTTGGTACTTTATCTGTAATGAAGGTGTCCTTTCCTCATTGCTTTTTATTTAGACTTCAAGGATTAGTTAGGGGATGGTTTCATACTGTGTTTGTAGACTACACAGCCTAACAGGACCCTGAAGCTGTAAATGACAATATGACCAGACCGAAGTAAAGTGTGTATGCTCCCAAACCAGACTGATTTCCACTATACCTTAATTCATCCTCAGAGAGATGCTAAAAACATGTTTACTTATTTCCTTGAAAACCCATGCAACTCGACCAAAACTTGTTAAAAGTGCCTAGAAAAGTTTGTGTCACTCCCAGCCAGTCTGATTCCTCCAGGAGCAGAGCACAAAAAGACACACGTACTGCTAGAAGTGAATCCCAATCAGGCTTTCCCTGCAGCAGGATTCATCTYAATCAAGTATTACACTCGGGCAGCCTCAGCTCAAGTTCTCCTCTCCTATAGATAAGGGGTGGTTGTTTTTTTTTTACTTAAATACACCTTTTCATACCTTATCAGCACAAACTAGATCTTGTACAGCAATGGACTCATTCCTCCTCCTACCACATTGACTTAGGATGGGGAAACCTGTTTGGTTTTTGCTGCCGCTGTGTGGCCGTTGAGAGCAGAGAGCTTAAATTAAGATGCTATAAGCTTTTACACAACTCCACAGTTATGAAAATACCCTGTATTTTCTTATATAGGTGATTTATGTAGCTTGTTCGCAGGCAAAATGAGAAATTACCGAAGAAATATACATTTTTCTGCGGGGAAAGCTGAGAAATCAGGGCCTGAGCATGACTTTCCTGGTGAGAATAAAGCAAAGTCTGATATTGATGGAAGCTCTCAGAATCCCCAAGGAACATAGTTTTTCTGCAGCATTCAGCTTCACAGATGAAAGTGGTGCTTGAGGGACTCAAAATGAGCACAAAAAAAAAAATCACGTCTGCCCACTCCAGTATAGTTGTTAAATAAGGGTCCTCAGTCTTCCTGTAGCACTTCCTATTGTGTATCCATTAAACAGTTCAACATTTTTATAATTCAAATACAGGTAAACACTCTCCCACTACCAAGTATCACCATCTCTGGGGTAAGCCACATGAAAATTTTGAGCAASCCCAAAAAACAAATTAGTTGAGTGCAAAACAGTGCAAAGAGGCAAAATGAAAACATGAAATGCAAAMACTCTCATGTCTTTTTCCGGTGAATATTATCATGGTGCAATATTCATGATGCAAGGAAGCACATAAAAACTGCTTCCAGATCCCATTKTGTCTCTGGCATCGAGGCTTATTCCCCTTGTGAACTTGAAGGCTCAGTGCAACCAAACCTCCATGAAGCATCTGAGAAGCAGTCACTCACCAGTTCACAGATAACTGCTGACTACAGAGGACCAGCATGAAGCAAAGGGCAGCATCTCAAAGCCATCCARTTCCCAGGTCCTGGGGCCATACATGGGGCCAACAGAAATGTAGAAAATTGCAGCAGTAAGAACAGGCAACATGAGAGTTTCTCCAAGGGCAGCTGCTTCCATTTGACTTCTGAACTTTTGCTTCTATTTTAATAACAAAGCAAACCTGTGCATTTTATACAGCTGTAAGCAACCAGAGCATCCCTCCAGCTTTGTCAAGCTCCCCCCACAGCTCATTAGCTGTAGAGCCACAGAAGTGAGTGAAAGATGCCATTTCAAATCCCCAAAGTTTAGGGTCAACAGAACTTGCCCCCCTTCCTTCCCACGATTTAGAGCAGTCTGAAATGTGCTTTAAATTACACTGTACCTGACAGGCCAACCCAGAGCGAGCTACAGGAACACTTCAACCAGCCCCACCGATCACTGCCATCCACGGTTTGCTGCTCTGGTGAGGCAAACTTCTCTGGAAACCCCATATCCRAGCATATGGGCTTATGTGAGAGATSCATTCCTTATCCTCGCTTCGGTATCAACTCCTGTTTCTTTAGGAAACAAGCCGACGCTTGAAATCCTTTCATACAGCTATGACGCTCCCTTATTTAATCCTGCCTGTTAAACAGCTTCTGAAGATGCTACCCATTGCAAGGTCTGATCGCTTACTCAAGTATTTACTCCATTTTTATTATTGCATGGCCTAGAAGAATTGACAATATCCCTATATCACTGRTTGCAAGACCCAGGATAAATACACATCCTTGTAGGTATTAAAGTTACAAATTGCCTCTAAGATGGAACCAARAAAGTTCTGCCTTAAAACAACCTTGTCCCATTAACGCACACAGCTTGCTGGCAGTTTATCATTTTCCCTGAAAGCTAAAGCTCGCTGTTACAATCAGGCTGTTCCTGTCAAAACAATGTTTTGTATGCAACCTGCAAGCAAATTTTAGGAAGAAAGGGGGAAGAATGAAAAGCTTAATTTRCAGAGACCTTTTAAGTCTTAAAGCAGCAATTCTGTGCAACATCTCCCATCTGGCCAGCGTTAAAACCTTGAAAGTGATGTGCCTGAAATATTACAGAACACAAAGTGCTTGATCATTACTTTTTTCAGGGATAAGCGTTGGCTCAAATTCAAAAGGCAGGCAAATGTCAGCTACTGCTGTGTTTTTACACTGCATTATTCAGAGAAAAACAATTTAAGTTACTTTGTAGAAAGCCAACACCTGCAACTCTGCTATGAACTTGCTCAGCTCCTTTCATCCTACAGGGATGTCAGAATATCTGAGATTCCTGTATCCAGTGAGAGTTTGTAAGCAAAGGAACACCCCCACTCAATAATGGGAYGACAATATTTTTTGTGTGCAGCCATCTCAAAAAAAAAAAAATACCCGCAGTCCATTATAATTTATTGTCTATGAACACTTTTTACTAATAAATATCCTGCATTTAATTGCATCATTTTGATAAATACGACAGCAGGCACAAGTACCAATTTCCCCCAGCACAAAATCAGATGTTGGAACTCGGGGGAAAAAATGGTTTATATATGTGCAAGATAGAGAAAACATCTCTCAAATTTAACCACTTATTGGCCAATGAAGGGAAAAAATAATCCCTTTTNAGCTCCTTTCATCCTACAGGGATGTCAGAATATCTGAGATTCCTGTATCCAGTGAGAGTTTGTAAGCAAAGGAACACCCCCACTCAATAATGGGAYGACAATATTTTTTGTGTGCAGCCATCTCAAAAAAAAAAAAATACCCGCAGTCCATTATAATTTATTGTCTATGAACACTTTTTACTAATAAATATCCTGCATTTAATTGCATCATTTTGATAAATRCGACAGCAGGCACAAGTACCAATTTCCCCCAGCACAAAATCAGATGTTGGAACTCGGGGGAAAAAATGGTTTATATATGTGCAAGATAGAGAAAACATCTCTCAAATTTAACCACTTATTGGCCAATGAAGGGAAAAAATAATCCCTTTTTTCTACTCCAACATTATGCTTCTGCTTTGACTGTACTAGTAATAGTCTGAAGATGGAGAATTTGTTTACAATATTTCCCCTAGTTAAGAGGAAGCTGCCTCTGGAAGATCTGTCCAGCAGGATTACTAGACTTGCTTGGTAAAACTAAATTACTTCATTGATCCTCACAGACATCCTCCTTCCCTTTAAAGTCCATGTGAAGAGGGAGGCATAAGGACTGAAAAATTGGAGCCTAAATGTATCTGGAAAACAGACTGGGAGGCTTGATTACATTTTCCATCAAGTTACCCTGTTTTATTGCATTGCAGTCCTTGAAAATTTGATTAGCAATTTCTCCTCTTCATTCATCCTCATGACATCTGGATTTCAAACCTCTGATCCATATCTGTAAACATGCTAATACAGATTCCAGCTAGGTCTTGCTGCTGCCCACTTCTGACATACTAGAATTTAAGTGTCAGAAACTCCACTTTATTTGTGGTTAACTAGTGCAAGTTCCCCACAGGCAGAAATAAGGGAAGCCCAGAGCAAACCTGGATTGRAGTCAAAGCGAGGTGCGTGAAACAACTCTTTTTTCATACGTGGTGTTTACACAAAATGAAATAGTACCTCTAAAAACTGGAAGATTGAAACATGAATTTCATGGCTAGGCTCTTGCTTTGACACMGATCCTGTCTTTAGGCTCGCGCAGTGCACACAGGCACAGCCAGGTCTTTGACRCTTGCCAAGGAGTGCTTACAAGCAGCTGAGTTGTTCTTGCCTGAGATCAGAGGAAGGTTCAGAGATCAGTTCCCCTGCAGCACACATCATCCCAGAGCAGATGCCGTGCTGGAGACAGCGATGCTAGTTTAAGGCATAAAACCAGCTCTGCCAGGATATCAAGAGTACTAACACCAAAAGCCAAGGAACATCATCAACTAATGCTGTTATCACAGTGCATCTTTGCTTGCCACAGGGGCCTTTTTGCAAGACAGAAAAAGGACAAACTTCCCTACATCCTCTACTGCCTAAATATTCATTTTGTTTTTTCAGGCCCTGAAATAGGGACTTGTACAAAGATCAAACTTCCATTGCTCCCAAAGCTTTCTAGCAGTATCTTTACAACCTTGCCCTCATGCAGTATTACTGGTACCACTACCACACCAAAGACAAACCCGCTCCCTCAAAACCACATGGATTTGGAGCTTTAGCCTGGTAGGTTACAAAAAAAGATCCAGCTGCAGATCCCCTTGGATCTGGGGCTGCTCCCATGGAGCATCCAGCATTACAGCAGGCAAAAAGGGAGGTGTGGAAAGCCTGCAGGGCACCCAGCTGAAGAACAGCTCCAGGAGGGACCATGAGCAGAGTGGTTTTACAGGTGCTTGGCTGCAGGGAGCATTTGTTTTGTAAAGCTCAAGAAATCATCGAGAAAGGGTGGTTTGGGGTTACACCACCTGCAAAGACATGGGGAGCTGCAGCATCTGCTCGTGGGAGAGGGAAGCTGGAGGGCTTCACCGCTCAGTGCACAGCCAGGGCCTATGCCAGCAGATGGCATCGGGAAACCATAAATCCATCTGCAGGGCGCAGGATCACGGCTGGTCCTGCTGCCTCCAGCTCTGCAGCAATCCTTCACTCACCTAGACAGCACARCCTTCGATGCAATACACCGATAAGTATAATTATTCTGCATTAACTTGTGCACAGGGTTTTCTGCCGCGGCATAAAAATGCTTCAGCTCCCTTTATTTACATCCTGCCCCTGCTGTGGGAAGGCTGATAATAGCTATCTGCAGAGAGGGAAGAAAGTAAGTGGAAATTTGATGGGCTGCCTGTTGATACATAGAAAAAGTGGCATGGCAAGAGCAAATATTATTCTCCTCAGCCAGCCCAGCACTCCGCTCRCTTGTCTCAGCTGCGGGAAACTCATGATGTGAATTTGGTCTCAGCATACCTGCATATATGGGCAGGTGGAGAGGCTTGTAAATATTGTGGTTGAATTTTAATCCAATTATTTTTCTTTATTTGCACTGCATTTAGGCACTCCTTCATGAAAATTCCTCTCCCATTTATCATATCACAGCTGAAATTCAGCTCACATTTCCACAACCTTCTCGGAAAAGTGACACCAGCTACTTACAAAAGGTGAGAGGGAATCACTTTGCAAAGTACAAGGAATATTTTGTTTCCAACTGTTGTCCCACAGCAAGAGGCCAGCATAGTTTGGCCAGCAAAGTCCTTAAATCTGTTCCCAGCAACTACTTCAGAGGCTGGGGTATGGGAAAATGCTGCCTTAGTGACAGCAAAGGGTAACACTGGGGAACAGAAGAGAGCAGCTGCAATTGCAGGGCTAAGCTTTGGCCAAGAGAAGTTGTATTTACAATATCACTGAATTTCTGAATTTTATCTATTCCAGGTACTGTTCTGTAGTCTTCACCTCCAAATCTTATAAAGTCACCTCCAAATCTTACAAAGTCTTTTCCTCACATTACTATTTCCTTCTATAGATTACTCAGAGGGCTTCCAGTTTTAAGGACAGCAATATTTACATTTGCTGCTGCATACCTCCTTCCAGAGCCATGTCTTGGGGCTTTTAGGGGTATGCCTGAGCAAACATGACTCTTTATATAGACTTCAAGAAGAGGTAACTCGAGTAAACACTGTGCGACTTAAAACCTTGAAAGCTAATATTTGGCAAGCTCTTGTGTTCACAACTTTGGAAAGGTTTGCCTCTGGAAATAAAGCAAGAATATCTTCTCCTTGAAAAAAGTCAGAGTGGCAAATCCACRCCCAG
This sequence comes from Oceanodroma leucorhoa, assembly GCA_030449065.1. Lineage (NCBI taxonomy): Eukaryota > Metazoa > Chordata > Aves > Procellariiformes > Oceanodroma > Oceanodroma leucorhoa. Next base: position 147,428 of record JASVER010000034.1, read on the forward strand.
TACTAACACTGGAATTCCTGACTTCATACGTTATCCTATGCTGGGAACAACCATACCCAAATGCTAGTTTTAGAGAGCCAGGTTTTACAGATGCAGACCCCCAGGACAAGACTTTCAAGAGTAGTCTTTGTACCTGCCTGATCTGTATGGGCAAGTTGCCCCACGGCTTGTGAAAAAGCTGAGTCTCAGCATAGCAAAAGCAGGAGGACTGGAGGCAGCCAGGGATTGATAAAAGAAAACTGAGCACTCAACTTGGTGGGGAAGTAGCTGTAAATGTATTGTGGGCCATAAAGGGTGCTCCAGCCCTAACACCCTGGTTCCCAACAGGCCAGCACAGGTCCCCCACAGATTTAGCAGATGCTCTATGAAAGGCTGCATTTGTAAAGGTGGCCCTGAACTTTTTTGCAAACTCATATGGTGTCATAGCTCTTCATACGATAGCCCACTATTGCAACAAAGCTTTCAATTCTGTACCTTAGTGATAAGGAGGGAGAAATCACAGCAAACAGGTCCCATCACCAGCRATGCTCAAACAATACCTTCCTCTTCCAGACACCTACTTATCAGTAGCTTACAAAGTAATTCAAAGACCAGTAGCATCATCCCACTTCTCAGACATGAAGACTAAGGCACAGGGGAGATGCGCTGTGCCCAGCAGGMTGGCTGACAACCTGACTAGAGCCCGTCTTTCCAGATTACGTTAGCTGTGCATTTGCTTGSCCCCACTGTATCTTTCAGAAGGAACAAAGCCCAGTTACCTTTCTTCTGCCCCTGCTTCCAAACTCCTCAGCAGAAAAGGAACACAAAGATTGTTTTCCAAGGAGGTTGCTAGAAATAATGCAGTAAACACAATTCTCTTGAGCTATCTGGCTCAAGCCAAAGTGGTCATAATTTGCAAAACAGCTGTACTCAGTTCCATAGAGGTCTTGGGGATTAATTTTTCACACATGCTGGAGTGGATATTTGTCTGAATTTTTCCTGCACTTCGATGGATTTTGGACTCAGTTCCAGCTTTCCCAGTGTCCATTTAGGAATTGCTTTCAAATTGCAGGTGGTCCTGCTCTGCAGTCAATGTCACTTCCACAGGGACACTGGCTGTGGGTTACCATAGCCAAGAGCACGGGGCATGCTGTTGAGGTCTATACCAGGGCAACACACACTGTTGCAACATCACATCTCTGGCAGGCTCTCCAGGGACCTTCACAGATGTTTTGGAAGCTATTTTGCAGCAGTAGCTTCATTAGGAGAACTCGGCAGGAACTCTGCACTCTCATCTCCTCGCAACCCCTTCCTGCCACATTATAGCAATGATAATTCTTAATTTTGTTCGTTGATTGTGTGACAGGAAGAGAGAAGAGTTGATCATATTGAGGCACTGCTAAAAATCCCATGTTTAGATAGCTTTATGCAGCACTCACTTTCATTCCCCACAGCCACCAGCATTTGAAAATGAGAAGTGATCTCCAACATCATAAGCAGCCCCACGCCACCATTCTCATTCAGGCACTGGAGATGATGGTGGTACAACCTTACTCATGAGCAAAGGTTTAAATCTTTCCAGCATGTAATAAGGGAGCACTAGCAGCAATAAGAAAAATCTCAGTGCATGCAGATATTTGGATAAGCACAAAAAGCTCCTGGCATCTATCCAACCCAGACTGCTCTCTCCTTTGATGTTGAATTCCATCTACCTCATGTAATGGTCCATTGGCTTGGTTACCAGCAAGAACTGGACCTGAGGCACATACCTTTGGAGGTAGATGACTAATCCAATTAAGTGGAAGCAAGAGAAAGTTGAGATCCCTCTTGTATTCTGGACATGAGAGGGAAAGAGGCATAAAACAGGGGGATTTTATTTACTGGAAAAAGTTATTTCAAGAGTCTAGTTTGGCAAACTTGCCACARTCATGGAAGTGATTTTACTAGTATAATTAATAACTTTCCTTCAGCTTATCTCTACACATTTTCATGGTAGCTGGTACCACTGCTTTGATTTTACAGATAATCAAAGACAGATGAAATATCTTCTCTAAATACCTTCTTTCCAGGCCAGTAGCAGAACCTGGAACAAAACATGGGTCTCRAGTAATACCTGTAGGTTTAGATCATGCCAGGCTCACCTTCCGATCCACTTTGAAGTTTGTGTTCAAACAAGCTCTTTAGAAGCTGCTAAATAAACCCAAAGAGATAGTTTCTGGATTACTTCACTTATCCACACCTGTTGAAGTGCAATTCCTTTTTGGAGACCAATTTGGTATCCCTTTTTCCCCAGCTCCCTTTCTGTAAGTATTGCAAAGTCACCCACATGGTGCCTGTTTCATGGTGAACTAGATTTTCTTAGATGGTCCCACTCCTTCATTAAGCAAGAGCAGCCTAGCTGCAAATATACTCTCAAGCTCTTGCATAGAAATCCTGGGAACCTCATTTGCTCTTTATCCTCCTTGAATTATTGATATTCAGAGCATCAATAAAGCCTCTTCCCTGGATGCCCTTCTCATAAGACAAAGCTGTTTCTCTTTGTTAAATGCTCAGTGATCCATCAAAATTGCAACCTTGACACACAAGAAAACTTTCCACCCTATTCCCCGTTCCTTCAGCCGAGGGAGGATGCTGTCAGGGGCACAAGTCAAAAGCAGCAGCTGCTTGGCAGCAGTCACTTATAAGTCTGGACAGACTGACAAGAGTAGAGTCCTTGGGGTAGTTACAAGGTTCCCTCTAGAAAGATGGTACCTGAATATCAAAGACAAAACTACAGTGTTGAAGTATCATGGTACCAAGGGACAGGCAAGAGCCCGTACACTTACAGAGTGGTGATCATTTGGATCTGAAAGAACATATATAGAACAATACCGGTATCTGCTTTCTTGGATGTATCTTTTTACCTTGCTCTTGAATGCAAGCTGTTATTGATATACTTTAATTTTTGCCTGCCCAGTCCCTCTGGCAACTCTAGATCTGATTTCCCTCCTCCTCGTGGCATTGGAAGGGATTATAGGAACTCCTTGAACACCAGAGCAAGATGCATTGCTTGGAAGGTACCCAGAGGATGTCCTAATGCGAATTGCAGTGATAGTTGACCTCTGCACTGCATGTTAATGCAAAATGCTAGTAGCACCAAGAAACACTAAAACAGTCCTTGAATTGCCACATTTTTCTGAACACTTCTTTATAGGTCCACAGGAAATCAGTGTCCTAAAATACCATACATACAGCCTCACTGCCCCCTTGGAGGTAATAGGATTTCAATAAACAGCTACTTCATCTCAAACATAGTCACTCATCTCAGCTAGGCTGTCACAGCCTACCCCAAATACTCCCATGTTAGTGTTTCACTGTCATCACTGCTTTTCAACAAGTTGAATTTCTTTTACCTCTCAAAAAAGACAGCCCAGSAACCTTGGGCCCTGACAATTCACACACTCTTTATAGGATAACTARTAAAGCTACTGTGTGTTTGCAGGCGTGGGTAGATGCTCTCTTAAAAGACTTATCAGGCTTAAAGTGGAGCATTATCATAGGAAAAATAAAACTTCATATCAGATAAAGAAACAGCAACATGAGGCCTGAGCAGGAAGTCCCTTTCATTAGGGACTTTTAATAAGTAACTCAAGTTCACCGAAGTCAGTCCYCATTTTTATTCCCCCACACTTCTGACTGCCAGGGGACTCCATAACCGTCACTGCAAGTATTAGCCTTTAACAATCTGCTCCAATGGATGGGAAGATGAGCAGCAACCACAACCACCTGCTAACAACTACAGGTATAGTTGAGAGCTAAATTGCCAGCTGCACCTGCAAATCAGGCTTCTACATTTTCCTTGGGACCTACATTTTGAGACACAATCTAGAAATTTTGGGAGGATTCTTCCAGACTGTTTCTGCAAAAATTCTTTAACTGATTAATCAATCAGCTCTGGCCATAATCCTGCCATTTCTTTTCAGAGTTTATACACATATAGCAGAGCTGCACACAGGGCAAATTTTAATTTCACATTTTGGGCCCTGGGATAAAAGATTCCCAGAAGGAATAGCACAAGATTTTCAAACCACCAGCCTTTCTCTCAATATTTATAACAGAAGAAAAACTGGGCAGAGGGTTSGGAATAGGAAATGAACCCTCTGTGGCCCTGTCCTGTACTTACATCTCCAAATACAGCCACATTCTCTGCCTCAAAACAATTAAAAATACAAGCCTTAGCCCGAGCAGAAGTTTTTCAATGCTTTTGTCTTGCTTTGACTTGGTTAGAATTTCTGGGGTCTAAAAAAGCATTCCCCAWTTGAAGCTCTTCCAGTACGTAGGGAATCCTTGACATTTCTGCCTGAGTGTTCAAGTGCAACCTCRTACAGCAGCTATCACTTCACAGCAGCACTAGGCTTCCTGGGCACCTGAATTTTCAAAAATGTTCAAAACTCCCTGAAAAGTTATGCCAGGTAACCCCTAGCCATATCTCCGAGCTCACCTTTGACTCTCAAAATTGTGCTCTCCAGCAATCCCAGCTCCCTGAGAATGACTGGCTTCTGGGTTGGGATTACCYTCTTCGGCCAAAACAGCTAGTTACCTTTTTGCTCAGCCTATTTTGGGGATATTGCTCATTAAGGAATTTGTTTGAAGAGATGGGAAAGAATCTCCCTTTCTTTTGTTTTTAAAAGGATCAGATGCAACATAACCCCAAGCTCTTTCTGTGGCTAAACCCAGTAAGTACAGGTAGCCAAGATGTGCTGGCAGGCAGCAGATCACCACTCAGTAAACACACATTACTCACCTCACAGCAACCAAGCAGCCCAACTCTTCATTTCAACTTTCAAACAGCAAGCAATGACAACAGCATGAAAAATGTAATCTAGTGATCCTTCCATAAATTGTCACGTTTACAGAGGGGGAAAAAGGAAGTTCTAACAGAACTGRGCAAATGCAATCCCCACTCCACATCCACATTTCTGCTCTGCCTCCCCAAAATCTGCTTTTATTTCACTTTTATCATCACCATGTGTTTACACCAGAAATGCCTAGGTGGGAAACAAAGGTTGAAGACAGTAATGTATTTTAGCAATATAATAGGCCACAAAACTATCCAAACTGAATCAAGCTGCAGTTTCTAGCTAGCCTTTAATAGCTTACTATCATCTACTCTGTATTCAGATTCAGAATTGCACCCAGTCACTGCTGGGTTTGTAAAACCTATATATCAGGGCTTGAATGCAGATTTTCTGCAAGTTTGCCAACATCAGAAACTAATCAAAGCACATTTCCAATTCATCAGGTCCTTCTTGGGTGATCATTTTTCCTATCCTTATGTTTGGATTCAGGTTGCACATTTCAGAGGTCCCATCCTAGTTCCCTATAAAATAAGAAGATACTCTCTARCCACCTTCCTTTTTCATAGAAAATGCTCATGCGAATTGAAGTCAAGAGCAGAGAGGGCCAGAAGTCCCACAGCTGAGAGAACTACAATCAGGACATGAGAAACAACAACTTCAGAAAATACCTTCTACTTTTTTATTTTTTTATTATTAATTATTAATATTATTGCTGGCACACACTTGTAGAACCTTGACTGGAATATTGGCATGGATTCTACTAAAGAATGTTCTTAATCTCATACATCAGATGAAGGAGCAGTGGATGGAAGAGAGCTGCTTGGGACCAGCTAAAAAGCAGCTCYTCCAGCAAGGTTCACTGATAAACCCTGGCCAGCATCACCAGCAAATGACAACTGTCAGGCTCAGGACCTTCAGAGTCAGGCCATGAACCAAAAAAAAAAAAAATATCTGATGAAAGCAAGAAAATCCAGACCAGGGATCCCCTCCTTTGGGTAAGCCAMCTTATAGTGCCTTTGTTTCTTCTCCCTACACAGCCTGAAGGGGGAAAGTCATTGCAAATTCAGGAGAGAAGGAAAAAGCAGTTCTGGCTTTGCCTTTCCCACAAACAGCTGTGCCAATGCACCAGCGCCTGCTCCAATTCTCAGCAGACACGRGTTTGCAGCAGACAAATCTCCTCCACACTGGCACTTCATTGGCAGCCTCACCAGGACTCGCAGCCCAAAGGCTGTAACAAGCCATCACGATTAGACCCCTGTCACCCCTAGAGAGCTTTCTTTTTCTGAAGGAAGAAAATGGGCTCCAATTCCACTGGCAGGAAAGCTGGCATCTTTRCCATGAATAGATAGCCTTTTTCTCTGCAGGTGCCAGCTTTGCCCCCACATACACAAAATTCAGCTTTTTTTTTTTTTTTTTGCTCTTGTTCTGTCATCACAAGTCACTGCCAGTAGCACTTTGTTTCATCCCATTTTATGGCTCACATGTGCAGCACTGTCTTGTTCAAACTATGAAGGCACAAACACCACCTGCCACTGGTTTGTGGGTTTTTAATCTGCCTATTCTGTGTGTTCAGGTAATCCATGCTGCTATTTTCTAGGCATCAACAACTCCATGATTTCTGGTTGTTTTACCCAAAGCTCCATATCCTGAAATCTTGTGGATATGAGAACCCTAGGTTTGATTTAAAAGAAGAGTAGAATCAGCAAGTTACAGAAATTACTTGTAAATGTGAGTGACCCTGTGCTAAAACCAAAAATAATTAAAGAGAAAGCAAGAGGCAAAAGGAAGAGACAGGGAGAACAAACGGCATCACCAGAAGGAGGTATCCTGCAGTCCAGATTACAAGGGCAAAAATAACAAGCCCAGATACAAGATACTTCAACCTAAGGTTCATTCCCAGGGAAGTTTCCAAACCCTGCAAAGGGTATGTTTGCCCCTTACCAGTACTCTCGTATCAGCACAACTCCTCTCGAGGTTGGAAAAGTATCACATCACTAAAGGCCACAGGATCAAGCTACAGGAGACATGAATAGCATTTAACTATTCACAATTCTTTCTCCTCTGCCTGGATTTCCTATAACATTTATCTGGCATTAGTGCAATATGCCCTGATTTCCAGAAATGTGCATTGGACACCTGATAAGAGCATTTTCTTCAAGGATGTGTTAAGAGTGGCAGTCTTCCCAGAAGTACACTCGGCTAGAAAGCTTTGGGCCCAAATATTTTCCTGCAAAACATCCCCTATCCATGCTTCCTTTCCCACCCCCTGCATGCTCTTCACTGAAAGCGTGCCTGCAGTATTTTCAGATAACTTTACAGGAACCAATCCTACAGCTGAACATGTTTCCAAAAAGGAACAAAGACACATTTACCCAAGCAAAAGAAATATTTGAAAATACAAATGATTAAATGCAGCCTGCTGTTCATTTTACCTCTGTGATCTCCAGTAAGTACCATAAATCCTGGTTTCACTTCGAGACAAATTGTCACATTATAGCCCTGCTATACAGGCATACACACATTCCTTGCTATAAAGAGAAAGAGAGAAATCCATGCCAGATTAGGACATGTGGAATCTCTGTTTATGGATAAATCATTTTTAAAACCTTTCTCTCTCTCTCCATGAGTCATATGTGAATTGCTGAAAGTGTCCTGTCAACAATAGTTTATTTACATACAGAACTAATTAGCATTATTATGGCAGACTGGAGAAGCAGGATTATAGCTAGGAGACATCATAAAACGAGCGATGCCATTTTAGGAAGGTTGGGGAACAGAGGTTTGCAGATCTCTAGCCCAGAAGTATATAAATTGGCCAGCTTCCAAGGATGTCAAGATGAAACTCATTTTTAACATATCTTCCATTACCAATAATATTACTTCATAATTAAAAGCCTGAGTCCTAATTTGTATTAGCATGATGTTTGTTTGCAATATGCATTTCAGAGTAGAGCCTGGTCAGCTTCTTTTGCTTACAGTCCACTTTCTCAGTTTCATATGTTAACACCACAATGTTAAGTTTAGATTTGCAGTACTACATAGCCATTTATAATTTTGAAAAGTTTTAAATGCCCCAAAACATTTATATTCCATATTTGAAGATTATTTAAATTCACCAACTAAATTTTAAACTAAATTAAATTTATACAGCCTCTTTAAGCTACTGAGCATAGTACATACAGCTACTCTGGGACTTGCATAGACCTTTCATCATTAATAAGTGGAACGAGATAATTACATGCTCCAGTAGCTCACAGGGGTCTAGAAGTTATCACCACATAACCTGCTTTATAATGGAAGAAGAAATCATCTCTGCTAAGCTGGGAGTATAACTCAAAGACGTTTCCATAAATATATAAACACTGTGAAATGAATTCATGTGATGTGTAGGCATTTCATTTTCAGAGCTGCTAATGTGTTTGCTTATTAATTTGTCAGGAATGTTCACTTTGATTTGCTCCATTTACCTTAGGAGAGTGTTCCACAGCACGACAGTCAAAACTGAAAAATCAGACTGTGCAAAATAAGGGCATCTTAGATAAGCATGGCTAATGTAGCTCTAAATGGTCCTTCCAAAGACGTCTTCCCACCTAGAATAGCCAACTGCAAAAAGACCAAGGACAAGAAGCTACTTTGAACGCTGGAGAGGATCTCCCTCCCCGTGCACGCTTGACCGGTGGAGATGCCRCCTCCTTTGCTGCAGAGAGAGAAGATCCCCTTACTTTTGGGCAGCATCACTCCCCAAGTAAACACCCTGCTCCCCGCTTAGAGCCACCCYCCTGGGGCTGAACCTTCTCACTGCTGTGACAAAGCGTATTAGCACAGAGATGGCTCTGGAAAAGCTCTCGAATTCTTTGCAGTTTTAGTTAATAAATGCTTTCAGGCAGGTTCCAGATTTCCCTGAAATTATTTCCAGCAATTTCAGACTGTAAAGGCAAGTTTTCCTTGCAGAGCTTCCCAAACCTGCCTTCCCATGCGGAGTGCCTCCTTTAGAGGGCACTGCGTCCCCAGCACCGGGCCGGAGCCCGGCGCTTCCCCCCCGCTGCCCGGGGCAGGAGGGAGCCCTTTGCCGGGAGGTGGAAAGGCACCTTGTGCTCACTGGTCTGCATGGGAGCCCCGCAAGGGATAAAASGCTGGTGCCCCAAGCCTTCCACACCCTTTGGGAAGGATAGAGCCGGCTACAAGACACACGAGCTCTTCCACCTCCGCGGAKGTCAGTACAGCTGTGACAGTCCCGWCRTAACGTGCTCACTTTGCTTTCTGCCACCCTTTAATCACCCGTGGCTTTCGCACCCCCACCCGCGCATCTGGCTACGGGGGTTTGCAGGTGGGCCTGCCCCGTTCCCACATGCCCAGCCTGTGCAGGCAGGTCAGCACCGCTGGCTTGGGAGCGTGCACCCAACCCTGGCACGGGAGCGAGGGCTGGCAAGCAGAAAGTGTGGCCAAGCTTAGGAGCAAGCAAGTGAAAACTTGCCCAGCCTTGGGTGTCTAGAAATGGTCTGAAGAGGTATTAGATAAGCACAGAGTATTTTTGCCATCTGAACAACTTTTCTGTTTGGTGCAGCTGTATACAGTTTGGAGTGTTTTCTGTGGTGGTTTGGGGTTTTTTTTTTTGCAAGCATGTTCCTAATATTTCCCCTTGTCTAGAGTTTTTCAGTTTCTGACCAGTTTTAATGGTCAACAACAGCTGAGCAATAAAAGGATTTGGACCTGGAGAAGTTACATTGCTCAGAAGCCAAAGAATGAAGTTTTACCCTTGCTAAGAACTGAATTTGACAGAAGTGAGGGGCAGAGCCGCTCCAGCACCGCGAGCCTTCCTGCGGGCATTGCAGGGCTACACTGTTTTGTCCTCACTGAAGGAGGACCGACACACAAGCCCTGGGCTGGAGGCAAARGGAGTGAATAYTGGCAAGAGCACTGGCAGCCCTTGCTCACCAGCTCTGAGATCTAGAGAGCGATCCTGCCATTGAGGGCAGGAATGGGTGGGAGGAGAATGGAAACAAATACTGGGAACCTCAAAAAAGTGTTTATATTTCCTAAGTGAGGCTTGGCAAAGCCTGCCAGGTGAGATAAGCATTTCCACACAAGCTAACAGAAACAGATGATCTTGAGGTACTTCCTTCCCAGCTGCACTTGGGATGGCAACTCCCTCAGATTCTCCCTCCCAAGAGGAGATGCCAGCACCCCCCAGCTCTGCAGCACCGCCCGGGAGCCAGAAGATCTGTCCTGCAGGTACACAGCACGTGTGCTGGGCTGTGCTTCCAGCAAGCACCACTACTGTTTGCCTTGCACACTCCCCAAACTGATATTTGAAACTCCAGCTTCCACTTATTCACATCTTTAGAGAGATATTTTTGTTCCTTTCCTCTTGACGTTTTGATCTCTAAACACTTGAAAAAGCAGAGTTTTGACTGTATTACGATGGGGGCAGCAGGGATATTCTTCTGTCACTACAGCACATGCACTTAATACACAAGAGGCTCTCAGTGAGTCAGGTTTCACTCCTGACATTGGTTTTTCTGTGTGAACCATTTATTTTGCTGAGTTGGCATTTATACACTCTCTCCCTCCCCCTCTCACCATTTGAAATCTGAGGCAAATATAAGCTTGAAGTCGTAACTTTTTTTTTTTTTCCCCAGAAAGCTAAGCCCACTGGTGTTTAACATGTGGCCACCCAAATTCCAGACCAAGCTGCTGAAACCTTGTTTCGCTGTTCATAAAGCACGTAAGGCCTAGCTGGTGCTGGTTCCCACATTCCTGATCTGGGTAAGCCGGATTAAAGCTCCCCACTCACAGCCTGCACCTCTCCCCCATGCATCTAAACTTACAGGGAAGGATCGACACAAAGGAAAGACTGAACAAATGCAAACTAGTTTTTCCACAAATAAAAGTGCAGTACAGYCTCCCCTTCCCACCTTCTCTCACCATCATCCAGCTGTGCCCATAAACCAGAGTCTGACGAACCAATGCAGGAGTTGAAGGGACCTATTAAATCTACTCCCTGGAGCTTTAACACTTGCAGCAATTTGTAGTGGAATTATTCTCCCAGCTCGGTTTGCAGCCTACCTCCACGCAGGGTTCAGTATTGGGGTTGAGCAACCTGCTATCTGCAAATCCTTCCACTCCAACTAAGGTCAGGTACGGGGGGCCATGCATGGCATTCCAGCTGGGGAGTGAAGGCCAAGTTCAACCTCTTCTCCTTCTTGAAATGCATTATTGTTAGTGTTAGCTAATCTGCAAGATATGCCAACTGCCTGGCAAGCGATTCCAGGCAGCACTGTTTGTTTAGGATAGGATCGGGCTCTGCAAATCCAAGTTAGACATGTTTTTTTATATCTACCTCAGCCAGGAATGTCTGAAGGTGTACTGGGCTTTAGGAGGCAGGGAAACAGCAAAACAGGCCACTTTATAAGGGTTTGTATGTGTTTCTGTTTTTAGTTATTTCCTTGCCTCTTCTTTAGATTCTTTGGGAAGCCAGAAACCAAAGTGTATTTGTGTACTAAATTCTCCTTATCGCCACAGATCAGATGCACTGATTTGTTTTTCAGTAATGGACTACAGAAACCAGTTTGCTTTTTTTTTTTCCCCTCCCCTCCTTTGGAGGCACCCTCAAACACTTCACTGGTGAGCACTGGAAAAGGGAAAAGAGGACCTCTACCAGTACCCCAGCCCTCCTTCATTGCCACCACTGCTCCAGAGGAAAAGCAGACTCTCAAGTCTCAGCAACGATCAGAGGATGAACTGGCTGGTTCCTCAGCAGAACATCAAATTGTTCTAGAGCCCTGGACCCACCCCCTACCCCACAATGTTGCTTCCACAGCTTGCAGATGTTCACATTCAGATACCTACACCAAGCACCCCAACAGCTTGACCTCAATACTTGGAAGCTCACAAAAAGCCCAGGCAGCTGAAAAGCTGTTGCTATTTCTCTCTTGTCCCAATATTGCCAAGGAAAAGGAATAAGTGGGGACCAGCTGGAGCATCTGTTTTGCCCATCACCACCCCCTAAAGTAGCCAACCTAGGAAGTCTCAAACAGCCAAATAAACACAGACCAGGCCTCAGCTCAAGGACTAGAAAGCAGCTCTATCATAGCTATAGAAGATGAACATTGTATTTAAGCCTCATAATTACTTACTGTTAAAAGAATAGCCATTCTCAGCTCCTTTCTAGAGCAGCTGCCCTCGGGATGGAGCAGGACAGCTGATGGTCCTAGTCCAGGAGCCCTCCAAGCCTTCCTCCAGGGAGCACAGCCTACAGACTCCCCCCTCCAGGCAAACTGAACCTACCTTTTGCCACAGCCCTTATGGCCTAATCAGTCTGGCTAATTATGCCTCTCAGCTGCTTGATTGCAGATTAACTGGTGCTCTTTAACCCTTTCCAGTCTGGTGGCATGGGGGTCATCATCACATCTTTCCTGCCCACAAGTGGACAGGTCCAACCGTTCTCAGTCAGGATCATGTGTCCCTCCCTGCATATCAGCAAAATGGTTTAACCAATTCATGGATATCATTTCCATCTTGGCTAATTGAACTTCAGCCTGTTTGCATTCACATCATTCCCAGACATGTACCGAGGCCGTAGAAGCACATTTCCATGGGCTTCTTTCACAGTCCACAAGAATCACTGTAGGTCTTTCTGTTAACTTAAAGAAATCTCTTTACAAGAAACCTGCGTGGAATTGTTACAAAGGGCTTTGTTCACCAAAAGTAGTAACATTAAGTGCAAAGCACCAGCCAGCCTCTGAACAGCCCGATGCTGTATCTTGAAGAGGTGAAGCAGAACCCCACGTAAACCTGGAGCAAACAGTGACCAAGGAAAACTGCCCTGAAATTACCCTCTAGGATCTACCTGTTGAGACAAGATGAAGGTTTTGTGCATAATAAACTTGCATTTCTTTGGAAATAAATGACAATTACCTCCATTTGTCTTTTATTCTCCTGTTAATGCTTGAACCTGGGGATTATTATCCATGCAATGCCTAAGGCTTGCAGATGAAGTGACCTCTTCATCTGGACATGATTTCCCTCATTTGGGTGATATCTTTCATCAGCCCATCCAGCCTTTTTACCTATAACTTTGACCGTATACTTAGTTTTCAAGCAATTGTTTAAAATGTCTGCCATTTTAGCTCCAGAACTGCAATTTTGCCTGAAAGTGCCGCTGCACAGCTCTGGGGTGGTGAGGTCTCCTGTGAACAGTTCTTGACAAACAATATTCACAATATAATAATTAATTCCATAAAAGTGAGCTGTAGCACTGGCAAAGCATAAAGCAAAGAGGCGGTCTGAGCTGTCGTTATTTTTGCACTAGCCATTTCTAGCCACTGCTGGCCATTCATCTGATGTCCCTCAGAGTACCTCAAAGAGGAAATGATTGGCAGGATGAAAAAACCAAACCCAACCTCATAAGAGCATGAAAACATGATTTTATAATTTTGTACGTTATCGGTGATATTTGCTATGGATTTGGAGTTTCCATTMCATTTTTATAAAATCTAGATATTTTAGCTCTCATCCCACACATCTGGGGGAATGGCAGGGAATGAAGATTCCCTAGGATGTAAATTATGTGAAATATTGAGATTTCAAGTAAAAAGTGATACTTTTGGAGAAAGAAATTATGGTGAATAAAAATTCCAGGTTCCTGTCAACAAGAACATTTTCAAAGAGCCTAAGTTCATACTTTTCTCCTTGTTACCTCTACAGCAAACGTGGTTATGTGTATTTTTCCATTTCATTTCCTCCCACTTCTCTCTTTTTGCTACCTACTCCAGCTGTTCCTTTTCTCTCTCCCCTCTTGCCTCCAGTTTGTGCTTATAATTAATTGCTTCTGTAGTAGATTGTGAGTAAAAAAAATTGAGATTGCTTTCAAACATTTGACCCTCGATAGCAAATATCACATATCAGTGGAACAATTAATATGCTTAATCCTAAAATTTCTGTTCTCATGTTTAACTCAAAAGGTTAAGACATCGATCAGTCCAGTTTTTAATGATACATTCACAGCTTTATTTTCCAGTGAGGAGCAATARATTTCCATACTCAGGCTGGGGAAAGAAGAAAGACTGCTCCTTGGAAGGGATTCTTGTTTGCTATTATATTTGTTTCCCTTATTTTCATTGCCCTGGCCATTAATCCCAAAGTCTAGCCTTTTCATGTAAAAAGTTTCTGTGTTTCTTGTAGATTTTTCAACATGCGCTACTTATTCCCAGCCTGCAATCTCTGTAGTGATCTGGAGACATGTAACACCCAGTAAGTGATGTGTCTCTGCTCAGCCCAGTTTCACACCAGCTTTTCTCCAGTACTGGACCTCCAATGCACCTACACCTGATTTATCCTAGAGCCAGCAAGAGGAAGAAGAGCTTCAGGTACAGCAGAGAAAGAAGTGAGAGGCACGAATAAGCTCAGCTCCTTGAGCGTTCATTTTCACAGAAACACCCCTTGTAATGGAAAAAACAAAACAAAATAAAACAAAACAAAACAACCAACCAAAAAAGCTGGGAAACATGCTGAATCATCCAAAATGTTGCAGCTAATGATTCAGACCTTGCTGAAACGAGATACTCATTTCTCTGTGTCGTTTTCATTCTTTCCTACAGATTGCCTTCACCTTGGACACAGACGGAAGAATTTCTTTCCTTTACTGCAGTTTCTCTTCTGTCAGAGAAGGCGGCATAAAGCAGTGAATGCTCTCTGTTAGAGTAATCAGAATAAACGGACAAGACATTTATAGTAGTTCTGCTTTAATATATGTGGCTGCCTACTAAAAGATTTGCTCTACACAGAAAATACCCTCGCATGCTGGCAGTTTGATGTTTTCTTTTCTTGTCCCAAAGAAAGGGCTAAGATTTTGGAGTACATGGCTTCCAACACAACGCCAGGAAAGGCATACCCTTCCAGAGTAGCACTTGTCAAAAAGGGGATGGTGTTGCTATAAATAATAATATCAATGTTTAACTGGTTTTGGGAAAGACATCGTGATGGTTTTTTTCCAAATGAAAATAATCACAAGCACCAGGATCTTCTTTGTTTTTTCCATTTTGTCCTCAGTTTTTGTTTTTCTTTTTCTTTCTGTTGAGAAAGCAAAGAGCATACGCACAGGAACCCTGGAGAAAAAAAAAAAAAGGAAAATATGGATTGAGAAAACTTTAAAAACTACACCTGAGATCAGTCATTTCTCTGAAGTTCCATTTTGATTTTCATGGGGCTTTTTCGCTGGAATATCAAAATATATGGGGAAAGAAAGTTAATAATGTTTGGACTATAATAGAATATTGACCTATTTTACCTCTGAGAGAGGGGAGGAATATATCTAGGAATAAATCTAACTCATAGTACATCCTGTTGCAGTCAGCTCTTTTCCTGCAGCAAATAGGTGGGAAGCAGTGGCCATCATTATCATCATCATCATCATTACTATGATACTTAGAAATGTTGATTGCAGTTATAGTGCATGCCAGAGAGAGCTGTGAAGTGCATTTTAATTTCTCACAAAGTATCCTAAAGGTGCAAAAACATGATTAAGTCTCTTTTGTCTGTATATTTCCATGTTGATTTTAGACATTTTTTAATTTAATTTTTAGGGAAAAATCATCAGTGGTAGCAAGATATGTTTGTGACACAAAAATAATTTTTTAAATGAAGTCACTTACAGGAATGCCTTTCCGGCTTGATCTAAAGGGTGTTCTTGGTGCTCCAGAAGGACTCTGGACCAGAGGTGTGCTGTGCAAGGCTTTGTGCTGCGAGATACAAACATTTAGCCAAGATAAACTGATTCCTTTATGAACAAACATGTTTGTTAATTGTTTTCTGTGATATAAGGGTAATGGATGTATTAGCAAACTCCAGAGTCAATAAAGGAGAAGAGATAAGCTCCTCTTGTTGATAAGAGTTTAATTCATGCGCGCAGGGGATACAGGGGAACAACACGTGAATTAACTGCCAGGTACCAGAGACCATTTAGGAAAGAATGTGACTGAGGGAAAGAAGTAAACTACTGGGAGTAGAAATGGAAACAGACTGGGGATAGGGAGTGACGTCAACGTGTTGCTTATAAAGAGCTGATATCAGAAATTATCCTTCTTAACCACCACATTAAATTAGTAGCTCATTCATTGCATGTGTTCATCTGTGCCACAGATGGGTCCCTTACCCTACCAGGCAGTCATCGACATACATCCAGAACGGCAAGAGCGTTGCAAAGACAGGGAGAAATGAAGCTGCCTTGCCAGAAGCCTTGGGACCACACTGCCAGCTGGGCCAGAAGATCTATAGAGGAAAGACGGGAATAGCTCTAGGGATGTCCTAGCCTGGATGGCCTTGCTTTGCCTTGCTCATTTTCAGGTAGGTTATTGGCTGGTTGGTTGGTTGGTTTGGATATGTAGGACACCTATACAAGTACCATCACCATCTGTGAGTGGCCAGTGCATGAGTTACCCTGTACTTCTCATCTACTGCAAACACAGAGATTGAAGAGGCTTTGACAACCTACCAGGAATAAAACCATGGACAGCAGGGAGGGAGGAAAGATTTTAAAAGATGAGGAGATGCTACTACAACGTGCCATGGTCATGTATATATGTGACATGTCACTGTTACACGGATATTTTACGCCATTGCAGATGATGAAGGGTTTTCTTGGGAAAATGGGCAGAGAGGAGACTGGTACAGAAAGGAGTCTGAAAACAAAGATGCTTCCGTGGTCTGGTAGTACACTAAGAGAGGAGGAACCAAGTATCCAGGATTTTGTCATGAACAGAGTTTATTAGGGCAGAATTACTCAAAGTGCTGCCTGAGGAGAGACGGTCTACTTAGCTGTGGTTAAGATGTCTGAGTGTCCAAGCTCTCCCTCCATTTGGCTCTCTAGAATCAATGTTAATGTCTCCTAACACGAAAAGACATGCAGATCTTAAGGTATGACCCATAGGATACGGTCAGTACATCTGTCACAGCAAATACCTTGGCTGCTTTGCCATTCTGTACTGTGAGCAAATAATCTGTTCTTTCCCCCCTCTCTGAACCTGTTTCCCGGATTTACTTGACATTCTATTTCCTTTGCTGAAACTTTGAATTCAAACCTGGGGAAGTTCACACCACATCTTCTCTTGAACTTTTAATCCCGTATCATCACATTATGGGTTTTCTTGTACACTGGGGTGTTTGTGATAATTGAATGAACTTAACCTCAGTCAGTTTTGATTTCATGTCAGCAAAAAGACTCTGCAGGCCTTCGTGAATCAGGCTTCCTTCTTCTCCTCCTCCACTTTTTTCAAAGTCTCTTCTGACAAAACCGAGGACCCTTGGGCAATATTTCTTATTTATTTCACTGTCTGAAGCTAATTTGAACAGATGCACGGAGAATGACAAAAGTTAAACAGCCTGAAAAATAGGTTTCCAGCCCTTGAGGCAAGAGTTTAAACTACTATTTTTTTTTTTTTAACTTTTTTTTTTTCTCTCAAAACAGGCTGAGAGAACCCTGCTGCTGAGCTAATGGTTAATTTAGAAATTGCTGCATTCTCTTGTTTTATTCTTTAACCAGATTTAAAGTGAAGGCTTTGTGTTTCAGATACAACACAACAACTAGGACATGAAGTAATTGTATATCACTGTCAGGTATCAACAGTCAAAGATGGTGAAACCATTTGTAAAATGCTTCTATTTTCCAGGGCTGATGTACCCCATAAGCCTTTTTATTCTTTCGCTACTGCTCTCCTTAAAGCTCACTCATGCAGTTCAGGCAATTCACACGCAATGAGAGCTCTGAACCTGCTGCTTTCTTGAAGATCTCATGGTTCTTTCTGAAGAGTTCCCTCCCGGGTCAAATTCTTCCTCTCCATCCAATTCTCCTTTCCTGATTTTGCTTCTCTGCCTAAGGCACAGATTAGATTTGCTTCTGTGCTGGAGTTAACCAGAAGTGCTTCACCCCAGAGACAATTGCATTACAGCAAGAGGCTAGTTTGTTCCTATGAAAATCATCAGAATAAGAAATGAGTCATGCTGTCTGCTCTTGCATTCTTGCAACAATTTAGGCAAGTGCCTATGTGATCACCTAAAAATCGCCAATTTTTTTTACACCTTTTATGGTGTTTTCAGCTATCCAAGTATAAGCATATACGGCACCACATGGTTTACAAGACCTACTGAATGTCACATAAATACCGCTAACAGTCCTGAATACAGCTACAAACTACTTTACTACCAGTGTGTTGAAACATGTTTATACAAAATATGTATCAAAAATTTCAAAGAATATAAATATGTACAAAAAATAAAGGCTGTTTGCAGGATACTGAGAAAAGTGAGACAGGTCTAAAATCATCAAATATTTGCAATGACTCATGTACCCAGTTCCACTCCTAACCACCAGCAAGTGGGTAGTGAGCCTCCATCAACCACTTTGTTTTCTTTTGGTTGTTTTGTTTGGCTCTTATTCTAATTAAAGACATCCAGAAATGTTTGGGGGTTTATTGGTCTTCAGAATATAATTAGAGATCAGATCTAATAGTGTTATTCATTTGTGGAGATAAAGGGATAGCGCAATTAAAAAACCCACAGCCATTCAGGAAATGTACTTATAAACGAACACATTTATGCTGTATGTGTTGTATCCACACACATGTACATGAGTGTGTGTATGCATAAGAACATTTGAATATTGAATATTAAAATGAATATTTTTCATTTAGCTTTGTACAGTGCTGTTACAATGCTTCAGAGCTGAGCCAAAAGCAAAGAAGCAGCAAGCGGCAGCAGCTAGCTCACGTTCCTGCTCGTGCCAAGGCTATGGCTTCTCCCCATGCCCACTGCGAGCAGTCCCTGGAGGAGCTGCGTGTGATATGCTCGTGAGTAATTGCAGTCAGTATCTCTGAACGATAGGCCAAGAAGGACCACAATGCATGGCATAGATCAGGTGTCGGTGACTGCTGAGGTACCCGGGTAACACCACTGCAATTATTCCTGTATTTGGTCCTTTCCAGCCACTCAGAACTCACATGACTTTTTCAAACTCTTTGGAGGCTAGAAGAGACCGGTCACAACCTGCTATGCTCAAAGGTAGACCTTCCCCCAGTGAAGGTCTCCGATCATCATCAATGAAGATGATGCAGAGCAGCTCGGATTGGCTCCTGCTATGAACCAGCCTTTGAAGTCCGACTCTTCACTGACAACAGAGCATTCATTTTCAATCTCTCTCCAATTGTGGGCCTCTTGGGCCTCTGTGATGGCCTGATGGAGGAGGTGTAGCAATGTAAGCCTACCAATAATAGACTTGTTTTTCTCAGTTGCCTTCCTTGTGCCTTGTCTGAGTAGCTCCTGGATTCTCAGCACCAGCAATGTGAAAATCACTGCTGTGGAAGCTCAGGTTGACCTTTGTAAATCCTCCTCTGGAGTAAGCACTGTGCCTCAGTGCTGAATCAGCAACTGTCAACTCAACAGGCTTGATTAGACCTGACAGGAGATCTTGTATTATTCCTATCAGTAAATGCTAGAGACAAGCCCATACAGCCTTCACACAATTTGCTCCATTTCTTATTTTCTTCATCCCTTATATTGTTCTGCTCTCACTTCATTCGTATTGTAGCTGCACTCCTCTTTCACTGCAAGCGAAGGAAACATATGTTCAGTAGAAAAAAGACCTGTTCTGCTAGCTAGGTACTATCTGTTACAGGATAGTTTTGTTCCTTCCTCATGCCTGAGCTAGTGCTCCTACAGCTAAATATCTGACAACAGCATCACAGGAGAAATACTGAGGCCACCAAGCTTCAAGTCTCTTCTGCTGCTTCAGCAAGGTGCTGTGCCTAAGCCAGATGGCTGGAGCTGGTGGAGTGAAATCTGGGGCCTCGGAACGAATCCTGAAGCATTATCTCATCTGAACGCAGCACGCCTGGTAGTTCCGATGCCTGGGTAAATGCCTTTCAAGCCAAAGCAGCGTAGCGAATTTAAACACCTCTCTGCTAGGAAATCGATGCCTACTTTTAGTATTCAGCTTCCAGACTAGATTTTCCCTTTCCCTTTTTCCATGCCAAGTCCCTGTCCTTCAGGCAGCTGCCTTCTGCCTTCCCAGAAGAGTTCGAGAAAGGGCTGGAGTGGAGGGGAGGTGGGGAGGAAAATGATCATCGACGTTTGTGTCACCGTGAGCAGATGCGGGTTAATGACAGATTGGTGACAGCCCTCACACGGCAGGTTCCTGCCTGCACTGTCAACTTGTAGCATATGAAGGAGATGCTGTTTATGGCACTCGCAGGTCAGCTTTGCAATTTAAAACACTTTGCAATACTGTTTTCAAAATCTTCACGCTCAGTGCCAAGTGAAAAGAAAGCAGGGAATCAAACATTAAACGTCTGCAAGGCTCATGACAGCAATGTCTGCGCCAAAGAAATCTGGCATGTCTGAACTCCTCATCCTGAGAAGGTTTGGGTTTTTTTTCTCTTTCTCCCCCACTCTCTATCTTTCTTTTCTTCTCAGCTTCCCACCACATCCTGAGGTTTGAGTCAGTGTGGGTTGTACTTTTATCAACAATGAAACACAGAGACACCTTTCACAGCTGCTGAGCTGGTTTCTTGCTTGGAATTTGGCTTTATAAAGGCTAGTTGTTTGCTTTTGGAGAGTTCACGCACATGTGTACACAGCCTCAGACTTGCACACAAAGAATCCTCCRTTTGCTCATGCTGCAGCAAAACGGCACAGCCATACACTGCTGAATCCATCATCAGAGGCAATTGCTGCTGTCCTGTCACCCGGGAGCAATGAGGTGATGCCAGATAGGCTAGCAGGTAGCCCAGTGTTTAATTAGAGCCCTGCAAAATAAAGAATAATTAAAAACCAGTGGATGAAGATCCTTTTCAGGATGCCAGATACACTGCAAAGTGACAACAGCATCAAGATTAATGTTACTGAACTGGGATCCTTACAAGGAAAATTCTTTCTAGAGCTGCAAAGTGCTTTGCAGCTTCTCATTTCAACAGTTTCTCATCCTGCTGCATTCCCCAGTCACAGGGAAATGTTATTACCTGGGCTGGACCAACGGGTGGGGCGAGTGGCTCTTCCAGAAGCACATCCCACTACCGCCTGGCACAGTAGCCCTTTCCCATATGTGTTGGTGCCTCTCAAAACTAGCCTGTTTCTGTGGCATAGGAAAACTTGATTAACTTTCCTTCTCGATATCCCTCCTTCCCCCCCCCATCCCAACCCCAGCACACTGTTTTTCATTTTCGCGCTGCCTCTGCACTTCCTGAATCCCTCTCCTACCGAAAGTGATGAACTCCAGCGAGAAAGGCTCTTCTGATGGTATTTCCTGCCTGTCAAACAACAGGAAGCATCAGAAACCTTGTGAGAAAACCATTTCTCATGACACCACGAGGTTAATAAGCTGGGCCCAGATGGCTTAGATAGGTTTGGAGAGCATTCACGCTAGTATCTCAGCGTTCAGATGTTTATCTGAACTTTTGATCCTGTTGAGGTTTGGCTATCTCTTTCAGGTTCCACGTAAACTTTGACGCTGTCTACCATGCTTTTACCATTTCACGTGGAGGGTTATTTATACCCCTTGATCAGCTCAGGGTGTGCACAGTGCTTCAAGCTGCTCTAGTTGCATAAGGCTACTCGTGGCATTGCTTCTTGTAGTTTGCTCTGACTTGTGGGGTTTTAGCTCACACGGATCCTGACAAGTGGAGATCTGTGCGAGTATGTTGATAAATCCCTTCGCTAATCCCTTTGACATGAGCAACTGTTCATTCAAARCTCTTCCAAGTAAACAAAGTGAAAATTTTCTCCTTCAGTGTGTTTCAGTCATCTAAAACTGGGAAAAGGAATTATATTKTGTGGTTTACTTCAGCCATCACATAAATTGAATAGGAAACAGTTGAATCAAAGAGTGTACGTCGTCCAAACTTGTTAACGAATATTGGAARAAAAGACTTGAAAGAGACTAGGTTCATTTCCCAAATAATTCACAAATCAGAAAAGGAGCTATGGTCCTGCTTGGAAAAGTTGTGGGTTCCTGCTGAATTTAGCATCTACCCTTAACAATAAAAACACTCTTAAATTCATGTAAGATGAGTGAGACTAAGGAGTGCTGAGCTGGGACACTATCATGGAACTTTTTCAGCTGTTTTCAACCCTGGAATTTTTCCCCCGCATCCTGCAGAAGCTGCCGGAAATCCCCGAGGCAGCTGAGGGCATTTGAGTATTCATTTCTGCATGTCAAAATTTCCCTGTAGGCTTTGCAAAGCTTGAACCAGCTCTGCTTTGTATTTGCCTGAATGACAATGATGTTAGCTACTGCTTTCTCTTGGAGACGGTAAAGTTCCAAAAATCAAAGGTTCAATTTTGCTGTAGTGGTAAATGGAAATARAAGACAGGCAAACTACCAATTTCCTGCCTGAAATGAAAGTAGCTACCGAGATGCAATAAAAAAAGTCAAAGATTCAAACTGCATTATTCAGCAGAGCTTCTCAGGACATACCTGAAAGTGTCTCTTCACTTTATTTTTCTCATCTATTCCCAGGTAGACCAGACTTTCTTTACTGTGATGTGTTGGCAGCAAATAACATTTCATGAGACAGATACAGTCTGCAATGTCCTGTCTGCTGTTCTTATTAACAATTTTTCCCCCTCATCTATGTCTGCTTCGTCTGAAACAAACAGTCTACATGTCAGATGTTCATTATATTGATGATGTCCCAATGACAACCAATTTATTTTCCTGCCTGCACCTCCAAGAATTGTATTAGTAATGATGTCTATCTGTGCTAGAGATGCTTTGTAAAAACTGATGGTCTGCCATGAGGATACTTAATTACATCTTCTTAAAGGAACACAATTAAGTTTGCAGGTAAAAGATTGCTCTGGGGTTAAAAATGTATTTTCAAATTAGTTTTCCTGGTGGGTAGGATGTTTAATTTTCGTTTCGGTAGCCAAACTGGAGAATTGATCTGAGAGATCTGGTAAGATGAATGCTCTCAAAAGCAGAGAYGACACCCATCAGAGCTGCCTGTCAACCTTTAGCCAATGATGTGATATTTGGTGGTAAAACCACATACACCTATGACAGTGCATCTAGTCATGAGGGACTCCCTGCGGTATAGATACTGTACGCTGATGGGGACAGRGCAGGCATCCCCCAGGAATGTCAGCCAGTTATACAGGGCACTGCTGAAACTGCAACTCTTGATTTGCTTTTCTACCAAGGCTTCCTGAGATGACAATAAGGAAACTTCAGTCCCTACAGAGATGTCCAATACAAGCTAAAGCCTGTAGAGAAGATCACACAAAAATGCTCATCCTGGACATGGTGTGTGTTTGCCACTGAAAACTATAAGTACGTGGCATTCCCAGCGTACACGAGCCTCCGTGGGACCCTTGGCCATCCCATAATGGGGGTGCAGGGCTTGGGGCACCACCAACATTTGGATCCTTGGCCTAGAAAGGGACAGCGTGAGGATATGTTGGCCAGGCAGCGACTGACTCATTCACTCAAGCCAGCAGAAAGTCTCTTGGTTCTCCTGAATCCTCCACGGGAAGCAAGGGCCTTTCATCTGTGGTTTCCAAACTGTCCTGACTCTGGTAACATTTGACTTTCTGCAACAGCTCCGTTTGACTCCTTCTTGGGATCATTTATCCTTTCAGCTCAGTCTGCTCCAATGTTTTCCACATCACCTCTGACATACTTAGTTTCCACATTAGCTATAACATACTTATTATTTTTAGCTGAGCAATTCCTTTCTGAAAGCAAATCACTTTTTCATAGCATTTTGGAAATGAACCCAAAAAGATGCCTTAAAGGAATGTCATGAAAATACATGTAGTAATACTTCCCTGCAATACAAAACATAACTCATTTAACATGCAGATCTCTTTAAATGCTGGAAACCACCTGCTTCCCAAAGCACACAATGCTGTAGTCCAAATCAGAACATAAATAAATAAATAAAAGTGGCTACATGCATACATACACACACGCACATACAAATGCTTATCCAAGTCTATTTTAGCACGTCAGAAACCAGAAAGTGTTGATGTGAAAAAGGACATAAAGAAGAAACCCCTTTGTATACTAGTAATTTAAAAATAGTCTATCATAGTTATTTCCAGAATATGTCAGCATATAATTTAAAACAAATGTTTTGGATGAAAACGGAGCTTTTCAAATTACTTGTGGCAAATAATATTTATAATAATATTGATTTTATTTGTGGTCTTTTCTCTCCTGTTTTCTGCTAAGCCACTCATTACTGGAATATATTTACCATACAGTTTGGACAAGCAATTGCCAATCTGTTGTCTTTTTGCAAACTGTACAGTGTGATATTTTTTTAGTTGATTTTAATAATAATGATTATACTGGTTGACTCAATCGCACACTAATATTTCTGTTTCTTGACTGGAGAGACTGAAGAGCTTAAAACTAAAAAACACAACAAATAGTAAATGATAATAAATGCACTTCCAAGTGCAAACATTTGGTTGAAAACAATGAGTTTAATGAGTTGCAACTCATTAAAAAAAATACTGCAGAAATTGGGCAAGTATTAATCACAGTGTGACCAAAATCTTCATGCTGACTAAAGTTTCCGGCCTATTCATGGGAGCATTTGTGAATCAGGTTTTAAGTATTATACCTCCTCCAGCTGACCGAACAACCAAAAAAAAAGACTGGAAAAAAGCTAAATGAGACATTCGAGCTGGGCCATGTTTGGGACCGCTCGGAATATTCTTTGCCTTCCTGGTTCCCGTTGCCGGAGACCCTGCAGAAGCTGCTGCTGCTGCTTAGGCCACTCTCTTCCCAGGTTAAAAGTTTCCTCACCAAGCCGGTCACCCCACAGCACCAGATCCGATAGATCTTATCCATTGAGAAAAAGCCGTACTCCAGCACTATGGATTTTCCCTGCACGTACAAGAGATTAAATCAAACCTCCAGATACAAAAAAACCCCTCCTATTCTTTAGCAAAGTTTGGATCGGGGTTTAGATCCAGACTCCACGGCTTGGGATCATTGCCAATTCTGTCGTGTCTTTCCATTCCTCTTTCTGGACACGATCAATAGCCGCCGTGCCAGTAGAAATGAGCGTTAGAAGCTGTTTTTAGAACTCTGCTAATTTGCGTGAAAGCAAAAAGGAGCAAGAATACTCAAACTGAAGCCTCGCTTCACAAAATTTCCATCTCCATTCTGCAGACTTGGGGTTTGGATGAGGTTCAGTTTTAAGGTGCTTAGCACACAACTCACCACCTAACGACTGCCGTGCTGGCCAAGACCTGGTTCTGCTCCGTTTCAGCACAGTTTAAACTCGTCACTGACATCAATGGATGAACTTGAGATTTCACCATAGTAACATGTAAGAAAAATTTAAGGGCCCTGGGAATTTGCTCCTTTTGCTAGATTTTGAATGCTTTAGTCTAATTCTTTACTACATTGTATTGACCCTAGCACTAAACCTCTTGAAATCTATGGGCGGACCAGCTTTGATGAGCTCTGCATTCAGCCTATTCTGAGAAAAGCATCAATCCTTCATATTACAAGAGGAACGAAAGTGTGTGGGTAGGTATGCCTGTGAGAAAAATGTTTAAAATTATTCTTGTTCTCTTACTCATTTCAAACATTAACCGCGGAATTCGTGCACTCTTTATAAGCAAACTATCTATGAGACTTCCATATGCATGACCCATAAATAATGCATTCAGTCAGGTTCCTGCCACATTATTAATAGATATTCTGTTTACACCCACCAGATTTGGTAGAAAATGTTGCCTGCTCTGTCAGGAATACACAAGAACTAGTTGGCACCCATGATATAAATGCTGCTTGAAATTTTAAATTGCTTCAGAGCTAGACTTACAAAATGTTTATTCAAGGCCGTGTAACAATCTGTTTGGATACACCGCAGCTAGGGAACATGTCACCTACAATGCTGCTAAGCAGAGATTCCATTTAAATCATTTTAATGGTAATATAAGCCATGCTGCAAAGAACCCCTTGCAGAGACTGCAAGCCATGCCATGTTTAAGAACAGTTGATTTGTTATTAATTTTTCTTTAAGGTGAGTTGATAAACTGAGGCATTTGCTGGACACCCTCAGCAGAACTGCATGGGGCCTTTCAGTGACGGTGCGTCCCTTGGAGTGAAAAATTGGGTGAAGATCACAGGAGACACTCCCCAGCCACCTCCCCACCATAGTGCCTCCACCTGCATCCAGCACTTTACCAGTTTGTCTACAAATTATTTTGAAAGGTCTTTTGAGATTAAAAGGGGAAAAAAAAAATCACTATATGATACTAAATTATCTGTTTATCTTGGGGTTTGCAAATCACAAACTTTTGCGGGGGACCAGGACTGAAGAGTCACCTTCCTATATACAAACGAGTAGCAGGCTTTGCCATCTGAGCATCATACAAGGGATGGCACATGTGAATGACAACCTACAGGTAAGCTTCCTATTCTCCACTAGCAGCTACATCTAGGGCACAGCCTTATTATCGTCATTTGTTTGCTCGGAGGCAGTCTCCCAAGGATCTAATCAAATAGCCCGTTAGAGAGTCTGCACACAGTGAAGAGATCCCAGCTCAAGGTACTCGCAGCTGGGTGCTCCCCAGGAGACAACCAGGTGACGCAAAGCAGTGGTGACAGGAACCCGATGTCCCCACCAGACCGTGATGAGTGGTGTAATTGGTGTGTGACCGGTGTCGTGGCACACCGGTTGCCAGTCACAGCTAGAGCGAGCTGTTGGTGAGGTGCAAAGGGAAAAAGCAGTGATCCGTAATGAGCCCTGACTACACCGTGGGAGAGATCATAGGTTTTTTTCTTTGTTTCTAAGCTTGACTCAGCTCGGAGCAGGTGCAGAGCTGGCAGCCAGGAGCAGCAAAGCCTAGAAAATGTTGAGCTGAGCAAGGAGAAAATGACGGTGACCCACCATATAATTGCTCTGTGGATAATCTTTCCTCCCTAAAGACCCTGCAGTGCTGTCTGCAGGCGAGCTCTCTCCAGTCACTCACAAACCAAGTTCATAGGATTGGAGAGGTTCATGGAAATCAGCGCAGCCTCCAAGTTTTCGGTAACAGTATTACCTGGGATGGCCCTACACCATTCTGTGCAGCTATCAGACATATGGTTGCTACAGGGCTAGAGCCACATCTACCTCCTCACCTGTTTTTGTTCTGATCTCCTGATTTTTCTATTCCCCACTGCCTTTCATTCATTGTGTCCTGTTAAACTGGTGGAGAGGCTTGGCAACCATGTCCTGTTAAAAAAGAGAATAAAAAAAGCAATGTCTTGCCAGGCAGATTTTAGAGACGATTCTCCATGCATCTGGAACGTAGCAAACCATGAAAGGCCTGCGTCCCCTTAAAGCTCCACTTTAGCCAGCCTGAGGGTGCATAAAGACAGTGCTGTAAAGCACCAACCCAATTGGCCTGTAGGTAATGTACCAATGTTGCAGGAAGAACATTTTTAAAAGGCTAGATCACTCTGCTCCTTAAGCTCCCTTGTATTTTCCCTGTAAATCTGGCCACACTCACCATGACTGATCTAAAATATTCCATTTTTAATTAGTTCCAGGCTCACAAATGTGATTGCTACATCTGCACGACATAGCAGTGCCAAATCAAAGTCTGAGGCTGATGAACGAGTACTGCACAGTTTAAAGACCTGTTGAAGGAGAAAATAGGGCTACTCTACTATTGGAAATGCCTTTTGGAAAGTTTGGAACAGCCAGGTCTCCACCTCGATCTCTCAGCCCCATTAAAAATGAGCAACTGGGGGATATTCTTCAACTTCTCTCAGATTAAAAAAACAGCTCTCAGAAATAATCCAAATTCATAAATGCTGTGCTGTTCCGAAGATGTTTCTCTGCAGAGATATTACCAGCAATTGTATCTGGAGGCTGGGGAATACCTTGATTCACTGAAATCATGCTCTGAAGCTGTCACTGACTGCATCAGGGTCTGGGTTACTTTCTCACTGGGGGCATCCCACGACACAGGGATGGAACAACCGTCCCGTCCCGTTGACTCCCAGGTGACACGCTGAATTTCCTTTGCTCTCTTTGGCATAGTAAATCTCTACCTTCAGTGTCCTCTTTTCGGTAGTATTGAACTTGACGCTGTTTCTTTTTCTCTGTCAGAGGCATAAAGACGGATGAGACCTAAATGCTGATAGGAGGCATGTTGTCCTGATACCAGGGTGCAAACTTTTCTCCATAAATACAAGTCTCTTTACCATGGAGCTCTATTAAGCARCCACTTGAAATGCAAGGCACTTAAGGGGGAAGTTAAAGAATGCCTTGACAAATTATCCTATAAGGAAGACAATAACATGAGAAGGAATGCATCACTAATAATAAAGCATACGAGCGCGACTGATAGACAGAGAGACAGATAGACTGAGAGATAGTCGCGAGTATTATTCTGTGGAATTTTATGCCAACTGAAACTAACATTTTTGTGGTTCAYAGAAATCATTGCTGTCCATAATTAGATGTCATGACTAAGCCATCATAAGTCTGTGCATATGCTATATTTTTATTTTTTTTTAACGTTTGTAAATGTTCTGTGTTACTCTCTTACTCTCTTGAGAGCAAGGCTGAAACTCTCTCACAAGGACTAGGAGGTTAAATCTAAACCATTACAAACTGCGGCTTACATAAATCTAACCATATGCACTTTTGGAATGTGTCTTATATTTTAAACTACAGGTCTGTGTGTAACTGTTCATGCTTTCAACTCCCAAATCCAAGAAAATACAACTCTGGGTGTCTCTCYGCTCTAATAAGATCTCTCGTGCAAGGATACTAGCACCTGGCTTGCCATTGCATCAAAGCTGATCATAAAATCATTTTGTTGCAACAGCTTACATCTCCCGTGGCTGTGGGCTGCTTACAAAGAGGTGCTGAGGTGGAGTATGGGACTGCAGGTTGAGTTCCTGAGGGTGAATKGTCTAGAGGCAAAGTGCCTTTGCTTTCCTGAAGACCGAGTCTCTGGCTAGCTGGAATACAAGCCTCCCGCCTGTTTCTGCCTTGCCTTGTCAGGATTAGCAGTACCTACCTGGGATCTGCAGTGTTGACCACGGCTGTCAATTAAAGCTAAACACATTTCAGCATGGCTGCCAGCCAAAAACACAGAACCTGCCAAATAGTAAACACAGAAGATCTGCCTAGTTTCAAAACAATTGTGCCACCGCTGCGAAAAGAGTGTGCTTATAATTCCGCTGTAGTCCAAGGGCCGCCTGTGCCAATTCCTAGTTGATAGACGAGGTCTCCAAAAGGAGCCATCCAGAGCTCCGTCTGCCTGSTATCAGATCCTCTTTCTTCAACTTAGGATCTCCAGAATTTTTTTATTTTGTAATAACCTTTCCCAAAATGCACTTGATTCATAGCAGAGTCTTTGCTCAGTAAGCAATGAGGACACTAAAACGCATCRGACAGAAATAAAACCAAAGGGCTCGGTCAAAGACCACAAGAAGTGGATTTAGATTTCTAGAATGGGYATCTATTTTTGACGTTCCATTAAAGAATGAATTAAGCTTGTGCAATTAATTAATAAGGGAAATTCTTTTTGGTAAAACTATTACTGAGGGCAAAACTTTCCCATAAACTGTATTCTGAAGTGCACATGACAATCATCACATGGTGGTTCAAACTAACAAAAAGGAGTATTGACTATAAAGAAAGTCCTTTGCAATTTCTAAACTGGAAATGGACACTCAGGGAAAGAARTAAGTCTGACCTAACAGTGATGATTGAAAAAGATCTCAGAAGATGGAAATAGATTGAGTTTTGCCTGAAAGTTTTGGGACATTTTGACCTTCCAAAGAGAATCTCAAAGCTACTTGTGCTTGTGGCAGCAGTGAAGAAATGGGGCTCAAGGAAAATCCTCTCATCCTACCTCCATGGGCCTCAAATCCAAAACTCAGCTCTAATCCTWTGGAACTTGGGTGCAAGCAGTTTCTACTTCCTGAACTATTCAAGAGCAATAGGAAATACATAAGAGATCACAGGTGCGATGAGGAACRGTAATAACTATACAAGCTGCCCATAAGGTGGTACGTAAGCAGGCTTGCACAAACTGTTGCAGAGGTGATATTAAGATGAGTGGAAACTTATTTCCTGGCATCACAAGGGCCAGACCTTGGAGTGCTGTAGAGGGGTATTTTTGATTTGTAAATCATCCTTAAAACCTACAACAGAGGAAACATGTCTTTAATTTTATATTTAAAATGGAAACCAAACAAAAATGCCAAAGCACATTCTACTGTGTTAAACTGAACTTGGTAAAGCCTATGAAAGCTATGTTTTCTTTTGATAGAGATATCCACTTGCCTTTTCAATTATGCTTAGATTCAGTCCAGAAATACGATGGTGCTAGGCCTAAATAGGGCTCACATGTTCCAGCTTTCACCATTATTGCCTCAAATCTCRGCTGTGAAGATCTGACAACACAATGGGACAGGTAGATCAAGGGAAAGAAATATGGAGACACTAATAACTAAATACTCTACTTCAATCCCTGCCTTTCATTCTGAAAGCCCCTAAAGCACATTACAAATTGGGTTCTTTAGCTCACCAAACCATTTAATTCACGCATGAAATAAAACCATCTTGGGAGGTGGGATGGGGAGGAGGGCAGAGAAAGAGGCAGATGTTTAACATCAGCCCAACAAAATAATTTTAAATCAGGAAAAAGAAAAGAAAACAAACCCAAAGACTTATTTATGTAAACACCAGATACTAGGACTCTCACCTCTTTATTTTGAGTTTTCTATAATGCAGGTAACAGTTCCAAGATTCATAATTTTCAAAGTGTTTTGGCAGCCCATAGGGAGTAAGATATTACATATGACTGGTARGT
This sequence comes from Oceanodroma leucorhoa, assembly GCA_030449065.1. NCBI lineage: Eukaryota > Metazoa > Chordata > Aves > Procellariiformes > Oceanodroma > Oceanodroma leucorhoa. The sequence goes on from JASVER010000034.1 coordinate 178,078, forward strand.
CTTCACTGAATGCTCCTCTGCCCACCCAGGAAATATCAGGACTGGCTTGCTGCAACAGTTTTTCTTCAGGGAAGTACTATAATATAAACTCTCAATCTAGGCATCATCAAGGTATAGCAGGATGCCRTAGTCATCCTGACTTCTCTAATTTTCCAAGTGGGAATAACATCAAGGAGGGAATAATGTCAGAATCAGTAGTGTAAGATATTTTCCTATCTGTACATACCTGTATAGCAACAATTTCTTTATTATGAAGGTGCTTACCATCTGTCCTTCTATTTAAGCATGATGGGCAGCAGTGGCATGGTATTTTTGGCAACAAACAGAAAAACAGGTTGGCTGTCTCTGGACTTGCCCACCTTCTCTCAGCAGCAGCCTCAAACGCTGTTTTATTTTGACACGTGTTTCCAATAAAAACACAAGGTTCGTATTGACAAGAGGAATGCTGGACCAGACCACTGGCATTTCAGAGCGGCCACAAATCCTGCTTTCTCTGAGCCCCCAAGGGTCAATTCCATGCAGCAAGAATCCCCACTCTCTARTTATTCACGTTCTTCCACAACCAGCCTCATTATCTAGTGAGCTACTGTCAGCTGAGGCTGATTTTTTCAATTATTTAAAGAGACATTGTCAACTCAACTATGCTCTATTTACATACATAAAATCAATAATCTCTTTCCCGTTACCTCTGCTATGTCTGCTTTAAATACTGCTCTGAAGTTTGGATATGGGCAGTGGAGTTTTTCTTCTTTACAGTAAATACCCCAGAGAGATGCTCTGGTGACTCRTGTAAGGGCCAGGCTACCAAGACATGTGAATGAAAAGAAAGTGTTGCCACTGGCATATGTTGTTGGAATGTCCTTACTTTCATGGCTTAACTAGAAGGTCAAAGTTATATATTTTTTTTTTTTACTCAGAGCTGCCATCTAAGAGTATGAGATCTAGAAAATGTTTTGCTCCTGACTTAGAAAAGTAACCTAGCAAGGGACAGAAGATAGACTAAGTGAGGGAAATTCTTCCCAAAAGCCATGGTTCCTGGCTCCCTGTTATAATGCCAAGTGATCAGGGTATTAAAGAATCAAAGTCCTAGTCTGTGTTTCTCCCCCACTTCCTCTTACAAACCASTGGGGACCAGGAAAGGCTATGAGGGTCCCTTACAGTTTGTCCATTTGGAGGAGATATGTACAAGGTCCACATGGTCTGGGAAGACATCATGGCCTTTTGCACCCTCGGGTTGGGTAGAAGGGAATCCCAGCTTGCTCCATCAATGCATCTCTTCAGGTACACAAAAATACCCCTTGCAAACCCTCCAGCAGGAATTACAATGTCATGAGCTGGATTTTCCTCCACGTGTCCAGAGACCATCATCAAAGGGATTAAGAAGAAATGCAGCCTGTGTGAGCTAAATGTCTCCAAAAATCCCACAAAACCCTAGCAGAATAACTGGGAAAAGGGCATTGGCTCCTACTCATCTCCTGCAGGGGCAAGAGAGACAGTTGTAGTGAGTCTCCTTTATTCATCAATCTCAAAGAAACGATCCATGTGTTAAGAATCGTGTCTACATAGGGAACAAGGAGTATAGCCAAGACGACTGATACCATGGGCCTTTTCCTCTCGTCTTCCAGACAAGTAAAATAAGTATGTCATGGAGTTTATTTTTTAAAATAAATTCTACTCAGATTCCCAAAAACAACCAAAGGAAAACAATCATAAAGAACACAGAAAAAAACGTTCCTGAGACACATTGGTATTACATGCCATGAATTGCCATGTCTTCACATTTCAKCTCACGCTGGCACAGCGATAATGGAAGCTCAAACAAATTTCTTGAACCAGCAAGTCAGGCTCTCAGGAGAACACTTCAGATCATTCGTTGTCCTTCTGCTTTGATGTACTCTGCAATCTCACATGAAATCAGGCTTTAGTGGGAATGGCCAGGCTCAACGTACCAAAGGCAATGGGCTCCCCTCCTAGGAAGCTAATCAAAACCATCCAGTGTCAGCAGAGGGAAAGCAAAAGCAAAGAACCAGCAAATAACTAAATAAATACAATTGCTACCCCTTAAATAACCTTGTCACCGAAACACAGAAGTACACAGATAACTCGATCCTTCTTCTGAGCAAACACACTGTGCGTATTTAACTTGACAGGGTTCTCAAGACTCATATTCCATAGCTTTCCACATTGTCCTCAGCAGGMCACAGCCAACAGTCTGGAAAATAATATCTTCTCTAACTTCACTGCTCCCTCCCCCCACTTTTTTTTTTTCTTGTAATCATCTATATTATTAATAGGAGGCAGCTGGTTCCCATTAATGTTGGGAAAAGTGGTCTATCTCAGGAATTATGGTTTAAATTGGCTTGTAGTCTGGGGGAATTAGCCATCTGCACCTGGCCTAACATGGATATTTTCAGCCATACTAATCATAAACAGGGCTTTGTTCTAGTTGTGTCCACTTGGATCTCTTGCTCTGTCTTTTTTTTCCCCCTTAGAGAGCGAAAAAAAAAAAGAAGAAAAAAAGAATCCCATTAACCCTTTCATAGAATTAATCAAAACCTAACTAACTGCTTTGTTAGTGTCCTGTGTTTTATTTTGTGTTTGTAACTGAGCACATCATTTAAGTTTGAACCAGGCCCAGCACAAGCCCTGTAGCTTTTCAGAGGCTGAACAAAATTGGCAAGAGGAAGAGCCAGTTGTTTGGCAAGACAGCTGTGATTTAGCAATATCTTCATGACGTCCGCATGAAGCGTAATACCATGTGGGCAGGAAGGGCTGCGCACCAGAATAAAGCTGGAGAGAGGGAGGGTTGCAGGATGTAAAGTAAAAATACCAGGACATTGCAAATTGCCCTGAAGAACATGCTATAATGTAAAGGGAATGTAGGGTTTTGGGGTGGGTTTTTTTCCCCTCCCATTTAACATCCATGTTTGGCAAAATGGCCATGTTTATCCAGCGCTTCTGGGCTGAGATAAGGAAAATGCATTCAAAGGTGAGTGAAAATAAATTACATCATCAGGTCAGACGACTACTTTCTTTGTCTCACAGACTTGGCAGTGCAGGTATAAGCTCTATCCCATCCCCAAACTCTGTAGGGAATCCATTCACAACTGCAGTTACAGGAATGAGTGGTTTATTCTACAGAAGAACCTACCCAAATCTTTGACCACTTTTTTTTTTTTTTTTAAACAGCTGGATCTTTATAGAGATTTGTAAAAGACAGGACCTTTCCCTCCCTCCACATCGATCTTCCTGCTTTAGTAATTACAAATCGCCAGTGTTAATGTGTTTAAAAACTGTATAGACAAAGTCTGGGAGGATAGGTTCATCGGTGGCTGTTAAATACAATGATCTGGACAAGATTTTTGGCTTGAAAGTCACTGAACTACTGCACGCTGGAACCTGTGAGGCTCTGCCAAGGGACTGCTCAGTCCGCTCACGTCCCAATCTCCTACCCTCCCTACAGACAGGATATTGCATTAGCCACAACACTATAGATGTTCGTACATACAGAGTTATGAGGGGTTGTATTGCAAGCAAAAATACACACTTYAATCTGACAGTCACAACTTCATCTGTTGTTTTTTCTTCCAAACAAAGCCATCTCCATTGGCCACTTTTTGTGGTGCAGCATCCCTCCTCCACCCAGACTTACCCCTGGACGAGTGCACTGAGGTGCCAAAGCCAATTTTGTGCCAACAGACATTCTCTGCAGTCCCCTCTCTATCAAATGCCAACCTGCAGGCCCTGGCAATGCAAGCCTCCAGCACAAGGAGCCAGAGAGCTCTTTACAACCCCCTCATGCTCCCACCTGGCTGAGTAGCTGGGTCTAATGGGCTTGTTTGATTGCTCACTCATTTTGCAGGATCCAGCTGAGACAAGAAGCAGAAATGCTGACCTCTCCTGCAAGAGCCTGTTGCYGTTCTATTTGCAGCTTCTCTGGGATCAGGAAGTGCCAAAATCTCAGAAAGCAGCCTGGATCTTCCAGGCCAATTTAGAGTCTCAAGAGGCCCAGGTAGTTTGGATAACCTACAGTCAAGCGTTACAATTTATGGGAGCTTATCCAAACCAAACTCTGAATCAAGTCACTCACCCATCAGTAACCGAAACACCTCTCAGAACAAGGTGTGCTGCCAAGTACTAGCAACCAGCTATGAGGTGGGGCCAGGCAGCATGGAGATGGGGTAGAGTCAGTTAGAGATGGACTTCTGGAGCCAGGGCTTGGAGAGCGGGGAAGATGCAATCACCCTTGTATTCAAACATGAGCAAACAGGTGGCAGCAGAAGGGAACAGAGCATAACGGAGGTAATTTTTAATAAGCAACACTGTGAAACCAGTTTAGCTGCCCCTACRCAGATGTAAATCAGAAGGAACTGGTTCATGAGAGCAGGGAAGAGTGCTGAAGCCACAAAGGGGAAAGATGTAAACTACATCCACAGTGAAGGTCAGTGTAGATCCCAGGAGGCTGCAGCTGAACGTCTGTGCCCCATCCTCTGCCAAATGGCTCTACGTGAGCACTTTGTCTGCCTGAATGTGGSGTTTAGTAAAAAGGAATGAAAAGGAGGACGTGGGGGCAGAAAGTCATCCTTAATCTTGGTGAGCTCTTAGGATTTTACTRAGACAGTCACAAATTCCTGGAAATGAGATTTCCCACCTTTTCAGGGAGCAGGATTTAGGTATAGAAGCCAGAATAATAAATCTTGCACAAGAAAGGTATATTAAAAACAAAATAATAGCAATGACACAACTTAAATAACTGAGAGAAAAGGCACCTGCAATCCCCAGATGTGTCTGTACTGGAGCAGTGTACAGTGTCCATGATTCAGACACAATATCTCAAGGCAAATACAAACCGAAGGCAAGGGCTCCCCTGCGACTCGCTCCTTTGCCTGACTTCRCCCACAACAAACCAGTCCATGACTTCCACCTGCTCTTAGTCTGCCTCTTTTCCTAACTGAGGTCCTCAGAGCTAATCTTCAGAGTAATTAGTACTGTGCCTGGTACACGGGAAACCTCTCCGTCTGTACACTGGCTGGACAGTTATACTTACTTCTTCTCCACGACAGTGCAGATCACAAAGTCCAGAACAAAAAGTGCAAAAGCCAGAGACAAAGTCTCCTGGCTGAAGAGATGCAGCTGTGGAAGGAACTTGCAGAGGAAATGAGACAAATCCAGTTAGAGCACCTTTGGGAAACAATGAAAACCATTCCCCTTTTCCATATAAGCGGGATGACATTCACAGCATCACCATCTCTCCACATCTGAAGGAAAGAGATCTTTTTAACCATAAAGAAGACAAGAACCAGAGATATCCCAAACTTGCTTTTGCTGACCTTTTAATTTTTTTTTCTCATGAGAAAAACTCAGATATTATATCGCTGTGATAACCAGAAGGGTAAACCATCAGGAAGCTCAGCATAAGAACAAGTAAARTACTGACGGGAAATATTTCAGGAGGCTGTGGAGCTGCACAGCTCCTTAAACCTGTACRGGAGATGAAGTGAGACTGGGGAGCGTACAGACAGGGGAACTATTTGCGAAGATTAATTTCTGAATCATAGCTATGTAAAGAGTCCATGGGTTTAATGCAGTACATGAGGATTCACAGAGAGGCAGAACAGTAACCCGCACTAAGGGCAGCACTAACATGGTGTGATCTGGAGTGTATCACAGGTCCTTGCCACGGGCCTTTTTCTGCCTGAGCCCTGCCTCTAATCTCAGCACTGCACTCCAGGTTTTTTTCCAAGCATGATATCTCCCCTCTGGGCCCAAAGGAACTCAAACGTAGCCCCTTAGGCTTGTTTCTTCTCAAGAGTAAAAACCCTAAGACTCATGTTCATAACGGTCTTTCCCTACCCATCCTCCCCAATTCAAAAGATGCATATCTTTCTAGGCATCTCAGAAATCACCATTCCTTTTGGTTATTTTTTTCCCCAAAGCTTTACTGGCTGTCTTGGCACTGTTTGCAATTGTTTATATAGCTGTAACCAAATTAAAATCCTGTTGCCATTAGCAATCCTGTCTAGCTCCCTATGTACCCCTTCTTCTAYGATGCCAGCAGTGCTTTCCTTCTTTTCCCATGTGAAGTTACCTCTCAGGAACACGCTTTCTCAAATAAGGTTTCCAGTCYTGCAGGCACTAAGAGAGGTTCCAGACTCATGGGTATCCACCAAGCCAGGGTTCCTGTGTGAGGCTAATTTGACCATGGAACTTGTAGTTATTTCTAGTCTTCCTTCTCGATCCTTACTGTCTTTATAAGGAAACTGAGTTGATAAACTCATTCTTCTTCCAGATGCTGTAGCTAACTGAGGGACTCTATGCAGCTACCGAGCTCTGGGCAGGGCTATCACTCTGGTGAAGAAACCCTGAAGAAGAAATTGCTTTGTAAGAGTGAAAGCAGAAAAGATGGATAGGTGCTGAGCAGCACCCAGAATTGYGAAGCCTATGAAATCTGTTAGCTGCATACATGTAGGGTCAGGAGACCTGTGCAAACCCAGGGAAAGGCATTCCTGAGCTTATGGGAGCAAACCACAAAGCCTTAAATGTCAGACTGGTAAGAGGGAGATAAAATGTGGCGGGGATTTGACTGGGGCAAGTGCTCTAAGGAAATAGGAAATAAACATCTGACCTTGAGAGGGAGTGTGTATGGTATAGCCCAGATGACAAAGTGGAGATTTTAAATGAGTTTTAGTGGAGATGGAGGTGAAGAAAGGATGAAAGAGAGATGAAAGAAAGGAAATCCACATACAGATGGGCTAGCAGGGTTTTTACTTTTGGTTGRGGTTTTTCATTTTGCTCCCTCTGTTCAGGAAAAGCTTGAAACAAATGGGTAAGAAGCTGATGAATTCATGAAGCCCAACATTTATTCTCTGCTGTGACAAGAATATCTCAGCTTCAAAGCAAAAGGCAGATGGGCCACAGCTCAGCAGCAATCAGAGACTGCCACAGAGAAATTAACCCACTGAACTTAAGGTGGAGAAATCAAGAGCCCAGAGGGTCATTGACTGCTTAAGGTCATGGAAGACCTGCTAAAACTTATTTCTCTGTGTTGTGATGAACAAATAGAATAGAGAAAGCTCTTATGTGCATGTTTAWTCAAGGATATGAAAAAAAAAATAGCTAAAGGGGTTGGGAACACAATTTATAGCTTTTGAGTACTACGTCTCCTTCCAGTTTTCCGTACGTGTTTCTCTCAGGGAGTCACCATCACCCAACAGCTATTTAATGATCTACCTGTAATGAATGTATTTGTTTCCATCCTATTCCTGAATTACTGTGCACATCCCCGTCACAAATAGCCCTTACTGGTGCATTTCAAAACCAAACGTCCTGGAACACCCTGGATCGCGGAGACTGAGCTTACCCTCTGATCACAGTTGGTGCTTCAAGAAGAGGGCTTCGTGTCGCCAGCCTCGTCACACAAGGGCCTCTGAAAATCAAAAGTCCAACATGCTGCTTGGCTCCAGCAAAAATGCAATCTTGTAGCAAAATAAACAGAAGAAAAAGGTCCTGATAGCACAAAGACCTAATTCAGGGAGTASATTTCATTATGGGAATAGCCCGTGTCTGTCTTACAGACTTTAAAGTGTCCCGCAYGCTTTGCTTATTTCAGAACCTGATTCCATGAAACGAAACACTGCAGGATAATCATATTTATTTGTTTGGGTTTCCACTTTGTTCAGTTATCCCAGCTTAAATCTAAGCCAAATGTTACACTAAAAAAACCCCATGGAAATACATGTTTTTTGATTTACTAACAGGAGTAAGAAAATAGGTTACAACAGCCAAGACCAGAGGTCCTCATTTGTAACCATTTATCCTCATGTAGTTAAAGGTCACCCACAAATTATAGACTGTGGGTTCTAGCACCRTTTTATATATATAAATATACGCGTATATTTACAACTGCTACATACTTATTTTCCACAGTGTGGTGCCCAATGTTTCTGCTACAGCCTGAAATGGAGCTSCCGCACAGGAGGGCTGACTGGTGCTATATTTAACACAGAGAAACTTTTTTCATTGGGTGGAAGTGGGATGGGAGGAGGAGGAGAGGTGACATGGTAAAATCAGTTGTGCCTGAGATGGCCAAAGTAACTRTTGTGGTTTGTGAGCTAAATGGCTGCTGGTGTCCCAGGTGAAATAGAGAAACAAACCTAGAAAGGCAGCCCACTAAGAAACCACTCACCAAAACAGAAAAAAAAAATCTGATTTGCAACTATTCCTGTCTTTTTTTTAAATGAAGGAGAAATTGGAATTACAAGCTGAAGTTCTAAACATCAGAACATTTAAATAACAACTGGATTTGTGAAGAATTATRAATTTGAGGGGATATGACTTACATTCTCATTTATGATGCTTTAGGCATGAGCCTTTCAACATTTCTTTGTAGCTCCTGCCATTTGAAAAACTGAAAACCTGCATTCTCAGAAAAATACATGACGCCGGGAATCAACATTTTGAGAAAAACTGCAAATACTGTGGGACTAGCACTAGAACTGTGAAAGTGGGCAATAAGCCTGTATAAATTGATTACCCAGCAAGTTTATATGGTTGGTGAAATTATTAAGGAGTAATTTGTAGTCACCTGMAGAAAAAAGAGATATCAGGTTAAGCAGATGGTGTTACTGTGCAGAGCACACTTATGCAAGTGAGATGTAGCCTGTAGATTATTTATAACTTGCCATTTGAAATTAGACTTCAAAGCTGACCATGCTGTGAGCTAGGGTTGGTCTAGATGACCTCTAGAGGTCTCTTCCAACCTGAAATATTCTGTGATTTTAAGATTTTGGCATGTATTTCTCCTAAAAAAAAAAAAATGTTTTTCAAAATGCACACCTGGTTGAAAAGTGAGAGGTGAGGAAAAAAAAAGATGGTTTTGTGTTTTGGATTTGAATGGTATCCTTCCCTGAAAAATATTTTTTTCAAGTTTTGACATTTTCTAAGCGGTTCTTCACTGAAGTGATATAGCCCCTCCAGTTCTATGCTGCTAGGTGAGGTTTATTGCAGGGTTGCTCGCTGTTGTAAGGGACTGCACATACTCTGCACTATTAGAGCCTGCTGCAGTAAGTACAGACTGCCGCTGTCTCGYTTTGAACTCCTCCAGCTCCTTCTCTCATCTGCTAGTTTTATTTCTGGTCAGACTTTTCATGAAAAGTCACAGCAAACTTCCTARGTCCCTAAGGGTAATTCAGATTTTCTGGCAGACCCAACTGCCCTGCATACTCTCCTCAGGAAGAATAACTGGAGAAAATACCAAACCTTGCGTTTCTTACAAAACAAGAAGATCTGTCTCATTTAAAAGCCATCCTTCGTATTTCAGCTTTAAATTGACATTTCTTGCTTTGCTTTTYCCTTGCTCTCACCCTCCACCCCTGTGCAAGCACAACAGCCCCAAGAGAGCTGAGAGGAGAAGGTCAAGAGAGCAGCTGAGCAGTTCGGTGGGAGCAAGGACAGTCCCACGCCGCGGCTGCTGCTGCCTGGGCTGCCCGTGGGCTGAGCTGGCAGCCTCGCGTGGGCAGCCCGAGAGCTGTGCGAATCCGGAGGGCAAGGAGGTACATATATGGCACTCCACCCCAAAGGTGGGAAATCAAAGCATGGCACGCACAGGGCAAATAAWGAAACCCAGCCCCACTTCCCCTAGCTTTCTGCTCCCTTAGAGAATCACACAAGTACAAAACCATGAAAACAATAACCCCAGCTGCAAAGGCAATGAAGCAATTTGTTAGGGAGATGACATTTTTAATGGGAAACACTTGCTGGAGGAGAACAAAAGGCCCTGTTTGGTCAGAGAGATGCTCTTGATACTCTTCTGAAGTGCATGAAAAAGTAATTTCATTTAAGCGTCATACACAGCTGAATTTCCTGAGGCTCCAGATGTTGTCCTGTGCAGATGCTGAACAAATGTAACTCTGTCCTGATGAAATGAAATGAAAAAAGCAAGCCTTCCTAAACCAAAACCCATGCACCAGACTATTTCACATCTTAAAAGACAAAAAAGAAAAAAAAGAGAAAACCTTGCAAATTGGGGAGAAAGGAAGTTCTTGAAAGTGGCAATGTTTTATTGGACATAGGATAAACTGTTCTTAATTGCCCTATAGATAATTGAAGGAGACAAGAATCTGGATTTGCAAAATACCAAGTTCTGGCTCTGTCGCCTCTTTTTCTTGGCTTTGCACTGTTTCTCTTTGACAGTTATCTGGCTGTGATTACACTGATTTTGTTCCCTAGGAAGGGGCAGATTCTGCAAACTTTTATTGGGCCAGAAGTTACTGGAACTTTCCTGGGGTGAGTGTCAGATTCAGAATCAACAACTGAAAAACTATAATCAATATTTCACTGTATTGCTCATACGGTAAAARCACAAGCCTGCTTCCTAACTTAAGATTACACAAGTTTATATCCTAAATTTTGGGGAGGATGAGGGTTTTAGTGCCTCAGTGGTAAAAGCTTTTGAAATAGGAGATCAGACCACGATCAGCTCTCATGTTAATGGAGACTAATGAAATATAATGACCTTGATACTCAGATACTTCATTCCTGAACTGTGGGATGGGTGACAGAAGTAGATGTAGATGATTACTAGTCTTTGTAAGCCATACAGGGCCTATACAGATTCTGATGTAAATCAGAATAACCTTAGGCCTGCTGGCTTACGCTCTTAATTTTTTTCTGCCCTTTTAGGCTCTGAAAAATGAAGACTATTCACTCTGCCTTCTAAAGTGCAAGTCTCCTTCTGACACAGCATTATCCTTTTGCTAAGTGGTAGCAGATGACAGAGTCTACAGCACTGCACGAACACAAGAGCATTCCTACCTCTTACATAGGCCCCTTCCTAAGAAACAAGGCTGTCACAGGCAACTCTGCCTTAGAAAAAAGCAGTAATAAAAGCCAGGTTTGTGATGCCGGTCCATCAGCAGGTGGTACTGTGTAGTCGGTTTATAGTGAACAAAGTGAGAACGATATTGTTTTAAAGTGGAATTTGGAATAGGCGGTTAGCATCACATCTGACACGAACCCGATGGGCAAAGCTGAACGACTGACACACCAGAGTACACACTAAACGAGAAGGAAGCAAGCCAATGGGTGTGTTAAGTAGATCTGAAGAAGAATAGAGCTGAAACTTTTCAAAAGAAAACAGCTTAGTGCATGCAAGTTCTGAGAAATTGGGACTGAGCTTTTGTTTCTCTCCGTTGAGAGATAGACATAACACCAGGCTGAGAGCAGCTGCCTTCCAGCACAGAGGGAAGAAGATGCTTCCAGTCTAGCCTCACCAGCCAGAGAGAAGTGGTCTGAGAGTTTAGACAAGAAAACAGATGAGAGGGCTGAGAAAGAGCATTCCTTGGCTAGTTTCTTTTAAAAGAAATTCAACATAGGTCAAATGAGCTAGTTTTGTCCAAACTCAGGTAAACCTGATTCTTAGATGACCTAATGTAAACATCAGCAAACCAGGTAACAGCCACGGTGCTGGTGGCTCACAGAGGAGCATTGTGCTTTGGAGAAACCTGCTTGAAGCAATTCAATAAAAGTGAATTGACCTTAGGATGGAAAAATCAACTTTTACAGAATTATTGGGTGTGATCTAATGACTGTACTGAATAACCCAAATTCCAACAATAGGTAATGCTTTTAAGCATGTTACCAGGTTTTGTTTCATGTATACGTTGCCAAAATAATCCCTTTGCATACATCGAAAGTAGTCAGTGAAACTTAACTTCTGGTAAGCACTTATGAGAGACTTCTACAGGCAAGCAATCTTTTATTTTATATTTTAAAGAGGTTTGCATTAAGGCCTGCCCCTTCCAGCAATCATCAGTATACTGACAATCTCCAAGTCTCGATTGCTAATGAGGAGGAAAATCACTGGGGTAGAGAGAAACTAAGTATAAATAACATTTTTTGAGCTCATTTTTCCTCTGAGGACATACTACAGCAGAGCGTGCTTGAGCCATGTGGGATACAGGAGGTTTAATCCCACAGAATTCCTGCTACTAGAGCTGTGGTGGAGAGAGCACTTTTGCATTTCCACACCAACAGCAATCGCTGCCGCGTGAGCCACCATAAAGGAGACAAACAGGGAGTGGTGCTGAGGGACTGGGGACTTCAGGGCAATAAAAGAGACAGGTGAACGAGGCAGCGTATTTTTAAGGATGAGCACATTTTTAAGGATAACACCATTCCAGAGCAAGCGCCGTTAATAAAGTCCTGCTCCTGGGACTAAGTACCACAGAATCTCACTGCAACCCCATGTTGTCTCTCTCCTGCGTCATTTTCTCCAGCAATCCAAGGATCATCTGCATGGCAGATGCTAAGTCTTCTTCATCTGACAGAGAATCCAGTGGAGATGGGCTGTGTTGAAGCACACCAATTGCCGAGTGCCATTTGACGTTTAGGCAGTAATGCTGGAGGGGAAGCTGGCGTAGGGCACAGAGAGGTCAGGCACCCTCTCCTTGTGCATCTCCAAGCAATGGGGAGCCAGACAAACCTTTGGTAGAGTAGGAGCATCCAGGGTATCGTTAGAAACAACCTGGGTTCAAAATCCCAAGTGTCTGTATCCATCTTTTCAGAGACTTCTTGGACTTCTCAGTATTTGATTTGATGTTTTAGAACAATTAAAAAAAAAATCTCCTGGGCATAAATATAGAATTCCTTAAAATTATCTGGAAYATCTAGCTTCCTCACGGATTGCTAAGTGAACACACTTATCCCCTTGAAAACACCAGGGAATGATGATTTCGTCATTCAGGAATCAAATGTTCATTTTCATGGGTCATTAGAGATGGATAGCTCTAAAGGTAGTCTAAACCTTTAAACTCCCCTGTCTTTTAGCAAGGGGAGAAAACCAGGAGAAAGACAAAGAGAAAGGAAATAATGAACGTTTGCAAGGCCACTAATGAGCTATTGCGGGTCATTACTTTTATTTCCAATAGGAATTTAAATTACAAACTGTTTTGAGAATCACTTGCATTAGGCATTTACTTTATAATGAATGTGACTGCAATTTTAAAAAGCTGGTATACAGGATGGTAGAGAGGCTATAAAAAACCCAAGTTACATACTGAATTGTGTGTACACATAATGACTGTATTATTTCTAGGGAATTAACTTTTTTTTCCCCCCTAACTTTCCAGACTCTGAATCATTTTCTAATAGGATCTCAACAGGCAATGGTATTAAAAATGTGTTAGATGTTAGCATCTGGGCCAGGAAAAGCATGACAATCTAATATAGAGAATCTAACTAGGGCATTCATCCAAGCCTGCCATCCATCTTTCCATTCTCTGCGGTGTCTCTCCCACTTCAGGGTACATAGATTGAGCAAGTCCTTGGAATAATGGCATTTAAATGAGKTAAAGCCCACCTGAAGATGTTTCCTTGCCAGGCAGGTTGCAGGTCCCAGGGAACTGATACCCGAACTACCGTCATCTTCCTCTCAGTAATGGCAATTTGAATTGAGAAGTCTTTTCACTACATGGAGGCAGACTAAAAACAGAAATCTCATTCCATTAAAGGGAAAASAGAACCCCAAAGCCCCAGGCGTCATGATTTTGACACTTGATTTTTGTTCCACAGTGGAACAAAAATGAAACCTTTCAACAATTCTCATGAAAACACTCAGGAGAGAGAGACAAGCCAGAGTAGTGAACTTGCTGGGTGGGTAAGATCAGCAAACTGCAACAGCAACATTGGGAGAATTTGGAAAAGAATCTGACTCCATGTCTTTGTATTTGATACAGAAGATTCAATTTCAATATCCTCTAAATTAAACAAATCTCATTATAGCTATAARCAGTCTGATTAGCAAAACTTATCCTCTTCCAGTTTTTGATAAAATGGATAGAAAGATTTTTAGCTATAATTTTTTTTGGCTGATTCGAATCCTTGGGACTGTGGAAAAAAAATGAAATCTTGTTTTGACCAGCATGAAATTCACTGTCTAGATTTAGGATGTCCATTTACCCTTTTCCTATTTATCACAGTAGGACAGATGAGGTCACAGTAGGAAAAGAAAAGTAAAGACCTAAATTAAAATACCTGCTTATTTCTAGTATGTATACTTTTCCTGAGGTATCCAGGGTAGTTAAAAATTAATCRGTCAGTTGCAAAGGGTATCATATTTGTATGCTAGTGTGACCAATTAAAGTCTTACTTCGGTAGTGCAGACTGTCAGGAAAAATGTTAGGAAACTGTAGCTGTCTTTGAAGGCTTAAAATTGCCAAAGGCAATATGAAGAGATGTCGTGGTTTAACCCCAGCCGGCAACTCAGCCCCACGCAGCCGCTCGCTCACTCCCCCCGGTGGGATGGGGGAGAGAATCGGAAGARTAAAAGTGAGAAAACTCGTGGGTTGAGATAAAGACAGTTTAATAGGTAAAGCAAAAGCYGYGCACRCAAGCAAAGCAAAACAAGGAATTCATTCACCACTTCCCATGGGCAGGCAGGTGTTCAGCCATCCCCAGGAGAGCAGGGCTCCATCACACGTAACGGTGACTTGGGAATGCAAACGCCATCACTCCGAACGTCCCCCCTTCCTTCTTCTTCCCCCAGCTTTATATGCTGAGCATGASGCCATATGGTGTGGGATATCCCTTGGGTCATYGGGGTCAGCTGTCCCGGCTGTGTCCCCTCCCAACTCCTTGTGCCCCCCCAGCCTGCTCRCTGGTGGGGTGARAAGCAGGAAAGTCTCTGACTCYGTGTAAGCACTGCTCAGCAATAACAAAAACATCCCTGTGTTATCAACACTGTTTCCAGCACAAATCCAAAACATTGCCCCATACTGGCTACTGTGAAGAAAATTAACTTTATCCCAGCCAAAACCAGCACAAGAGAGAAGGAAGAAAAGGCGTTTTAAAGAAATTGTCCTATTCACTTGTTAGAACTTAGAAATTTTTGTCTGCAGAGAATGAAAGGGAATTACACTGCTATAGTACACTTCCAGCGAGTTCAGTATGCAACAGGTAAGCTCCCTCTGTTTGGGAYAGATTTGAATAAAGGAGTTGATCTCAAGTTTTGTTCAAAACTTAAACTAGAGCTTTAGTGCTTAGAAATATTGTGTTTTCCTACTCAAATATGCAGAATGTGGTAAGAACAACGGACAGGACAGGACCTCTTTGGACACTGTGCCCAGTCCGTTTATACTGCAGGTATATTACACATCATCTTATCATAGTCTGAAAAAAACTTTACCTTAAAACAAGGCTGTGTGCTTCAGTGAATCCTAGTAAGAGGCTCTTCCAGAAGCTCATCTCACTGATGGTTAAAAGCTTTCTCATTTCCAGCCCTGCTGTGTTCACAGGCAGGTTCTGACTTTGCTGCAAGTGGCATTTCATAAGGCAGACTCCAACAAGGCTTGCAGCAGCTTGGCTAATAGCCAACCTGGATGATAACTTCATCTGATGCTTGTTGATGTTCTCCCCGGCCTAATGTCTTCCTTTTCATTTTCAGTCTCTTCTTGCAGTAACATGGACCAAATGTTGCTTTACATTACTTGTGTTACAGTAGTCCTTAGAATTTCCAGCAAACCTGGGAACACGCAAGACAATTCCTGCTCAGGAGGGTTTGTGGTCTAAATAGAGGGGAAAAAAAAAAAAAAGGAGAGGAAAAGAGAGATAGAAAATAATGAAAATATTGAACAAACAGAAAACCTATCCTGCAACTTTTCCAGTCCAATCTCATGCCTCCATAGGCCTCACTAACCCTTCCAGGGAAAGGTCATTGTCCTGTCTTCTAAAAAAATCAAGGATGCTCTCTTAGGACTTGTCTATGTTCAGATATTTAGAAAATACTGTAATTACTTTATTGTCTAATCCTTTCTCTTAGTAAGTAGACAAGGTTGCCAAAATGGAACATTTCAGAAAATATTGCTACAGCAGCCCGGTAAATCTACTCTATCAAAAAGGCTAAAAATTTCCAGCTCTAATTTCCTTATCTTATCACTTATCCTATGCTTATCCCTATAGGTCTGTGCAGAATTGTTTTCTGTCAGCCAAGCTGTATACAATTTCCACCAACTGTTCTAAAGAAAGACTTGTTTCTTTGAAAAGCCACTTAAGAAGTCAGTATAACATCAGGATGCTGTTTCTTTTTCTAACGTGGACATTCCACTCATGCCAATCAACTCACCCTATGTCAACCAGGAAATCTCTTGCAATCATTCAACCTGTAGGAAGACATGATGAAACGTTTGAATTTGGAAAACRTATCCCTTCCAGTTGCTGGGCTTCACTTATAATTTGTATGTCTGTTTGGATGACCCCGTGAGTACRTTAATCCTTCTGGCAACCATACAGCTACTGCACCTCAGCATCACAGTTCTAGCTCAAAGTGGCAAAATAACAGTTTGACCTGCAATGAAAATTTGGYCTAGTTGTAATGCTTGCAGCAAAGTGTAGCTCAATCTATCTCAAATAATCACCAGGCAGCAAATTCTAACCAGGACATCAGGATGAGGAAGGATAGAACAAAAGATTAATAAAAACTTGAGTAGCGGGGTTCTTGTAGAATATTGTCAAAAATCAGTATAGATACCCACTGGAGAACAAAGTCAGTCTTATACTGGGAGAGATCTTGGCCAAGCAGAAGCTTTAGAAGCAACTGTACCGCATGGCCCACACAAAATCATCCGCTGACAATATTAATACAGCTCTCGCTTCCTGTAAACTGTGCAACCATCAAAGCCTAGATGGTCTTTGAATTACCCTGCTGAATGAACCTGACATGATTTGGAAATCTGATACAGAAGTGCAGTCGTGGTTTTATCGCCGATCAAATTATAAACATCTCTCTAAAGTCCTGTCTAGTGTATGTGCTTCCAGTCAGGCTGGCAGTCCACAAAGGACAATATGCATTTAACTGAGTACATTTTGCACCTAGTATAGCGATGCCTCTGTGTTTCTAGTAACTCCGGCTGCCTACAGAAAGTAATTTCTGTGTTTAGTTTCGTACTGATTTGGGAAATGCCTAACCAAGATAGTGTGTTTTTTATTATTATTGTTGTTTTAACCAAAAGACAAAACAGGAAGGAACAAAAGTTAAAGCTGTTGTGACTGAATGTTGTTTATTTTAATTCCAAAGAAAACAGATTTTCTTCCAAGGCTTGAGTATTTGCAATGTCCTTATCARCGTGCATAAAAACACAAGTGAAACAGCATCTGCAGTGGACAAATGGGCTTACTCAGGTGTTACAAGACTTTCACAGAATTGCTATCTGAATATGATTATTAAAGCCACTAAGGTATGAAGCAGAACAGTGCTCATTTTTATTACATGAGAGATGACATGTAAGCACACCTGTGTATCATGSTATTGCATGTTGCATCCATTATTCACTGGTATTTTTGACCTACAACTTTGCTTTTGGCCATGATAATTTAGGAAGAACCTGCTATATAAATTAYGCAAATTACTGAGAATCACAGGACACATCAAACATTTGGTTCTGCATTTTGTTTAGAATATTTTTGGAAAAACTCCAATTTTGGCTTGGTATTCTCATCTGAAAACATTCAGTCTCATAATATTTCATAAGGACATTTACACAGAACTGCTTTGAGAAAAAAAGGCCTGAAAATGAGCACTAGAAACTTCAATTTGGCTTTAATTAAACATATTMTTGCAGATCCAGGGATATTAAAAATAGTCCACTGCAGATGGACTGGTGCTTATATATTGAATCACAGGTTCCCTCAAAGTGAAATATTTCATTGGCAAGTTGCTCGTAACTACTTATTGCTGCACCACAGGGCAAGCCAGTCAGTAAGACAAAAAACTATTAAAAACACTTTCTAAAGTTTTCACTCTGGGAGTAATGTGCAGTACTAATTTTCTTATAGTAGTTTTACATAAATACAAAGAGTGGAAACTTCTCCCCAGACATGTCTCAAGGTGGGAATGAACCTCTTAGGAGTGCAATGCCATGTTCACGCTGTTGTCAAGGAGGGGAGGAAAGGAAAAAAATGGCTTTGAACAACTTCTTGTAGCCTCCTGAATGTAGACTGTGCAKGACTTGTACAGTTGTTGTTTGTTGGGTTTTTTTTGTTTGTTTCGTTGGTTGGTTCTTGGGGTTTTTTTCTGTTTGTTTTTTTAAATATTGACACTTCAGCTTAGGAAAGTAGAACAAAACTCTGTGGTAGAGTAGTAAAGATCATCTCACTGGGATCTCTCTGCTAGGCATCTGTTATGGGACAAAAATGTTCATTCTCTCAGGTTCTTGGGTAGTTATTTACGGGACTTATCTCCCAGCTAAGAAATCCCATAGCATAACAAAACTTAGCTTAATAAAATAAGTGGTAGATCTGGCTCTTAGAACTCCTCTTGAATTTTAATTTTCATTACCAATGTGGAAGACTGAAGACACCAACCATGGGCTTTGTTCACAGATTTTTCTGTAATTAAGTTATCTGCCTTCACGAAGAGGTCCTTGCACAGCCAACATTTGTGCAAAGGCACGGATGAGCAATGGAAACCACTGCCACAGCTCTGCTCCTGGAGAATGGCATATTTCACTTTAAATTGTCCCTTACAAACTTGGGTAATTGGCCCAAAGTGAAATAAATAGCTGTTATTCCAAACTTCAACAGAGGAGCAGCGGATGAGGGTAAGACTGGGGTAAGAGAATGGATTGAACATGCTGAGGTATATGAGRCTTTAAAGGAAAACAATTTTGCTGTGACTGAGAGGATTGCTCCACAGCAAGGATCCAAAAACAGGGCCAGAACAAAAAGTCTGGAAGATTATTTTAGCAGCAGGAATTTCAGCAGATTGAAGTAGCCAAACTAAGTCCTTCAGCAAGAAGGAACYGTTGGATGGAGCAGTCAGAGAAGTAACTGTAGATTTGTAAAACAAAGGGGTTACGTTCTCTCTCCTTCTGTGACTGGCCTGCTGATGTGATTTTGCATGTTCACTGTCGTGCCCAAGTGCATCTGGAGTGCAGTCAGAGGCAAAGAGGAGAGGGGAGAGGCAGTGGGAAGTTGAACAAAAGTCCTATGAAAGGAAAGTCTGGAGTAAAAATAGCATGAAAGCCCCATTCTGCTAGCGTGGAGCCAGATGTGGCAATGCAACATATCTAGAGATARTATGGGTCTCAGATGGTGTTTATGTGTCCATCTCTGTTTATACTGATGTTCTATTACTGTTATTACTGCACACTAAYGCATGCACTGCACATGCAGAGGGGACACCTCTGAGCTATAGTGCAAAGCTGAGTAATTACATTAATTTCTCACACACCTTTGGCTGCTTCACCACCTCCTCCCTCCTGAATACTCTTAGCCTTCCAAACAACCCTTTATGGMAGAAAATCTTAAAGTGTTTAAGAGTGAGGAAACCAGTAGGGTTCTATAAAACCTGAATAAGGTATTACAGAAAATACCCTGAAACTACGTTGGCTCCATCCTTCTTTTCCAGCAGTGCAAATCACTGCACCCCCACTTTGTCAYTGGTTACACTGCTGCTCTACTAGAAGACAACAACACAGAGCAGATCCAAGATCCATACAGTGAAATGGTCTCCAACACCAATCAGGCTTAATATGTCTTGTGAAGCTATTAACCCTAATTAAGGTCACTATAGATCCTTAGCACTAGTATCTCGCTCGTTTATCGATCTATGTCTTGAAAGAAGTTGAGTTTTTGTCACCACTACCGGTGTTCAGAGGTTACTCCAGAACATCTCTTCTCTGTCAGTGAAGAACTCCCTTATTTTTTCAACCTAAATGAACCATCGGTTTGTCTGTTCCCCACAATGAGATGAAAAAGTGAGCTAACCTCTCTTGCAAAAAAAAACCCAAAAACACTGCAAGCAGAGCAGCCCCTAGACTTGTGACATCTCAGGGCAGATCCTGATCCCCTCCATCCCCAACAAAGCCATTCTGCCAGGTGGTAGGGACCTGAGGAGGGAGCAGGAGATGAAGCTTTGCTGAGGCTGGTTCCCCTGGTGACAGGATTATAATAATCCTCTTGTGCTTCATCACAGCCACTTACACAAGTCCTTTGTGTCAGATGGATGCTTGGATTCACGACTCTAACAAACTAAACCAACACTTTCTGTCGAAGAATTGCAGGGTTTCAGAACCATAAGCCAATACGCTGGAGTCATTTTAAAATCAAAAACCAAACCAGAATACCAACAGACAGCAGTGCTGTGCTTTTACTTTGATGGGGTTTAGTGGGATCAACACGTAACTACCATACTCCACCAGGACAGATAGATAATCTCTGTTATTTTCAAGAGTCTCCCCTCCCTGGCCCCCCACGAGCTCTTTTGTGTGGTTGCTGACACTCATAGCTTCTTCATGGGACAGGACCATGAAACAGGTTTTGCTATTGCTGTCACATCTGCACCACAGAGACTTCCTGGATACTAACAGCAAGAAGGCAGCTTGTTTCTGGTGGGGTGTCCTCATCTCCCGTGGCTTCCCTTCCACATCCATCAGGTGAATGAGATTTGAAAATTGCCCCCCCATCTTATCCAGACACAGGCATGCCTGCAATGAGTAAGAGCCATGGCTATTTATTACCTTCATAAATAACTGATTGCTGTTGAAGGTTTCAGCTTGTTCAAAGCAATTCTGTGAATAAGCAGCATTGAGTGAATATACCTACACACACAGACCCAAAAGTGTTTTTTTGGGTGCATGGGGGAACGTTCAATTGATCTGTTTCTTTGACTGAATGCAAAATTACCTACAGACTCTTAGATCTGCTTTAAACATTCAAGCCTTCTTCCGTACAGGCGCTTCCTAAATATAAACTCCCAAGAATCCATAATTCTGCCTATCCCATTCCCTCACTGACCAGCTTCATATTTTACACTTCAAAAACCAAATAAGAAGCATCTTCAGATATCATTATCACTGCATTTTCCTAATATGACATCTCTCCTTCATCCCTTTTTGAAAAAGTCCTTTTATCTGCTTTTAACAGACATGAATGCAAACACAGAAAGTATGATTCAGGTCTCTGTACTCATGCCAGTCTGACTCATGCCAGTTTTAAATAAGTTTACTTCCACGGGTCGCTATCTGCTTTGAGGTTACGTGGCTGAAATCCTGTGATCAGAACCAGCCCTAGGAGTAGCTTAGTCAGCAAAGCAAGCAAAAATCCTTTGCATGCTCAAATAGGCAGTGATGAATGAATTTTGCTTTTCTCTTGTTTTATATGAGCATATGAAYATCTATATATCTCCACTGATTTAATTTACAAGCGCATATAGCAGCAGTARCAGAGCACTAAGATAAACCCACTATTTTAATAAAAAGGAAATCTAACAGAGAATGCAATTAAGTATCTAGTGTTACATCGCACAGCAGGAAAGAAGATTGAATAGTAAGGATTTTACATCTGAAATATATAGGTAATTTAAAAGTCTTTGGGATTTGATGTCTCGGCATGTTTGTRTATAATTCACCTCAGTTTGGCAGTTCCAGTACAGTCTGAAATTAAAGAAGTCATCCTATAAGAAACTAAGATTTTGTGATTTCAATCAATTTAAAGGGGAGCTAAGGGCTCTTCAAGCTACCAGTGACAACTTGGCAGCTCAGAAGGACAACCGGGCTTGGTTTAACATCAGTGCAGGGAGGTCTGCCTCCGCTGATGCTGCAGAGCCACCTGCAGAGCACGGCCCCATCCAGGAGTGTCCTCCTGTTTGAAAGCTCTTTGGGGATATTCAAAAGATGGGTGCTGGTGCCAGCTCAGCTCTCAGTGGGAAAATACSCACACGGCAGAATCAGACATGTCAGAGCTGTCAGCCCCACGACCCCGTGCAGCGAGAGAGGCTAAAGACGACGACAGAGAGATGGAGTTATCCTTTGGGTACCACATGGAAATACAGGTGTAACRTGAAAACAGGAGGGTTGTTTCAACAGTGGCAGGACAGAACGGCCCTGAGTGCTAATTATAATAGATCTTTTAAAAAAGTAAGCTTTGAGTATATGAAATTTTTTAATCTTGATCAAAGCTGATCAGGCAGAGCCAAGGAGTTGTTTGGTGCCTGAAATACCTGGCAGAACTCGTTGCACCCCTGATTTGTCATTGGTTACTCAAGATGTTTCTCCCCATTTCTGACTCTGTTTAGACATTAAACAAGTGAAATGCCCTTCAGTGATGCCATCCTACAGTTAAACCATGCTGCTTACCTGCAGTGCCATGTGAATAAAACTCGGTTTCACAAGTTCTAATAAATCAGTTTTATATAGATGAATCCTGTCCCCCATACCTTTGATATGCAGAATTTGTACATAGCAGAGGGGAAGTCTGGCAGTGAATTTCTATTGCTCAAGGTCTGATCTCAATGCACAAAGCAAAGTCTTGAGATTAGAAAAATGCATTTGCTTCTGGGAAATATTCTACATGCATGAACATGTTAGGAAGACGGCTTCTCCTAGCGCTGGATTGTGATCTCTATCTGTGGCCCTTTGTTCAGAAGCAGAAGAAGGAGGGAGAGACTGGAGACGATCTGGGTAAGAAGCTTAGGACTTACTGATATAGCTCCAAAGCAAAGGTGACTAAACTCTGCCTGTTTGCCCAAACTCTGGAAAGCTCTGCTCCGCAAACTAAGCAGTCAAAGGCAAGAACTGGCTAAAATATCAGGCATGGAGGAATCTGAGATAACAGATAACTTGCTTGTTGATRCTTTYGCTGATACAGCAGAGAATTACGTGRCGGGGGGGATAATCGGTGTTTTACAGGAGTTGCAGTTGTTGCTACGTTTGCGAAGTTTTCAAAGTGTCCACATGACGTTAGTCTGGCTTTTATGGAAAACTGAAATCTCATCTGACTTACTGGCAAAGCTAGCTGGCTCTGGAGAGCAGAAAGCAGAGCTTCCTCCAGCTCTCAGGGCTACACACCAGCCGGGTCTCATCTTTGCCCYTTGTGACTGGCATCTCTACGCTGCTTTCCCCTCCTTCTGACTTGTGCCCCTGGGCTGGCTGCAGCGTGCCRTGAGAGCAGTCACGCTCTCTCCTCTCCACCCCAAGGTCCTCATGTCCCCACCCAAGCTCCTTGGCCCCAGCCAGCTCAAACCTCTTTCCATCCCCCTGCTTTCATAACTTGCTCTCACTCCTGCATAGGCAGGAGACCCACAGAAGCCATTCTCCAAATAATCCCTCAGAAATCACTTCATCGTCTAATAATATCTCTTATGACCCACTTAACCRAAGGACAGCAGATGACAAAGAGTTACTGTCTGCTTGTTTTAATGTATAAGCGAAACTGGAGCAGAAGACAGTTCAAATGAAGATTTCCAAATACAGGTTCATRCCAGGGTTCTACCAGATGATTTGTAAAGGTTGATTTAATCAGGGCTGACAACCTTTTAAGGACCCAGTCAACCTTTCTTAAGTGATACCAAATAAACAGGGGCAAAACTTTCACATTAATCTGAAACTGAACCCATAGGCTTTATGAAAGTTGACATCTGCATATGAGAAAATTATACATGGGTGATCAAAGTTTCTCTCTGACAGGATCTACTTCCATCCATATAGATCTGGGGATTTTATGTTTGTCAACAGACACACATACTTCATACATACTGGGCAGACTTCTCAAAGGTCATCCTGAAAACACACCTGTATCTCCAGCCGTTGCATGAATTGGTAACCACGAYTTGGTAAGGGGACCCTTCACAGTTGCTTCATGATAGTGTCCCTCAAAGTGTCCATGAAGGTCAGAGCTATGCTGAGGGTTGCAAAAGGGCTCAAGGAGCAAATGCAGCAGTCCCCAGCAGTTTACCTCCTCCAGGGTAATAGAATAGCAGCAAACTATAACTGTTGCCTGCAGAGGTTTATATTCACCAAACAGTGGCTAACTACCTTTAATTGCTGTCAGGCTCCCAATGCCAATGATGATATCTAAGAGACTAAACCCCTGCAGCCAGGAATTATAGCTGATTTCCTTACCCTGGAGGTAATTAACTCCCATTAGCTTAGGAGGATCCCAGGGAACAGGCAAGTTGAAAGGRAGGTTAAGAAATGTTGCCCCACCATGATGGGATTCACCTGCTTCTTAGGGCATGATGCCCCACCAGTCAGACACAGAGCTCATCCCAAGTTCCTTGAGTGACAGAAAGATAAATGAAGGAAAGCACCGATATCTATCCAGCTCCTCCTGAGCAGAAACTATATGTCCTTCTGGCATCTTGACCCTATATTCTGAAGAGCCCTAGGAAGCACACACATTATCTAAGAGATCTCCCAATACCCAGCCATTCACAGRCATAAGATGGAAGCAACCTGATGAAACACACTGAAACTGGTCTTTCCAAAGGGTTCACAAGCACAGATGTTTTGATAAATATGYGCTGCGACTGACAAAGTTGTCTCATCTGCCTTCAGTATCACTAGATCCGGAATTACTTCCGTATTATTCTCTTAGTTGTTAAACCAAGATCTTGAGGGAGAAATAGAAGGGGAGAAGCGGGGGCAYCATAACAGTCTCTTATGTTAAATCCACCTCATGTGCGAGCACATAAAGCCAGAGAAGTTTGCTGCCTCATACTGTGAGTCTACATCTCAGCTTTTGGCAGTGGAACAAAACCCTTGAAGCAGTCTGGAGGCATTCACATGTTTTGCTGCTTGTTTGGGCTACTGTCGAGCATCCTAAGCCCTGTGTGCTCTTTATAGAAATATTTTGCAAGACATTTTTCTGAAAATGGCCACAATGAAAATACCTACCTGTAATTTAGATTCCTCCACCCCTCCTTTAAAATAAAGTTATTAAAAAGGCTGATTTTGAAATTGTTCAACCTTATCCRTAAGAAAATCAAAACAACCGGCTAAAATGGGTCTTTTAGACTACCCTCTGTATGCCTCATTTTTTATTCATAACAGCACATATTCTCTCCTGCATGATCTTGCTAGGATATAAAATACATTCAGACTCTGACTCCTATCTAAGGAAGGTCTGAAAGCCTTTTCAGAGCGCTCCTAAGGCAGTGCATTTGACACTGCATTCCCCGGGAGGAGTGCAGCACCGTGCAGAACACCTGAACCAGCATGAAGATGACAGTTCTTCTTCCAGAAGTTACAAGGCAGCTGCAGATGACTATGGGGCATCAACCCAACACTCACTCTGCTTCTGAAGTTAATTTAGCAGCCTATGTTGAGTTCTCTGCTGCATTGGCTAAGAGGCTTCTGGTGTATTTTGAAGTTTCATGTTGCCTTTTGGTGCCATGCAGAATACATTTTGCTCTGGCTTTCTGGAGTGCCTGTATTGCAAATCAGCTGCTAAACTAACGTCGATACCTGACACTGCAACTCCACGTTTTTCCTTGGCAGTTCAGGGTTAGGAATTGTCTCCAGTTATMTGTGTTAGATTCCCTTTGGAAAGAGCACTGAGGACAGTGAGAGCACATGGGAGAAGGAGGGCTTTAATCATGAACCAAATTACAGCCTGAACAGCGAGCCAGCTGCTCKAGTTAGCTGTCCTAAGAGGGGTAGAAAGAAGGAAGCAAACCAAGAGTACATCACTTTGGAGACTTCCATCATCATTAAAATCACTTTACACCTGAAGTGACAGGAATGAAATTATCCTGATGATATCCCCCCAGTAGTTGGGTCAGAAAGAGCTGTTGAAATTTGCCCGTGAATCTAAGTCCAGTTACTCTCAGTCCTACTCGTTGCTGCAACACTGCAAGTTTGCTCCAGGTYCCAATGGCTCAAACTCTCCCGTAGTGCTGTATGAAGAGGTGAAGTATGGCATAAAGGGCAAAGGAGCTGAATTTGATTGTTCTGGGTCCTTGCTCATGGTCTGATTGAAATATGAGGTATTATCTACTTTTCCTTCACATCAGCACAGCCTCAAACCACTAGCTCTGAAATGAAACCCCTTTGAGGCTCCCTGATAATGTGCTTCAGCAAGTATTTCACAATCAAAATGAGTCTTGGTATTTCTGAAAGACGCCAGAATCATGCCAGCACATCTGTTTAGGCTGAATGACTGACTCATTTGGGCAAGTCCTTCTGCCTCTGTTTCCCCTTCCTAATAAAATAAGGATAAAAATTAAACCCTCAGTAGACTGAACTTCTCATCTCAGTTCCAAATATTTTTCCTCCATTTTTTTAATGTCCTTCAAGATAGAAGAAGGARAATGCTTGATGTTTTCTTTCACTGCTGTCATTCTCATCTGTTGTTCATCACAAAACAGACTGGGGGATTTTTTTGATACTGATATATGTCTTATCTTTACGTGTCAGAAACCAAGGCAGAAAAATATTTTGGAATGTGAAAAATATGGAAAATATAAGGAGGGAATGGAATGGAATAGAAAAGGGAAAATGCTACATGAAGTACATGTTATTAAGAAAAATGCTCAGAGAACTTATCCCAAYCTTGGGATAACAATATATATTAAACGAAATAAAGTGGCCTCTGCAAGTGGAATACAATAAGGAATGCTCTAGAACCTTTTCTAATGCATCAGCTATTTAGGAAAAGGACTGGAAGATATCACTGAATGAAACAGGTAGGAGACTATTAAAGGGACATGTAACAGTCAGAGTTTTAATTTAATTAAATCATGGGCTGATGGCGGCCACTGGACCTTCAGCTGCACACTGTCTTGGTTTTATCTCTCTCTGGAAGGCAGAGGGTGGGCCAGCAAGGGAGAATGGGTCRGGTAAGTGGTCTTTAAAGCATGCAACAGAAAGAAAGAGCAATGCCACCTGTAAAAAAWATCAGAAGTGCAACAACCGCAAGACTGTCTTTGTTTTCCCTAAAYCTGTTGAAGCTGTGGTATGTTTTACACATTAACCTCTCCGTACCATGAGCMGCACAGAGCCAGACAATACTGAGGTGGTAGGTCACTGAAGCAATAAAGCAACRCTTTATTAATGTCTGTGCTCCTAAAAATGCAACCCCAAATTCCTTCCAGATATTCAACTGGGTGATGGAAGTTTTATTTGTGGGTTAAACCATAGAGCAAACTGCAACCCTTATGCCCTCTTAAATCATGCAGCCTCCTTGGAATGACTAAAATTCCCTCTGAGTTGCATTACCCAGAGTTTGTAAATGTCTGGAAGGCATAAACCACTAATGCATGTAATTTTTCTTTCCCCTCCCGCCATTTCYCCAGCTTTCCCACACAGATCGCTGCTTTCTCCCAACCACTTCAAGAACAGGATATAATTCTGTCTCAAGAAGCATGCACTGTCTCTCCTGACCCAGGGAGTCAGATTACACTGAGATTCAAAACATGCTTCCTCCCTGAACAAATTAGACATTCATTTTTCCCCTACTAGAAGATATTTGCTTGCAAACCAGGTGTGACTCGGAGTGGTCACCTCCAGGGTTTCCTTCAGGGAGAATTTGAAGGCCTCGGAGAGAAGTTATYCATTGTCACAGCCTGACTGTAGCCCAGAGCAACCAATACCTCGATGCACACGCAGTGCACAGTACTGAGCTGTACTGGAGTCAGAGCTGGACCCACTAACCRTGTTTCTTTGGATCATACCCTTGGACGAGGCGTTCCTAAGCAAAGCTGGCTCTGCCTCTTCCTGCAGTCCTCTGCTGGCTCCCATTTGCCCATTCGCAGCACAAAAGACTTCCTCCGACAGGAGACACGTGTTAAGCCACAACAAACCTGCTTAGCAGTTCTGTTCCGCTCCCCATCATCTCTGCCAGATTCACTTTGCATGACATCTAGCACTGGTTCCCAAGGAYAGTTTTCACATGCAACAAGCTTCTCCCACCTTCAAATACTCTTGAGTTAATAGCGTATTCAGAAGGCACTTATTTCTGTACCTTCTTTTCAAAGGAAGGCACTCAAAAGCTCCAAATGCCAAAGCCAAGGTGATCTGGGCCACTTCACCTTTAATTTTCTGTCTCTCCAGCTCACTAATATGACGCACTCTGTATCAAAAGTAGATTGCTTGAGTCTGAGTACTTGGATTTTTTGCATAAGCTATACCTGAAGCTCTCTCAAAAACATTTGTAGTCATCCTGCAGAGGGGCTTAGCATGAGCTCAGTCATTGTTTCTCATCCTCGCTTAATGCAAACACCGACACATCTCAGACGTGTGTGCATCCAAGGCCTTCCCTATTAGTCACCAAATCCGTGCTTCCATGCGAGAGTTTTTCACACCCACCACACCAAAGTCACCCTCATCTTTGAATACCATACCTAATAATTCTGGTATAAAATACTTGCGGTAAAGAGCAAAGGCAGAAAAAAGTCCCTCTCTGCTCAGTTTTATACTCAGAGTGATGGCAATAATAAACTAACAATTTTCTTATATATCTGTGTAACACTACAGCTGTCTAGACACTTATCCTTGCAATTTAAAACTCTACTTATATTCTGTTCCAGGCTTAACCTCCAGAAACATTTGTAACAAGAAATGGACTTTTCTTGACTTCTCATGGTGTTTACCTCTGCAAGGCTGATGACTATAAGGCTGGCAGCATCTCCAAGCATTAAAAACAGAGTAATCACTTAGCATACACAGGCTGAATTCAGATAAGGATATGAAAATCAATCTGCTTTTCAAAACGCACATTGACTAGCTAAACCTTCTTCCATTTATGAAACTCATTCAGAAGTGTTAAAACAACAGGGGTGTTCAGACTGTTTCTGGTTGGGACAGAAATACACAATTTTGTCACTATCTTCTGAAAAAAACAAAGATTATATTGAAGGTGGATGAGGGAGGAAAGCAAATRTGGCCCAAGATTTCTGATGCTGAAGTAGTTTGATATAAATGTAGCTCCATGAAGCTTGCAGGAGATTGTTTTCAGCATATGTTTGTTTGCTCCTGAATCTTTTTGCCCATCTTCCCAAGGCCAGTGACCTGTAACCACACATTACAGTGTTGGCTTTTGAACCTTTAAAAACCCATCTGCAGGATTTTGATTTTGTTCGCTCCAAAGGCAGGAGCTATGTACAGCGCTGCAGCTCCTGCCTGGGATTTCACGTGCCTCTCCTGCCAGACAAGGAATGCTTGCGTGCCAATAAGTTTCTGGGTCTGTTTTCATACCTGGGACTCTTGTAGTGGATAAATAAACACTGAAGTGGCACAACAAGTTCTGCCGAAATCGGTGAATAGGTCTGAACTGGTGTTTGCTAACAAATCCCTGCTCCATTCATTTCCTCCTTCCTCTTTCTCTTAGGAGGATTCCTCTCTCCTTYGGCTCTCTTTTTTTTAAAAAAAACTATTATCCTTACCTTTAAAATAAGCTAGAATATTTCTCAATGCTGTTTATTTCTTTGAACCTCCGATCACTGCAACTAATCGCTTAATTGTGGGTTGGTTGAAGATACCAGGCATTCCAAATGAGCTTTTCCAGGTAGCAGGCAATCAAACCCTGCCAGGTTTCCCAACTGTGCTCAGCTCGGTGGAGTGAATCCAAGTGGGTTTGGCAAGTCAGCTGCTCCCACCACCCACGCACGCACACCTAGTGATATTTCATTCGCTGAACAACTCTTTCTTCTCCCTTCGTCCCACCCACCACGGTCGCTTGGCCAGGAGGGGAATTTGTAGTTCAGCAGTTCAAAAGAAATCTCATTCATCCCGCACTGAAAACTGTGGCAGGGGCACGGCTGCCCTGTTCTGACTTGTCTGGAGCGATCAAGATGCTCCAGCACTTAGCTCCCATCTGAAAAGACATATGGAAGTCCTCCTGCTGTCACACCAAGCAGTGTCTGGCATTGTGGGTCTCCAGTTTGCTCTTAAGCCTGGAGATGAGCGGGATTCTCTGCCGACATCTGAAGGAGCTTCTTGCTGCCAGGCAGCTGGGAGCCAAGGCATCAAAAAAATCCACCCTCTCAGCTTTTCCAAAGCAACACAATAATACCACGCAAGCTCCATGGCTACGTAAAGCTCCAGTGAATGAGGTATAAGAAACTAAATAAAAGCAAAGGCCTTCAGCGTTATAAGCACCTCAAACAATATAAGGACTTATTTTTCGTGTTTTATTACTTCCATCACTGTTTTTATTGTCCTTGCAAAATGCTCAGTGTTCAGGCAATATTAAAAGCACCTGAACAGTAAACTCTCAAAAGGACACAGCCAAGGCTCAAAACCTTGTTTTCCTCCCTTTTATCTACACCTCTGAAAAAAACTGAATGAAAACACAAGTTAATATTTCTGGAGAACCAACAAAAACACCTTTCTGCCTCCAGACTCAGCTGCCTTTCCACAGGAATCAGCTACAAAATGCGCTCCCTGAAGTCCTGCTGACACTGTTTGCTGATTATGGTGCACAGGGATTATCTGACCTGATAAAGCTGTTTTTTTCCCCCTCCTAACAGGGCAGTGCTCGTTTCAGGAGGCAAATGGGGTTTTTCAAAAGAAGCAGGGCAAAGGTAGGAAGAAATATTGAATGCTGTATTTCTTCACTGATCATGGAAAATAAAAAGGATATGTAAGTGGAAACTCTATCCTTCCTTCTGCCCCTTGCAAATCGTCTGTATCTGAGGCAAACTCAACATTTCAGTTGGTAGGTAGTCAAAATGCTGCTCAAGGAAAGGTGACGCCCTGGTCCCAAAGTCACTTGCACTATTTCCCCCAGGAGGTTCAGATGTTACTCTAAGATCAGACACGTCCTGTGTGAAATACAGGAAGGTTGGAGTCCTGCATTCTTCCACCTCACTCACCCTGGCTTGGAAATAAATGCAAATGAAACTAAGGGAAGGAGCTAATTCAACTTTGTTGTTGAATGTGATGCCTATTTAGTGCTCGGCATTGTGCTGATCCATTGCTGCTCCCTACAAAGGGCACTCTCCCACAGCTTCTTTACGAGCCCATGGGATAAACAAAGGCCCAGGGACAGTGACAAATCTGACTGAAGCAAGCTTGTGTTTCTTACATCCTCGTCTTACCTCCTGCCTTATCTGTAATTAATATCTGTAAAATGCTTTGAACTTTCTTTTTCTCTTATCTGAGCTGTGGTGCAGCCTCTGGATGCAATGAGTTGAAACAGTCTCCTGGAGGGATCTAGGCTGGCAAATGGGAGGAATCTCCACCTGATTATCATTTGTGTTTTGCASTATTAAACATCAAGCACTTCTTGCAAACTTTAATATTAATGTGGTTGATTTTSGTCAGCAGGCTAAGTCTATTCAGTTCTAGTTCAGATCAAGCTGTGATTTTCCGAAGTGACTGACCAAGTTTCTCTCAACAGCTTGCTTCTGCAATGACTCGGGTGATAAGTACRTGCCTGTGTAACACGAGAAACTTCAGGGAGGTATAAGGAAGGGTTTATGAACCAAACCAATCCGAGGCAGTGGTGTTCTTAGCAGTGTCAAAATATGGCCCATGTGGCTAGTTTGATTCCTCTGAATGTCTACAAATTTCCTTCCATGAGGAGTATAAAATACAAAGCAAGTTTTTAATTTGTGACAAACAGTCGCACAAAGTAATTTACTATGGAAAGAGACAAAGTAATTCAGCACCAGCCCCCTTCTTAATTTTTTTTATTTCTACTATCTTTAATTACAGGCATGAAATCCAGGTAATAAGTGGGTTACATTTTCTGCTAAGAAAATGATGTCTATAATTATAGGCACATGTTCAGCTGAGATATTGTGGCATCCAATGCTTCCACAAAGATGATAATTGTCAACCTTTGCACTGTAATTAAGTCTAAATGGGAATCCTAATCGTTTTCCAAATGAGCAAACAGTAAGCCTATCTTGATTGGCTCTGTTGTGGCAATGAATGAAACTGATTTAGCCTATGAGTTAATTAAGTTTTATGAAAGCCCACACCCCCCCCTCCTCAAAACCTACAGTGACAGCAAATATTTGAGCTAATTAGTTCTGTATTGTTTTAACGCTGTGTGATAGTATTACCTGCATTATCCTATTAGGAGTCCTGGTTTTCTGCAACCTTGATTTCAAGTTTCCCCCCTTAGAACAACTACTTTGCCTTTGATTCACCTGTTTCTTGGGTTCACGGCCTTCTTTTCCCTTTGAGGCTTATGATTTCAGCAAGGCTCACGAACAAAAGAGGATGCTATGCAGTTTGGTGCTCAGCTTTCCTTACAAACGCTCTTTATGCCTAACCATGACCTAACAGGCTCAGTGTAAGTGATCTCGTCTCACAGGCTTTCTTTTCACTGCTATTCATGTGGGATACTTTTTCCTATCAAATGCCAGTGCAGCCAGCCCCGCAGGACTCTGCTAAGGATGGACCACACGGGGAGGTCCTGTGGATTGCTGGATGCCATGTAGCATCCCGGGTAAACAGTTACACTACACGAGCCAACCAGAACCAATGTGACTTGCTCTTGCCTTCTGTTCCCACATTCAACACAACATAATCATCTACTACAGTTGAAGAGATCATTTGAACTCTCAGCTGGATTTGCTCCATTCCTACAAAGATAGCAATTGCATATAACTATGCAGGAGAAGAGTCAGGAAACTCTTCCGCATCACTTTACAACCTGGTCTCCCAAGGAAGCCACACACGTGTCCTGAAGACCCAGACATGGGTTCAGTAGTGGCTGCTAGGAGCTTCCACAGCTGGGGATGGAAAAGGAGGGGAATTTTGGATCCACTCATCAGCCGATATCAGCCAGCACAGGTACACTAAGTCAGTGCAGATACACTGATTTATTATATGTGAAGACCAGGTTTTGTTTGCCCACTATCTCTGCTCTCTCTCTGCTTTCTCACCTCAGTTGTTTGCCTAGAAGAACGTATTTATTCTTCCTTTCATGAAGGACTTGAGCTGCAAAATAAATGCAGAGTAAAATGTTTCCAATGCACTTGCCCAAATATAATGATTTGTGCAATTTAGTGGAAAAAATCACAGAGCTGAAAAAATATATGTGCTTCCTGTGGCGAGAGCACCTGAAAGGCAATGAAATTCCATTACCTGAAACAAGCCCATAAACAGCATTACAGAGCAGCCACTTGTCAGTGCTAGATGCTATTTGTGGGAAGCCACTAATTGCAGCTTTCATAAAACGGTTTGACTCCCTTCCAGGCTGATGCACAGTGCATTCCAAGTGGGTGATTTAGAAGCTGCAGAAAGCCAAATGCCCCAGCCACAGGGGAAAGCTGCCACTTTTGGACTCCCTAAGGAGAGCTCCCCAGCTGAGCAACATGTTGGGCATTTCTTGTCAACTGCCTTCTGTGCTGTCAATGTCTCCTCCTCCGTCAGAGCGACCACGAAAATCAGAGACCTATGGGAGCAGGAATGGTAGCACACATTGTAAGGGGCAGCCTCTGTCTCCAGCAGATCCCTGGGATTTAGTATTATAGGAAAACCAGGCAGAAAGACTGAGATTGCAATCCATTTGCCTAAACAGAGGCAGCTAATGTCACCTGAGATGTAATACTCAAGGCCTCATGGTACYAGCAGATACAGTGCTGGATCTACAGGAGACCTCTTCCCTCCTGGAAGGACAGCTGGAGGTCAGGTGGGGCACAGTGAGCATCCCAAGTAGTTTGTGAAGACTACGGTTAGGCAACAGAGTCATGGCACAAATGACTTTCTCATGGCCATACAATGAGCCCACAGCAGACGTAGCTCTTTCCAGTCTAATGCTTTAGCAAAAGACCTTTCTTCCTAATTACCTTTCTTCTTACGTAACACGGTCTCCCTCATAGAACAAATAAGGGAAATTAAATTTAAGTCAAACTTTTCATCTTCATTCTGAATCCAAAACACACTTGCTTCACCTCTGACCCTAGGATTGCTTCATATCTTACCCCGTAGATCTATACGGATGACACAACAGGACATGCTTGATTGGCAGGTGGGAAAACTGGCATGCAGCAGTGTGATTCATCAGTCCTTTCAGAGCACACAGAGAAGACAATCTGCTGAGGTTTGGATAGTTTGCATGTTCTTATCTCAGTGGAACTTGTTCACACAAGCMAGGTTTGATTTTATGTTATCCTAAGCCTTGCCCTATACTTGTCCTGGTAGCTGAAAACAAGTTATTTTAGCCAAAGGCTCCAAAATTCTCACTCCTTTTTTTAATAAAAATAAACTGATCAGTGAATTTAAAAAAGGAAAAAAAAAAAAAAAAGGAAAAGAAAAAAACAGAACAGTATTTTCAGTGGCTCATGAGCTGGAAAGACAACATTTTTTAATGAGGGGAAAAAAAAAAGATTAAGGCCACTCAGCAGCTGAAAAAGCAAGCACTTATTAAAACAAAATATTTAATGTTCACAGCAATTCAATGGTTGGAAAAGCATGTTCTAATGACCATGTTTAATAATGTTTAGAGCCACCCAGGGCCTTGAAAACAACTTCTTGCCTAACCTTATAGAGCTGCTGATTCTAATAAATAACATGCATGTTGAACCCACATGTACTGAATTAGATTTTGTACCACTTCTGGGGAGAAAAGGGTTAAAAACACAAMGCTCAAAGTACCCCTCGACTGCAAACTGAGGGAAGCCAGAGRCAGGTAAGTGGTGGGAGAAGAGGGGAGGGAAAGAGACAAAGTGCTGCRGAAAGAAGCTGAGCTCTCTGCTACTATTCTCAGTGGCGAATATCCAGCATCCAGAGGGCCACCACGTTGTCCCAGTATGAGAAACTGGRGAAAAAATACAGGTTTTCTATTGCCAGGAAAAGAGGGGAGATTGTGCCACTGCAGGCACCCCTTGCATCGTCACAAACGGAAGGCACTGGAGACTATAGCTGGGCAAAGGAAACCAGGAGCAGAGGTGTGACTCCAAGCACGCTGTAACATAAGGTATTCTTCTTCAGTTTGATAATCTAATGGCTTGTCCTGAGGCAGCATCACAGATTTATTCAAAAGTTAATCATATTAGCCCAGATTATATTTGCTGGGGAACGGTCCTGTTTTAGCTGTTTCCTACTCAGAAATGGCCCCTGCATATTGAAAAATGGTCTTAATTTTGCTGCATTTAAAACAAAAAGTACTCAAGGTCTAGTCCTAGGAGAGCTGTGGTGTTGTGAACTAGCCCTCTGAGCCTTTCAGCAGCGTGACTGCCTTGAATTTGAAACAGTGCTGCAATTTGTTGTCAATATTTCACACTCCTCTAATTTTCATATGTGGAAAATAGGTACTTGGGGTCATCTCGCCTTGTTGACGGGGATTCAGGGAGTCGTTCTGGATCCCTCTGTGCATTTGGAGCCTTTCCAGAAGCTCAGCATGGTACCTGCAAAGCAATTTGTCTTTGCAAAAATATTTTGCCATTTAAAGCCACTAAGTGGCAGGGAAAAGCAAGTCCTGAAAATATATGTTGTGCTTAGCGCCGGTTCATAGCTGTACATGCKGAGGGTTTAAAATGCAACGCAGTAACCCCTCCTAGAGAAACCAGTTCCTAGGCTGCTGCTAAGAGTACACTTTCCACCCAGCAGAAACAGGAGAAATCAATGTACGTTAATCAAGGTATCAGATATGAGAGAGATCTATCAACAAATAGAAATAGGACCAGTCTGCCGGCATGGTGCCAGGCATCTGGCCAAGACTTTGTGCAAATAAAGATACAGTACGCTACAGCGAAGGCTCCCAGCACAGCGACAAGACGACAATCAACTGCAGTGTTTCAGCTCGTGCTTGCAGAAGTCTGCTGTGCCCATCTGACCCCACATCAATGACCAATGCCGAGCTCAGACTGTAATTAAGATGATGACAGGAATTGCTCTGAACATCTGACTTCAGCTGCCTCAGAGGAACAACTGACATTTCTTGGGTAAAACTGGAAGCTTCAGCTGTTTAATTTTGGATGACACTCATTTGCAATGTCCCAGCTCATAACAGTGACCTCCAGCTGAAGGAAGGTCTCCGTTAAGGGCACACTAACCTGAATGCTTGCAATGTCACAACCTCACCCTTCACCCCCAGTGAAATAKTTTTCTGTTCAGAAGGGGAAACATACTGGTTAGTTTTCCCATGCTGAAATGCTGGCTTTGTGTTCCCAGCTAAAAGACATGTGCAGCTTTGGTGAAAAGCCAGATCTGCCRAGAGACATCAGGGAATTTGAATTTATCAGCCACTTCGGATGCTGCCCATGCTCAGTAATGGGGGCATCTCCATGGCAGGATTTGAGGTTCTGGAGCTTGGAGCAGAGGGACACAAGTAAATCAGGCATCTGTACAGTGATATGAGGAGTTGAATGGAGCTTTTAGGGTGCAGCGTGTTGGATGATCATAGCTGGGAACCRCACATCTGCCACAGAGCCTAAGCTGTTTATCAAGAGAGATTGTTTACAGAAGGTGCATCTATACCACAGTGCCCTGCCTGGTCCACAGGAGCCCTTTACAGTCTCCCCCAGTGCAAGCTGAACTTTTTCCTCCATGAAGGAAGAGTTTAGCACAGAGGTGCAACCCTAGGAAAATGTGCAGCCTGGAAGGATTGAGGCAGAGCATGCACACAGGCTGAGGTCCCAGAGCTCCTTGGCTCTGCCCCTGGAAGAAGCTCCCCTGAGACTGTTAGCTCAGATCTCAGGAGCCCTGGGAGGATCCCAAGACAACAGGTCCCAGCACTGATGCAGCAGCACGTGGATGCCTGCTGGGTGTCCCACTGCCTCAGTGTCCCCTCCTGCACTGCTGCCAGGGCATCACGCAGAGGAGGTTTAGCTCTCCACAGCTGCAAACAGCAGAAACCTTCATAAAACATGCTGCAAATCCCTCTGCTCCTTCCAGCACAGGGTYGCTGGTGATCGCACCACCATGTCCATCTCCCGCCTCCAACCATTTGACCTTCTGCCAAGGGATGACGTGACCCTGTCTCAGTGGGCTCTGGCCTGTGTCCAGCTCAGCTTGCAGCACAGTGAATACTCAGAGCATGGCTGGGAGACGTAGCCCTGCCCCACCGCCGGCCCAGGGCACCCAGTTGCCAGACGGTAGTCGGCCAGCTGGTACACTTGGGTTTCCATTTCACTCCATAAAGACAATTACGATATCCGTGCACCGCACACACCCCGCCTCAGACACATGGCATCCTCTGTCGGCAGAAACCCTCRGCAATAAGGGGAGAAAGAGGTCCTTCTTCCTCCTCAGCATTCAGAGATAGCGATATCGACCATCTTCTGGCTCCTGCACCCGGCTGGGTTGCCCTTTCCTTACTGCCAGGCCCGAAATGTTGAGGTTTTCCTAAAAATCATGAGACCTTTCAATTACTGGCATCCCTTAGGTGCAACTTTTTTATTTTTTCTAGATACCATGAAATCAAGAAACTGGCTTTTCCTCCCTCTTCTTCCTCATATAAATTATTTTTAATTGGAGCTGAGATGGAAGTTAGACTGACGCTAAAAGACCAGGCAGAGAAGACTGCAAAAGATAAATGTGAGGAAGGTATTGATTGTTGGGGATCAGCCCAAAAGAAGGATCCTGGGGAAAAAAACAACAAAACCCACAAAGGATTGAAGGTAGCAGTTCAACGGGACACATCTGTTGCTGCTGCCAGCAACATTCAGGCATCCTGTAAGAAAGTAGTGGTTGCTCCTCATGGGACGTTTTCCCATTTTCTGCAAACATCGTGTTAAAAACCTACAGCTCAGCGTCCCCAGCAGCTCCCACCACCTGCTCTATCTAGCCTCCAGCCCTGGGTTCGTCCAAGCTCTCACAGATACTCTGCAGATGAGAGCAGGCTACAAGAATCCTGGGGAGGAAGCACATGTCTTTCTGTATATCTAAATGAAAAATGCCCCGGATCCAGTTTCCTCCTCTTAAGATCGTACGAAACACACGTGCTGTTTTCTCCCGAGGAGTTGTAGGGAACTACCTTAAGCCCTGTGACAGGTTTGACAACAGCTGCAGCAAGATTAATGTTTTAACTACATTAGTATCCTTATTGGTACTAAGTGGTTTTTCATACATTTGCTTTTCCACAGTGGTACCACAGGATATTTACCCACTGGGAATGCTATACTTTAAACAATAAAAGGACGTAATTCTGTTCTCTCCTATGCTAAATTTTCACTCAATTCCCAATGAATTTACTGGCTTGCTCATGATTTTAAGTAGTGCAAACAAAGCAAAATGGAAACAAAACTCCAGACCTGAGGAGTAAGGATGTTAAAGTTTGGCAATGGGGAGGGCTGGCTGGGGAGGGCAGGTAACAAGGAATACTCTACTACAAAAGGACACCCCACTGTCCTCCGAATTTCTCCTGCTCCAGGAAGTTTTATGGGGTGAGAGCTGATGTGTAAACAGTATGAAACAAGTTGAAAAGTATAGATCTGATGTCAAGAGAAGCCAAATACAGTAAAGTGAAGTTGCATGGTTAAGAGAAATGGAAGGAAATGGAGATGGAGAGATGTGGYTGTCGATGTGAAACCTGCACTTGCCTTGAGCTCCAGTGACAATTATAAAGGGGGAACGGGGTCTAGCTGTAGTGGGAGATGACTGGAAACAAGTAGGATTCACCTTGTCCTRAGGAACAAGAAAATAGCCAAAATTAAGTCAGTAATTAATCCACTCACTTCCTAGCACAGTCTTGAAATGCAATTATAACCATTTCTTTTAGGATTATTATGATTTGTTTCATTGAATCTTTGTTTAACAATTTAAGAGAAAGAAAGAAAGCTCTCTATCTAGAGAGCTATGTTGAAATGTCCTTATATCTAGTCTGACAGCCTGTGCCAGCTGAGCTAAGCTGCAGAGATAGAGCTTTCCCTGATGATGCTGTTGCCTTTCTTCTTTGCAAAAACAAAAATAGAGGGACTAAAACTTGTCAGGACACACTCGTGACGATGGCTTTCTCAGCTGCCTTTATCCTCAAATGTATCCCAAAGGTACTTAGCTCCCAGAGGGGATTCACAATCCAAACTTTTTGGGGAGGGAAAAGGAAAAGGGTGAAGGGAATCTTTCAGGAATTTGGCCACATCTGCTGCTCCAAATTTACTGCCTCACATCTGAAAAAGTCCATGTAAGGCAAGACAGAACAATTGCTCTTTAAAAAATATTCACCAGGTGTAGCTTGTAGGGCAGCTGTTGAAGTGGACACATTTATAACCACATCTTAATAGCCCAAGAGCAATGTGATTGCAGCTTGTGCATCATCAGCCCAGTATCTAATATCATGAAAGTAAMTTGGCTAAAGGAGTTTAGAAGAACAGAGGCCTTTTCTGTCATTCTCATTCAAATTGGGCTAGTGGTACTAAAGTCAACAAGCAGGAGTGTTACGGAGTTAGTTTCTGGTTGCAACCCATTTTGGGGCAAATTCAAGTTTGTGCCCTGAAAAACGTTTTTAAACTATCCAGAAAAAATAAATTGGGCTTTTAGTAAAGGATTGCTGTAAGTTAAAAATATCTAAGTGGCTCTAGTGACAATAATACCTGATTTCAGAAACTGTTGTTTATTAAAAAAATGAAGAGACTTCAAGTTGTTCAAAGGTTAAGCTCAAATTACCAGGAGCATAGTGAGAAACTTTAAAGCCTGGGCTTGGAAGGTGAAGTGGGAAAACAGTGAGATGTTACTTAAACATCAAGTGAAAGGGTTGAAAATGTGTGAAAACATGGTGCTTTGCTTTGCTAAAAAAAGCCAAACCTTTGCAGTGGGTGTACCAGGCCGTGTGTTGGAAAATGGAGGCCTCTGAATCTGCAAGTATCATTACAGTGCAACACAGGTTCACAAGAACATGAGGAGTTAAATCTTCCTTTCCGTTGACAGGACTATTTTTTTCTGCTGCTCTGAGAAATAACCTGGTTAGATTCCTTGGAACAGCTGTTTTCTACCATCCTTGTCATCTGTTTTTCAAATTACCCAGATATTAAGTGATTATTTCTTATGATTTCAGCCTGAGAGCATCTGGAATTCTTGAAAACTCCCATCACTTCGGGTTTCCCTTCCACCTCCTTTACATCCTGTCTTCCTCTCTTTGGTCTCAACATTAATTTTTCCCCTAACATGCTGATGTTCTTGATCTTAGAGATCTGGCAGGGTCTCTATTCAGAGGGTACAGACATGCGTGCAGAGGAAAGGGTATTAATTATTCTTCATGAATCCTCACTGTTTTCAAAATCTTGTCTCTAGTAATAATTCCAAGGGAAAGGACCATCTGAGTTGATTGTAAAATGGCTGCCGTTGTAAGACAATTCCTCAAAAGTCTTTAGGGAACACAAACTATGTGACTAGTGCTCAGCATCTTGCTGAAATGAGGAAATTGCTCTCCTTCCACTTCCATCTGGTGGATATCCATCACAATGGTCAAATCCACGACCTTTCTGTCTAACCCGGGGCGTATTCCRAAGGTGAGTCAGTGTCTAAGACGCAGACCACAGGCCTGAAGAGCTCGGTGGTGGAACATTAACCAATAAGTGTATGACCTGAAAGTTAACATCAAACAGCAGGATGGGCAGCATGAGCATGGCTGTAAAGGAGTCGAAGGAGGGAATGACTGCATACGTTAAAGAAATGAAACATGATGTCCCATTTCACAGCATGATGCACTTTACAGACCTGTGACAACATGGCATCTCAAGACTTTAAATGCAGCAAATGTATTTTGCTAGTTTTGTAACAAGATATTACATATTCTTCAATTTRCCACCTGCTGCCCATGTTACTCCATGTGCGTCTGAAATCAGGTATCCCTCACTATAATTGCACCTGATTTCCCTCTCTCCAAATCATCAAACACACCTCTGCTCCCCTTGCACCAACCTAAACTGATTCATCAGGGGTCAGCGCTGCGTTCTGCTCTGCGGTGCAGCAATAAAACAAGACTTGTGATTTCTCATTTGGTTTTCCTATACAGATTCCTCCATGGAATACACCAGGGACTCRAAATGAGTTTTATTTGTCTGCCTTCAGGTCATTTGTGATGATTGCTTACTCTTTGTAAAGGTTACAACTGTCAGCACCATGCCGCTTTGATGTAGCAGTSTGCCACTAAGAACAGCACACACGGGCAACACATAGCTGTTTGCAGGCTCTCCTGCTGTCACAACATCTCACTCTCATGATATCACCAAGGCTTAGAGGGACCTTACCTTGCAAGCCAGTCTTTCTCCCTGTGAATAAWCAGAGATGGATTTTGTGGCCTGGGTTGTCACCTGCGATGTGAAGGAGCAGAGGGGCGCGTGATCCCCGCCTGCGCAAGCCAGGCAACAGCCTCAGCGCCGGGTCCCGTTCCACACGTGYGAGGGTGATGAGTTGTTGGTCTGCTGAGAAATTGGGTATTTTTGAATCCGTCTGTAGGAGCACGACTGAGAGGGAAATGTGCTGTGAGTGAGGTGTAGGGTCTGGGAGTGTTATGTTATCTCACCCGCTCTGACACAAAAGTCTTCACCCTCACCACGCTGTGGCCCATGAAGCCAACCCTGCTCGGAGCCATCAGTGGCAGATACTTCAGGCAAAAAGCTGTACCAGTGCAGCTACACATCTTTTAGGGGCTAAGTAGGCTCTCTATGTGGCAGGTGGACTGACTTGCTTCAAATGAGATTTAGCACCTGTAGCACATCATTGCAGACAGCCTTTAATGAAAAAGTCCCAGGTCAGCAGTCAGAGGATGATCTTTGACCTAGGACCACTGTGGCCTATAGGCTCATAAGCAACTCAAATGAAATAAGAGCAGTGTCCAGCAAGAATCACAGACTAGAGAAGGGCCTTAATCAATCTCGATTGGACAGTGCTGAGCTTGGGAAATAAACTCAGGACTGAAGTTGTGCTGCTTTCTAAAGCTACCTGACACCATTGCTGCTGAATTGGCACTACTGAGGTCATTGAATGATGGGTTGAATTTTTGTCCCACCTGGATTTTGAACACTCAGCAGCTCCCAGGCACCAACGCCCTTCCTCACAAGCACATCCATCATGACTGGCATTGATGGATTAGCCAAGGAGTGACTGGACATGAACTAATGAGCACCATTCGGCTAAGGCAGATGCATGCTAAAAGGGCAGCATAATGGGAGCTTTCATTCCACAGGATGCATCTGTGCTGGAGACCCTGTCCAGCCACAGCTTTGCAAACCCACARGCCTCTAGTCTGTTTGGGATGCAGAACACTGTACAGCTTCTGACAGCAACTAAGTGTAGGTAATATCCTTGCCCCGCTGTGTGGCCTCCCCATGGCCCACGGAGCCAAACGAGCACAGCAGCCTCTGTAGAGGTGTCCAAACCCACCCACACTTATTGGGATAGGATCAGGGCATGCCGTGAATGGTAGTAAAATATCTACTGATGTTGACACCAGGATCACGGCTGGGTGGAAGCTGTGATAGTTACATCTCTTCAAAAAGGCAGTTTAAGATGAAGAGACGAGTGGGTAGAGACAGTTCTCAGGATCACAGGGGAAAATGAGACTCATAAGACACCCAACAGCCTCTCAAGAGTAAGAGCAGACCCCTAGCATGTTAGTGTCCGTCTGGAAGGGCAGGTCCTTCCTACAGCCTCAGGCAGCCATTTCCCTGAAGCTATGCCCTAGGACCGAGATCCCAGTTACCATTCTCAGACTTGCCCTAGTCCTGCCTCACTCCTTCTTCTCTCTTCTGTCGTCTTGTCCTCTCTTCCAGGTCTACATTCATGGATCAACAATCTCGAGATGTTATGGTAGAAATCTCCCTGTTCAAAAATTTCTCTGAACTAGAATTACCTAGAAACCTCAGAAGTGGCAGGTTTTATCTGTGAAAGGCAAAATTTTCCTTCTTCACAAGATGCTCTCCAGAATATTTTTATTTAGCGCCCTGGAGTCTGCAGCAACTGTTTCCCATTTGTAGCATCTTCTTTTCCATATGTCACGTGTGACCAAAACCCTGATGTAAATACTGTGGCACTGCATATCTTCATGAGTACACACTGTCACATTCTCTTTTGAAGATAACTGGCAGCATACTGGATGCAAAGAACAGCTGGAAGTAGGGAAGCAAGAGGGAGATCAGATGAARCTGTGAGTAAATACCATAGGGATTGTGTAGTGTGGGTGTTAGCTGGGAGATTCCTAGAAAACAACACTAAAATAACAGCCCCTTGGCTTTAAAAATTATTTACTTGTTCATCTAGACCCAAATATCAATTGGCAGAGAACTGCTAGGGGCGAATAAGGGTATAGCCAATGCAGATTTGATGGTTGCTTTTTGTTAGAAAGGTACATTTCACACCCATCAAATATTTAATTAACACCCACACAGCTTTAGGAATCCACCACAGGGTTTCTTTTCCCAGAGTTTCAGTCTGGGAGAGGCAGCTCCGCAGAGCACGTTACAGCACAGATCTTCCTCGGTGCAACATCTGGCAACAGAATGGTAATTGATGTTGTATAAAAAATAGATCATCTGTATGCTATTTTCCACCCTTCTCAGGAGGGAACCTTTTAATTGGCTGATAATATCCCCCCTTTAGTCTGTCCTCTGAGAGGATTATATAAATCAGGCATCTAAAAGGTCAAGGGATTCCCGTGGAGGATCCATAAAGAACAGAAGGTTTGTGCCACAGCCATCCTACCGCCTCCCCCCAAGATACGCAGAGGAACCCCAGAGGTCCAAATCCACCCTTCGCATGGCCAYGAAGCTCCTGTTGAGCAAAAACTCCCACTAATGAACATTTTGCAGGAAAATCCCAGTGGGCGGCACCATCCAGCCACCRGTTTCAGTTGTGAATTTGCAGGGGAGGGGAGTTCGGGCTCCCCYCCATTCGCTGCAGCTCCTGCAGCAGGAGGTGGCAGCCACGCAGCCTCCCTTCCCAACACGGTCTGTGCACGGCGTGTTGGTGGGAGACTCTCCCGATCCCGACACCATCCACCCTCCTGGTTGCTTCAGGAGTGACCGTTCTCAGCWACCACTCACTGCGCTTATAACCTGCCCTGAGAGATGTATTGAGTTTGTGTTTCCTCTGAGCAGCCAGGTTTCTCCAGCACCCCAGATGAATTTGCAAGCTGCCTTTCCCCACGACACACACCTATTGCTTTCTGCCGTGTCGGAGCTCCGCTGCCAGCTCTCGCAGCAAGCGYGGCCCGTTCTCCCCGTGCCCCTGTTTGCACGAGGCAGGAGCAGCCCGTCCCGTCGGTCAGGCTGTGCTGCACGGCCCTGGCACCCCGCTTGCTGCCGGAGCTGCGTGGTGGAAGAGGAATCTGATCCCTGCCCCAGTGGAAGCCGGTGCTGGGAGGCTGCAAGGCATGGGTGTCTGCCGTTCGCTCCGTGTCGCCATTCCTGCTGCCCTCTTCCCCATCAGGCGCGGGCTGTGCTTTTCCTATTCTTACTGCTATGGCTGCCAGAAGAAGGCGGCGGCCCCACTGCAGTTCCCTGCATTGCGTTCAAGTGCTTTGACTTTTTCACACTGTTCCACGCTTCGGCCATTCTGGTTTTCTCTGGTTTGAGAATTCATTAAGCCAAAAAGAGGGAGAGGGCATGATCTTCTTAACGTGGAAAGAGGGAGCTGCATGCAACTGTGGCTTGCCAGCCAGCCGCTCA
This sequence comes from Oceanodroma leucorhoa, assembly GCA_030449065.1. Lineage (NCBI taxonomy): Eukaryota > Metazoa > Chordata > Aves > Procellariiformes > Oceanodroma > Oceanodroma leucorhoa. The sequence continues at coordinate 222,350 of JASVER010000034.1, forward strand.
AAGGCACAGACGTGGGCATGCACATTAAATGACAAGCAGCCAGGCCGTAGTAAGGATAAGACGGGAGGAAATTAAAGGTGGGAAGTGAAAGAGCATTTGTAACTGTGGTGCTGCAGCATAACTGCACCCCCTGCCATGGGACTCCAGCCTAGGGGCAGGAAGAAAACTGGTATCCTGCCCAGAGACCAGATTATTTCACGAGCTCAAATTAGCATGAGGATGGGTTACAGATAACGATTTATTTAACTAAGCAAACCCAAAGCTTGGACAGAATCGTTTTGCAACCAGCTGCATCTGACCATGTGACTATATCATGGTGGGTTAATGACAAAACCCAGAAGTCAGATCAATTCTTGGTCTTTGGCTTCAAAAGGGAAATCAAAAAAGAAAGGAAGAAAAAAAGAAAGAAAAAGAGCATCTATTTGCCTTCATTTCCTGCATTGATGAAGTTGCTTCCAATACTTGCAATTACTCTCTTTTTGAGAAAGGAATTAATTAGCATCATAATATATCTTCAAAGTTCCAAGAAGCATAAAGGGATCTGGCACAAAGCGGGAYTCCTGGCATGGAAATCAGCCCCCTCATCTAAGCAGCAGGGGTGATTGTACAGGCATATTAGGGTGAAACAGGGGGATGCACTTCTATTTGCTGGTGGAAGAATTTTGATGAATAAATCAAAATTCCTATCATGTCTGGAGGCGCTAGTAAGGCACCTAGTGTTCGAGAAGGATCAGTAATTGCTSTGCACTCAGGGCTAGATTCAGCTCCATGGAAAGCAACAGGAATGTTGTCATGGAGTTTCGGGGGACAGAGATCAGGCACCGAGCCTGTGCTTCGGTTGAAAATATGCTGCCTTCTCCCAAGCACTAATTCAGAGGCCTCCACGTAAGAGGTGCATCTCCCTTCTGAGCCACCAAACAAAGTCCAACATGTTTTAAGTTAGACAAAAATCATTCATTTATATCCTCAGATAATTTCAGCTACCATCACTACCGCTAAAATATTATTCTTTATGCCCTATTTATTGAGGCATCTTGATAGCATATCTGGAGACACTCTGTAGACACATTGAAAAAGGCATCCCCGTGTCAGACAGCACGGGCCACAGAAATGAAAGACGATGTAACAACAGATGAAGGCATTTCATCACAGATCTGCTGTTTGCAAAATTCAGAAGCGTAATAAAGTGACAGGCAGCTAAAGTCACAACCTGCCACACATCTAAATGCCACCGTGGCAGTAGGAGCACGTTGTAAATCATGGCAGAAGATGACACGGAGGTGGTATCTGAAGGACAAATAGCCATTGCTTCATCGGCCACTGACACTCAGGCAAGCCGTGGCCGTGGTGGGCTGTGTCACTCGGAAAAAGATGAGCCAGATAATGTCAAACCTGAAATGTAATCCTTACAGTCCTCCCTGACTTGAATGGAAAAGTCTGAAATAAAACAGATGTTGGAAACAAAGAATGATTTTATGTATTCTTTAAAAATAGCAACTGGCATCTGTCAGCGCATCTCACATTCTTCCTTGAAGGTTTTTGCTGACATTAAACAAGACTGTAGATAATTCTTATCTCATACTTAATAGAAAGGAGGGTGGAAACAAAAAAAGGTGACTTGAAATGCAATTACGTTTTGCAGTCGAGGGTGAGCGGGCAGGTGCAAGCAGTTACTGAGCAACCCGCTGCTTCGGACACAGCCATTTGAGATGGCTGCACTTGTTATCTTCAATCTGTTTACAGAGGAGTAATTGAAAGTAGAGATGTCTATCAGGCCAAGTGTAACAGTTTGTTCATGCTTTTCTGCCCTTTCAGTGTCGATGAAACGATGGCAGGAGTGATAAAGGACGCAAGGTGTGAAACCTATCTGATTGGCACCAGGAGATGTTGTGATGGGCACACTGTCAAGTTCACCACCACAACGATGTTATTTTTACAGCTTGTGACTCATTTTCATTTGTGCAACTGTTACAAAGCTGCTTCTGGCCATGGGGGCACACGCTTGACCGGAGCACAATTCGGGATGGATTTTTGTGCAGGCTGCTGTGTCSGTGTCTTAAAAAGGCAGCCCTGGGAGCAGAGCTCCCACACCCGCTGGTGCACAGGACGGCTGTGCCCAGACAGCAGGGMGAGGAAGCGGTGCCATTAGCTGGGTACCCAGGGCATGCCCAGGAAAGAGGGGCTTTTACCTTCACTTTGCTACTTCATTTACTCCATTTTACAGTTTCACCTACTGTTTTCTTAGCGCTATAACAGGAAAACTCTGTATTAGGCACTTTCTAACAAAAATTGGTGGTGAGTGAAACATGCAGGGGTTTTTTTTTCCCCTTTTCAGACCAAGAGCTGTGCACTGGGCAGACACCCTAGAGTGTGCTGCAGATTCCCAGAGTGACACGTACAGTGACTGTTCCTGCAAAAATGGGTGCTAGCACAACAAATCTAGTACTGACACATGCAAAAATGTAGTGAGGACAAGAATATTTCTGGGATATGATTTTTTTCCCAAATTCAGAAACTTTCCTACTTAGAAGATCCCTTGAAGCCAGCGAAGATAAAGTATAAGATGGAAAGTGTGAGGAATGGGCTGTGGGTAAGCCCAGCTCAAGCCATGGCAAAAGCCTCTCTGCATGCAGCTCTGTCAATACTTCTTACTTTAGGAGGGGAAAAAACATTCCTATTGCCTATTGTGTTTCCTTCTGCCCCACGTGCATAAATTGCTCCTAGCATAACTTACCTTGGAGAAGTAACAGGCAAAACCCAAAATCATAGAATCACAGAATCATTAAGGTTGGAAAGAACCTCTAAGATCATCAAGTCCAACCGTCGACCCAACACCACCATGCCCACTAAACCATGTCCCGAAGTGCCACATCCACACGTCTTTTAAATACCTCCAGGGATGGTGACTCTACCAGTTCCCTGGGCAGCCTGTTCCAGTGCTTGACAACCCTTTCGGTGAAGAAATTTTTCCTAATGTCCAATCTAAACCTCCCCTGGCGCAACTTGAGGCCATTTCCTCTCATCCTATCGCTTGTTACCTGGGAGAAGAGACCAACACCCATCTCTCTACAGCCTCCTTTCAGGTAGTTGTAGAGAGCGATAAGGTCTCTCCTCAGCCTCCTCTTCTCCCGGCTAAACAACCCCAGCTCCCTCAGCCRCTCCTCATAAGACTTGTGCTCCAGACCCTTCACCAGCCTCATTGCCCTTCTCTGGACACGCTCCAGCAGAGAATACTTAGTATCCTCCTGTTTTAACACCTTTATGCTAGTCAAGGACAACAGTTTGGGTGAGAAAATTAGCTTGAAAGTCATGGCAAGGCTGTGTGTTAAGTCAGAGATGTTGTGTGTATATCACGCTCACAAGGTAGTGACAGCAACAGCCAAGTAAAAAAATAAAATCATGACTTCTCACCTAATGCAAAGTGGCAGCCATATAGTAGGGAAGCAAGAGAACGTTTGGAAAGAGTTGGCATGGAGAGGGTAAAACTACTGCTCTAGCTGCAGACTGCTAAATGCCACAGCAGACATTTGCTCGGTGCCATGATTACGGGGGAACAACACTCAGAAAGGAAAATCTAAAAAGTAGTATCGAATGCTGAAAGAAATAAGGAAAATTAGGTTATTCTATATCCCCACCAGATTTAGAAGAGCAAAGTCAGACACAGGAAACCTCAGACCATGTTGTCACTTGTTGCATTGTTTAATCCATTGCTAAAAAGAGTATTTGAAAGGTTATTTATTACTTGGAAGAAGAAAAAAAAAACAAAACCAAACTGGCACAATGGGAAGAGGAGAAAGGTCCATAGTGGTCCTAGTCCTAAAGAAATAAATCCAACAACACTTTACGGGAAAAACAGCTCCAAGTATCTCCCTGCTTTTTGGGATGATCTTATCATCAGATTTGATTCTGGACTATGTTTAGTAGAAAACAGATTAAAAATGAAAAACATATAGAGAAGAAAACACTGTCCTATTTCTCAAACTTCTAAGTAAAGTTTGTTAGACGTTGCTTAACAATTCAGGCATTCCCTGCATGCACATATGTAAAACAAAACCCACCGGCCATGCTACCCCCAAATCCCATTTATTCATTTTCATGCTCTTTTGCCCTTGACACTCCAGCTGGCACCAGCAGTGGGCACAGCAAGTAGGGGAGAGCATCCCCCACGCCTCGGCAGTGCTGGAGGAAGGGCTGTGAGAAATCTCAGTAGGAAGCCTGCACAGCAAAGATTTTTTTCACCCCTTTTTGAAGGCACAGTGTGACCGAAGAACTTAGATAAGGCTCCAAATGCATCTGTCCTTTGGGGTGAGTACTCGCAGCCAGAGCCTGTTGTACAGACCAAGGCTGAAGATTCCCACTGTCACAGATGATAGGAACTGGATTAGGCTCCACACATACGATTTCTTCCCTCTCTTTTCCATAACTAAGAAGCAGTTCCAGCTATGGGGTTGCATTCCCTGCTGGCACAGATGATCGTACTGCACTGGATTGCCCCACAGTCAGCTTACTGGAGAAGGAAAAGTAACGAAGAGAACCCCTGGAGTTTTAACTGATTTAAAAAAAAATAAAAATAGCATGGATTAATGTGATTCCTTGTGTCCTAATAAACAAACAATACAAAACACTGCCAAATCTACTAGAGGCTTAAATCTAGGGCTGAGATTTGTGGCTAGCCAGAACCCAAATCCAAACCCAGCCCTGGCTCCCTCCCAAGTGAGTCTGTCTTTAGCTTTTCTAATGTTGTTGCTTATGCAAGGCCTGAAACTAGCCAACATCCTTACGGTAAGTTTGGTTTCCTTCTTGCTCTGAGGGCCAGGGAATGGCAGAGCAGAGCACAGAGGGCTGTTTGTCTTTTGCAACCTGTCTTCAGCTCCATAGATCAATTTGCGAAATTAAATTCAAGGCGTGAATGGCCCCGCCGCCCAACCGCTCCAGTATCGATTTAGCCCGCGCTGTCTGTGCCCCGCACAATATTTATGCCAAAGAGCATAAAAAAAAAAAAAAATGCTGCTTCTTCAATATACTCTGACATTCAGCAGAAAAAGAAATGAAGGCGAGGCAAGGAGGGGGAAGGAAAGGTGAAAACAGTTCCCAGAATGGAAAACAGAGACGTGTGTGTCAAACGGTTTTGTCTGGAGCAGTGGGACCAGGTGGCGGGAGGATGCTGCAGTTAGGAAAATACTCAGCTTTCCTCCCCAGCAGACGTGTCTGCATAATTGCAATTTGGTCGTGCCATGTTCGTCCCCTGCAAGCTTTGCTAAGGCAAAACTCCCTCAGAGGCTAAATTATTTAGCGTGGCAGGAATGAAGGGGAGAAAATCTGGTTCAAAGTTACCTGCCGGAGGATATTTTGATAGAGAAGAGTCAATCAGTAGGGAAATCAGTATAAATAAAGCCCTCGCCCAAATTTTTCTCGAGGTCTGGATGCTAATCTCACATTGCAGGGATTACACGGATAATCTGAGCGGGCAGATCCTCAGATGACTTTAAGAAGGCTGCTCTTCACTGTGTTTTTGAAGCTTGGCCCTGTATTAGTCACACTCGGACTCTGGTGAGCTGGAAGCTGCACCCAAACCTGAGCCGGTGGGCAAGGAMGTGTGTTAGCACCCAGAAACAAAACCTGCTGCTCTCAAAACAAGGACACGCGGTAAATCTTTGCAGGACTTGCTCTAAGCTCATACCTCCGAGCCAGCATTCACCAGGATATCCAACAGAACAGGGAGACACTGTTATATTTCTCATTTACCCACCCACAACTCATCAGCTGGTTTAACCAGAGAGAAGAAATGTCAAAAGCAGCTTCTTCCCCAGCCCGGGCGAGGGGCTGGACAGATTCACTCGTTAGCTTGGTGGCACTGTTATCTGTCTTTTTCTCTCTTGCCCTCCATTTGCTGTCTGGGATATTACAATTCACTCCAATCTTTCAACCCTTTGTTCACCTCTCTTTTGTATTTCATTGTATTTTCCTGTATTTCCTCTGCAAATACCCCAGCAAATGAGCTCCCTGGCAGGAACAAAGGCATTTAAGGCTAATGTTGCTACCCCTGTAGGAAAATGGTTTTTGAATTTATCATCGTGTACAGAGCTAGGAAATATTTCACAGACTAGACTTTTTTTTTTTTTGGCTGATACAGGTCATCCAAAACATTTCACAAGTTTGGGCTGATTAATGTAAAATTGTTTTGGTAGAAAAATGGGTAGTGGTGGTGGGGAACGTCAGTGTTTGTTTTTCACATTCAGAGAATAAAAGACTTCTGGCTTTCAGTTGCACTTAGTTTTATATTTACATCAGTTTTATATGGCAAGTCTTTTAAAGCCTCAGAAATTAAACAACATTAATTTGGTGAAAAATCATCTCTTTTTTATCTGACTTCCATTTTTCTTAAATAATGCAAAAATTATTTCCAGTTGAAAGGAGTTATTCTTCCTATTCTCATAACAGTTATATGTCATTAATGGTTTATAAGAGCTACATGTAGCCAATGAGCTAATAGAAATAAACCATGTGATTGRCAAAGACAACTCTAATTAGAAAGACTTCCAACAAATTGACCACAGATGAGATAAAGGGCAGGATAAGTAAAAGTGCTATATAAATTACTTGCCATGAATTATCTGCCAGCTCAAGCAAACTGACAGTAATAGACCTAGGCAGCACATTCTGTCACCTTTCATTTCAGATCCTGATTTTTCCAGTGAAATCAGTAGCAAAAATCCTGCTCTGCTCACTAGGGAAAGGTATAAGAAATTTTACTTCTAGCAGGGTATTTTGTGCGTCAGAGATGGCTTTTGTGTCTCCATGTGCGATTGCTCTCTCCTTGCACCTTGAATCCTGCACTCCTGAGGATTTTAGTGTGATCCGTAAGAGAGCCAGGTTCAGGTCCTGAGCATGAAGGACCGCAGCAAGCACGTCATCGTGGATGCAGGTAAGAGAGATAAGAGCATCGTCTCCAGAGACCATTGCTTGCTGGCTTATGGCACTGGCTTGAAAACAAGGAAAGGGGAATATTTCTCCATGAACCTATGCAAGCAGAGAGATGCCCAAGCTGGGAGCTTGTGCCTGGACAAGGGACAGCACCGCCGTGGCCACCCCAGCATGTCTGTGCTGGCGGGAGCAGCTCTGGAAGCCARCCTGTCTGCAAGCCTCTCACTGGGTCCAACTGCCAGCTACTCGTGTCTGCCAATGGCCTGGGGATTTTGGAAAGTACTTCATCAATTTCCAATGGRRCATATTTAAAAGAAAAAAAAACACAAAAAACAAACAACTCAAAACCATCAGAAGTCAATATTCAGGATGACATGCATTGATGTGTCCATCCAGGGAGACAAAGGCCTCGCAGACTGCTCTTAGCTGAAAGCAAGGCTGGTGTGCAGGAAAAGGCAAGAAAARACTCTTAAGGATGGTTTCAAAGTCTTTGGTTTTCACGTTGCCAAGAACAGTTTCTGCACTGGACAAGGGTGTGTAGAGCATGTTAAACAAGGCCTCGTAACAGCTATCTGCAGGGATTGTATCAGACGGCRTGATAAATCATTTCAAATAAAGGTATGGGATGATATCCAGAGACTTCAGGCTTCAATCTAATTAGATGTCTGGGAGCAGCGCTGAGCTGCTGGACAAGCAGGGGGTTGTGCGCAGATCCAGGCCGCTATGGCCAGTACCTACACTTAGGGCACATCTGGACCTCCCACCCCATGGAGGTATGACRCTGTGGGGTACCACCGAGGTGGCCAGCAGAATTAGTGATGGTGGTGGTCTCGGTGGGGAGGGACGAGCGGTATAAGAGCACTACCTACCCTTAAATCGATGTACAGGGAAACAAAAATCACCTTGTAATAAGGTTCCAGCACCAGGAAGCTTGTATTTCTTCTGGTGACACGTCAAGGCCCATGACATCATGCCTCGGTGTCATGGCCCCACATCATTTTATCRTGAGGTAATCAGGTCAGCCCCAGAGTAAGGGCCCTTTAAATCAAGCGGCGAGAGTCAGGGGCTGTTTCTGATCGAATGACAGCCGTGGGGAGAAGGTGCCATTCACAGCCTCCAGAAGGGGTCTGTCATGCAGCTGCAGATCTCAGGAGGGAGGGAGGGGGGGGAAACCCAACGCCCAGGTGTTTGTAGTTTGTCCTTGCTTGGAGGCAGCCAGATGCTTTAGCATTTCAGAAAGAGAACAGGAGGTGGGGGAAGGGGAAAGGAAAGAAATACCCTCTGGTTTTCACAAGGAGACAGACAGAAACGAGAGAGACCATTAGTTGATAATAAATTATCCTGCGATATGCCAGGCAGACGAGGCCAGCTCCTTAACTCCGTAGCTGGCAGCACTAGGCAGAGATGCTAGTTTATACATGTCTGACACACATAAACTGAAATATTTTGCAATAACATGCCAGACTATGTGGTGCTCTCCCCTGCTGCACCAAACGTTTCCTAAGGGTCCACCACCGACAGCACCATGATTTAAGACCAGGGTGAATATGCGACCTGCAAGGCTAGTTAAAGCACTAAAATAAATTGCCAGAGGAGGATATGGAACCATCATCATCGGCAATTTTTAACGGCAGGTTCAACATCCTGCCTGCAACCAGAGGGATAGAGCAAATAACCTTGCAAAGTCCTTTCCAATGTAGTTTTTATGTTTTCATGGGTTAGAGAAGCAGTGWCGAGAGCTGTGAGCCCCATTCCACATGTTTACTGCTGCCTGACCAGGAAAAAACAGAAAAAACTTAAATATTAGAATATCCTTTACACTTATTTTATTTCTCTCAATCTTGGTCTATTAAATGGCCTTTAAATCCAATGTTAGAGGCCTTCCTCCTTCACAGCTCTCAACATATGGTAGGCCGAGGAAGAGGCTCTGCCTTCACCAAGAGAGATATTTCCAATTGCAAAGGTTTGAAGTGCTTATATCAGCCTCACAGACCACAGCCTTGTCTGGAGCAAATATCCTGGCAATGGGCTCAGTACACTCTCTGCTATGTAGACCTGCAGAAGTAGCTCAGTCCCAGCCTGGGGTCTGGGGACTGTCCTCTTCCAAATCCACCAGACACAGAGCTAAAACCTGGAAAGGGCTCTTGCTGCCTGACACAAAGTTTGATGGAGGTGAGTGTCTAGGTAACAACATGAACTGGTAAATTAAAAATAGCTTTTGCGTGTGATCAGAACATCCCTTCAGGCTTCAAAGCCAGGAGGTGAACTGCAAGCCAACCCATGTGTTATTTTTTAATCATCTCAGAACTTTTAAGTTGATCTCCTGAGTTTTGCAGGGTGGATGTATGAGATTTGAAGGTCTGAGTCTGGCAGAATTGAAACGGTGCCAGATCCGAGCCYGATAGGTACAAAGTATTTCCCAGGAGGATGCTAAGGACCCTCACCTCAGGTCCAAATCATTTCACTGGCAGGGGCTTACTCTGTCACTGGGTGCGCTCAGAACCTCACAGGACTCAGTCGGCAGTGCATCGGTTACACCATTTACCCAAATGAAGATAATGACATAACAAGCAAAATCAATTTTCATATGGCCTCTAAGCTGAGATTTGCTTCCAGGGGTTAAAGACACAGGGCAATACCCTTCGATGAAGCTAAACAATTTATAGCAGTTGAGGATCTATCCTTCAGAGCTTAACTGCTAAGGGAAGGGAGAAATTAATTTCTGAATCCAGTGCATGTTCAGCCAGGCTTAAAGTAAATGGGGCTTATTATTCTTTTCAGGTGAAAAGCAGATTATAAAAATAAATATACATTGTAGGTTTAAAAGAAATACTCCAGGGAGACAGCTGGTTTCAGAAAATTAGTCAGAAAGCAACTTCTGAAAGCATTGAATATTCTTTGCCATTTCCCAATCGATTCTTAACTCAGAAAGCAAGAAAATAGCCGACACTTCTAATAGCTGCTTTTGGAAGCGCAGTCTGCCCAGCAGCATGATTTGTGGGGCTTGCTTGAGTTCCTGGCAGTCACWGCAGATGAATCAGTGGTTTCTTTTTTAACATCTTCTGTGATAATAGTCTGGCAGCGAGAAGAAGTGTTGCTTTCCTGCAATTCAGCTTTGCAGGATGCTGTCCTCTTTGGTAAAGCAAACATTAAAATTCAAAATCCGAGAAGGCCCTAATGTAGAGAATATGTCCTAAAAATACCCATGCTGCAGATCGATTTTCCTCTTGCCAACTTGTTTACAAATTTTTTTCCTTTTTATCTGAGATCAGTGCCACATTCTCAAGCACTTGGCCAAATGAATAATACCCTTCCTTTACTTCAGGTCCCTGCAGTTTTAACTCCCTGGTCTCCCTTCTCAAGGTACGCACAGAAAGGCTGCATGAGCGCAGGCTGACTCTGGGGTAGGAGAGGACCTGGGAGTCAGACCAACTGCCTCCCCTCCAGCTCCATCAGGATGTTTTCAATCCAAACCCTGCTTTCTTCCCCACCTAAAATGGGTAAGCTGGGTCTTGCTATTAAACAGCGTATCGCTCCAGGTACATAAATAAATAAAAAAATAAAACACTTCTGTGAGATCGCTGTTCACCAGCAATCTTTCTATCARCCAGTCTTCCTGGCACAATCAGTCTTCCTGGCACAATCTTCTCATTAATTAATAGCTGCACAGTTTGGATCATTAAGGCAAATCAGAGTGTAGCACCCAAAATGTTGGCCTGGGACCTCTACTTGTGAAAGCTCCCACTAATCTCTTGGGAAGGGGCTCAGATCAGTCCAAACAATCAAGCCTCAATGATTCCTCAACGWCTAATGAAATCTGGCAAGGAAAAAGAAGATAAATGGGGAAAAAAMCAAAACAAAACAAAACCCTTGCCAGTGCGCAGGGGAGTTTTTCGAGGTCTGCATTAGGAGACAAAAGCCTCTCACACRCTCAGCTCAGCTTGATGCTATTGACAGCCGAACCTTTGCAGCAGATTTCTCTCAGCGTGAATTCCTGTCCCTGAAGTGTGCTCTATCCCCTCTAAACAGCAAACAACAAAACAAGTTAGCCGAGGASTCACTTCAGTTCTTGAAGATATAGCCATTGACTATGGGCTTTACCTTCCATCTCCACATAAACACCAGCCAAGACCTGCACAAACAAATCATCTGGAGAACGRATTAAAAAAAAAAAAAACCAACAAACACAGCAAAACACTAAACACAGACTTCACCTCTTCCAGCACTCAACCAGGCACAGTAAATGGATATTTCCCTAAGGTTGAGTAAGGAGGGTTGAATTAGTGCTTTACAAACAGGTGAAGTACATATCCAAACCTGTAATATCTCAGGTTAAGGGTAAAAGTTTGGTAACAATAATAGTATGTATCCCCAGTATTGCTCACGCGTAAGCAGGACTGACCGAGCACGTGCATAAAAGCAGCTGCCAACTTGCTTTTCCTTTTCAAATGCTTCAGTGTTTGACACTTTCTGCATGGCTTGCTACAACAAGGAATCAATAATATTTTCTTGTCTTTATGCTTTCTTTAGTTTACTACTAAAAAATAATGGGGCAGATTTGTTCCAGTTCATCATTTGGTCCAGTGCATTTAGAAATTCAAGGGATGGGCAAGGGTCTTCTGATCCTTCCTTCAAACACTGAATCTGACCCACTTTTGAGGTGTCTCAGATGTTACAATGGTCCTTCCTAGCTCTCATCATAAAGACRTCATGGCAGGTGCTGCCTCCCTGGCCCTCATCAGTCCTTCACGGAGTCAAAGGCTCCCACAGTATGTCTTCCCATACATTATCCCTACCTTTAAAACTGGAAGGTGTTGTGGCATTGATCCCCCAAAATACTTATACTTCCTCTGACTGGTGCTTTGGTCATTCAGCGCTCTACAGTAGGGGATGAAATCCTTTGGCATGCTGAACCCAGCTCAATGCCACTGACGGCTGAACCTTTGATTAGCCCCAACTGGTGTGAGAGAAATTTTGGCTTCTCTGTATGGTTGTYCTGGCCTTCCTTGACACTTCACCTGGGATCTGGGACCTTGACATTATTTAGGGATCCCAAGAGCAAAGACATCTTAGTTTAAATTAGCCTTTGGCTTGAGATCAGCTGCACTGGCTCGTGTTGACCAACGTGTTTCTCTGCACGGCACAAATACGCATAGGCAACAGGGAGAGAAACAGCAGCCACACTCACATCTCCTTGAAACGTGATCTTGCTGCCCTCTTTCCCTGTGTTGTTAATGTATTAACTCTCCATTTTGTTATTTTTATCACTTGAAGCACAAGGAGTGAGAAGTAGAAAGGGACTGTGTTAGGCATCCAGCACTGTATCTTAGGATGTGATTCAAGCCCCTTGTCCACAACCACAGCAAACATGATTTGTGTGGAGTACCAAAGACAGGGACTGAGAGGGTAAAARCGCTGCCCCTTTCTCCTGGTGGGCTTACACTGATCCAGAGCCACAGGCATCAGGGCAGTCCAGATATTCACTGTCTTCACAGACAGGTTTTTCTCAGATGCTCACACATCCTCCAATAGCCCTTGCTCCATCCCTTGTKTTCAAGAGGCTTTGGAAGATGCAGTTGCCGAGCCCTTTCGCAGAGCTTTGTGCAGCACCTACTTACGGTCCTGAAGGAACGTAAGTGAGAGCACAATTCACAGGAAAGGAGGTTCAGAGACGGAAAGTGCACAGGAAGAAACATGACCTGCATCTCGAGCAACAAGCCCACCCTCCGGTCCCCTGCCAGGAAAAGCCACAGTGAAGTCAACTCTCACTCAGCCGAGAGCAACACTTCCAGAGCAGAGAATAAAATGATCCTTCCTTAAGCCGTGTCTTTTCCTTGCCCTCCCCAACAGCAAAACAACTTGTGTGCATTAATGATGCACCTCCTGAACTTTCCAGCAGAACCTGGTGTTTCAGCTGACACCTGGGGAGGATTCCTACAGGCAGGACTCCCCCTGCAAAGCAAGTGCCARCTACAGGTGTGAGGAATCCAGGCATTTTCCCTGCGCCTTTCAGTATATCAGAATAAGTAAAGGCTAAGTCCACGTCCTGGAACCACTCTACTTCTGCTGCTAGTCTGGACCTCTAGTCTCTACCAGAAAGATTAGGAAGCTGTTATGAGTACTAGAAAAATCCARGTCCCAAGGCACCGGCTCAACAATTTTCCCCTTCACCAGAGTAGACAGTAAAGATGGAAAATCCAGAGTTTAAACAGAACCAAGAATGGCTGTTGTTCAGTCATCTGCTTTGGATTTTTTCAATGCTTTATTAGGAGTTGATTGACAAAGAAGAAAAGAAATAAAARGAATAACAAATCCATAGCCTGACTAGCAGGGAGAAGGCAAGAATRCAACAATTTTACAAGACTGATAAGTTGAAATGAACACAAACTCCACAGCCATGACCTTTTGAAGTGTCACTTATACTGAGAGCATTGGCATGGAACGGTGCTTTTGATTTGTGCTGTGATCAGAAACACTGAGAAAATCCAATCTGCACTTTGTCAACAGCTGAGGCGGATCAGCCTTTGCCAGTTAATTTAGAAAAGCCCAGGATGTTTTGTCCTGCAAGGTAAGAGTGAACATCCGCCTTCCTTCCCCTTGGTTGCCCACTGGATCCACAATTTTATTTAGGGGCTACATAACATAGATGTGACTTTTCTAGCCACTCCCCAGCCTAAAGCKGATTTCCCCAATTGAGTATATAGGGGTAGTATGGGGACCTCATTGCCAGCACTACTGCCTTCTGTCGAATTGTGCCTTCAGAAACATCTGTCAGTTTGGTAGCCTCTCCATCAGAAAGAAGCACTGCTGTTTTCTCTTACGATCATCTACTTGACTGTCCTCAGACAAGGAGACCCACCAGGCCAGGTAATGTCCAACCAACCAGCAAAGCTTCCCTCTGCTTGACACTACAGGTCATTTATGATGTTTGGAAAAGATCTTATGCCACCTAAAGTCTGTTTTAGATGAGATCACTTCCCTCCAAAGATATCTTCTTCAAAGACAGGCAGGGCTTGAACAAACATAAGTGTATATGCTTGCCCAAGCCTGAACCTACACAGTTAGATTACGTCCATAATGTAAAGTCAGTCTCTCACAGATGTACCTTTTACACAGCGATGCATGGAGTTATACCAGGGACGACAACATTAATATAGACATGTGCTAAAAGTGGTATGGGGGAGGTAACGTGAGCCATAAAGTCCTTGAAGAGCTTGCCTGTGTCATCATTGTCTAGCTAAAAAGGAAAACRCTTCTTACATCACGTTTTACAAGGCTTCAGCAAGGGAGTACTCAATCCAAGCAAAGCATCATCACAGGGTACAARTTCAGGCCCAGGAAGTCATCTATTCCTATACTTTTTCCTAGCTGTTAACCAGAGATGGAACCCTGCCAGAAATGAACTTTTAACCTATTGGTTTATTCTCACCTACTGTGACTGGTTTCAGCTGAAAATAGTTCTTATTACTCCCTTGTATAAGCCCAGAAGCTGTATAAAATAGAAGGGAAAGCTGGTGATTCTAACCATGCAAACAACCAATATGCCTTGGAAAAACAGAGTGAGCATSTCTGCGGCCTGATTTTGCCAGCCCATAAACTATGACTCAGTTATCTAAGTCTTGGTTCACTTGGGAAAGCTTTTCTAGGCTGAACAGCAGCTCCATACCTTTTCAAGTTAAAGCACGATTCTTTCTGATAACRAAGAAATAGAAAACTGAAAAGCATAAGTCACTGTGTAGATTAAGTAACATKATTGCCTTCTATTAATATAGTACAGGCGAGAGGGGAGTAGGGGAGAAGTACTGGCAGAGGAGAAGGGCTATTAAGCTAATAGACAAAGCTGGTGCAAGAACACAGGAGACATAACTGGCCCCAAACTGGAAAGTAGAAATTAGATTACAAAATTCCTCATCGTTAGAGCACATGGTTCTGGAAGGGCCATTTCATCAGGCCATGTAGGACCTTTTGGCCCTCAATTCCCAAGTAATATRTTAAAGCATTATGGCCTTGTAGAGGATTAAACTACAGCTCTGCCATGGATGAACTCGGCTCCATGGGTGTAGCTATCAGCGAGGAAGGGTAGAGAGAGCTTTTGCAAAACGTCCATTGCATTGGGGATTATTTTAGCAAGGACATAGAAAAAATTCCTTGCCCTCTTCCGCTACAGCCAACTTCGTCTCAGTCAGCACAAATCTTCCCCTCTCATCTACATTAAGTTGTTACCAGGATAGTAAACGATGAATTGATTTCTCAGAGGACTTTTCACACTTATCAGTCTGGAAGACTAAGATTAATTCAACCCCAAATTAAAGCAAATGGACTGGTGTTGCCTGGAGAGCCCTGGAAATGTGTCATTCAGAACCCTTTTTTAGCTCTTTACAGACTTGATGAAGCTGCACATAATTTCAAAAGAT
Organism: Oceanodroma leucorhoa; assembly: GCA_030449065.1. NCBI lineage: Eukaryota > Metazoa > Chordata > Aves > Procellariiformes > Oceanodroma > Oceanodroma leucorhoa. Next base: position 237,688 of record JASVER010000034.1, read on the forward strand.
TTGAAAAATTGKTTTTTTTCAATTGCCAGACAGTTGTCTTTATCCCACAGATTTTCTCTGCCCTCTTTCAGATTGCCTAAAAAATGGAATACAATTGCAGTATTACAGCCTGCCATGGCTTCAAGACCCCATCCTCCAAACTCTGCCGTTGCGTCCAGATGACTTTGCCCACAGCACTACAAGTAATCCCTTTCTAAATTAAAAGGCAGGTGTGATACAAGGGTTTTTTCCCCCTTTTTTGTGCTCCTAAAGTATGCATAAAGAGAAATTCCTGAGCCCAAGTAGATAATYCATGAATAATTCATCAGCCCCATGTTCTTTTCCAGATGTAGAGACCCATGTGCAGATTCCTGTGCTTTGAGTCTCCTGGGGGGCTTGGATACAATTGAGAGACAGAATTCTCTTATGCTCAATCTTATTTCAGGTCTTAGACCTGTGCTAGCAGCTTTCTCAGGCTGCAAGCAAACTCCCTGATGAATTCCCTCGTCTCCTTCTTTTTGTTTGTTCTTTCTTTCATTTGCTTTGTCTGAGACGCTTACACAAAATCACCCCCTACTTCACGACTCTTGCAGAAAGGAATAAAACATAGAGAAATGTTTTACATTTACCCACAGAAATATGTCCCTCTTATCATAGATGCGTGTTGCCTCAGGTTTAACTGTGTGGACACACATCTGATTGCACAGAGGAGTATTATCAGATTCTGCTTTGCATCAGACAGGTCAGAAAAAGTCCAGAGTCCTTCCCTGGCCAATTTACTTCTTCATTTTACAGAAACATGTTGGTTTGCATTAAAGGAATGGCAGAACAACACTGATAAAGTATTCCTTCAGTTTTTAAGCTGCCCAATATAATAGAGAATATTAATCAAAGCACAAAAGAGAATCATATGCTTCCCCAGTCACAAATATAATTAGAATTACTTTCCAGCTTTAAAAAGTTCTTTCCAAGTTGTATCTTGAGCGATAGTTACTAAATTAGGCTGAAAGTCTTCCATCTATTCTATTTTCTCCCCAGAAAACACATTATTTTAAATTTATCTCAGAAAGATATTTTTTTTTTAATCTCTTTTTAATATTGATAGGGAAAAGAAAGGGGGGTGGGGTTTTTTTGTTTTGATTTGGTTTTCATCCAACAGTATTTACATTTGGGTCCTTTTTTCACAGTGTTCAAAACTGGAAATTTTAGAGCTCTGTTTTTTCAATGAGAAAAGTAATTTTTCTATGAAAAAAAAGTTACAAGTGTTTCAACCAGCTCAAGGAAGAAAACACATGTTGAAATACCAAATATTAGGTCCAGTCACTGCTGACTCCCAGCACCGCCAAGGGGGTCACCTAAAGAGTTCTCTTTGCCACAGAGCTCACATAACCAAGAAAGCTTCACAACGGCAATGAGAGAGTACCACAAGAAGGACATTTATGGTGAGAAAAACACAAAACAACACAAAGTACTTAGCTGAACCCTTCTCCAAAGTGTCATCTTGCAACTTAGAGTCAACCACAAAGTGACTCTTAATTTACAGCAAGAATTGCTACCAACCTCCAGATAGACCAGGATTGGTAATATTTGCTTCCAGCTTATTCTGTGCTTCTACTGTATTGACTGAAAAGATTATGTTGCTCTCGGTCACAATATTATGCAAACACATATGCTAGAGGGAGCACCTTACTGCTTGCTCTCCCTTAAGTTTTATTCATGTTTCTCAGAGACTTGTGTAAAAAAAAAACCCTCATGCAACCATCCAAGAGAGCAGCAGGACTGTAGAGACAGRAAACAGAACAACTGGCCATGCACAAGGGCTGTCAACTACAGAATGAAAAATTGWGAACAGATACAAAAAAGTATTTCTCTTCATACTCATTTATAGTCTTCTTTAGACAGTAGGAGGAAAACCAACATGCACACAAAGAGTCAGTTGCMTGTGTGTCTTTCCCACTGACTATATCTTGCTAATAACAGCGCTCACACCACCACCAAATACTTGGAAGGTTTTACCACTCTCCTCACTCCACGTGGAGGGCTTGTGAGGTCATCAGCTTTCATACARGAAAAAAAAAATCTGAATTCAGCATAAGGGAATTTTACAATTGAGTTCATTTGGAAGCGTGCCAGTTCAGGGAAGGAAGATAGATTTTGTTTTAAGATGTGTTTATTTGCAATCCTTACACCTACACACGTTCGATTATTAACGCAGGTATCATAATCAGGGCTCTGTGCATGCCTGTTTCTCTTGGAAGAAGCTGAGGGGAAAGGAAATAACAAAACATTTTCTAGAGTCCCTACTATGCTTATAAAACGACTATTCCATCTGTGAAATAATCCTTTGACTACTCCCGGATCCCACAGATAAAAATTGTGGGTGTCAATGAATTACCAGAATGTGTCTAAGTGTTAATTTCTACACAACATTAACACCAACAGATTACCTTTACTCATACTCGAATCAGGCCCACCGGGTCTACATCATCAGGGCACCTCCACCGACCGGAGCCACACTTGGTCCTCAGCCTGGCCATCCACATTGCCATGAGCAAGGGCAGCTGCTAACACTTGGCACCTGGTTATTAGTGTTTATTAGTGGAAATATTTTGTGCTGTATGAGTCAGCCCTGCTGAGTACATGGGTATATTTAGGTGCATTACACCACGGCATAAGCCAGCTTGATCAAGACTATATTGCCGCTTGTCGAGCCAGAGTATCACTTGCCTGCGAAAGCAGAGATGGTTTGAGGCTGAYGATAGGGGCTGTGCGGGTGACCCTTAGGAGCAATAGCTGGAGGTGCTCACAGCCAGGCTAACACATAACTCATTTAGCACATTACAAGTTTTACACGGTATAGGGAGAATTGTTATTTGAGAAAATCAGCAGGACATCAACAGGTACTCAGGGTCTGACCTCCTTGTGCACTTCTGAAACCCCCAGGAGAGCCCCCAGCTGCAATTTAAGGCACCTAATTACTGTAGACACTCCTGGGTGATTCTGTGAGAACCAAGTAAAAATACATTTTCCTTTCCCCCCTGGATTGGAAATGAAACAAACACTTGATCAGCTGAATCAGAAGAGAACAATAACGGGAAACCTTTTCCAAGGGTCCATTTTAAAACTCCCTGTACCTTCCAATAAATAAACAATATCTTGTGCCTTGCAGTTTTTCTAATTTAACACTATATTTTGATAATTCAATTATCAAACATTTGATGTGGGATTTAAAGCAAGAGAATTAGAACACAGAAAGGCAGGCAGGAGGGAAAGGAAAAAATTGGGGTCAGCTAGTATGTCAACAGGAATGACACCCTAGAGGAAGAATCTGAGATATCCGTCTATATTTCACCGTCAAACYAGTGATACATCATTTTGCAATTAATTCTAAGAGCTAAAAACATTAAGTATTGATTCCAATTAGCTCAGAGGTTTAATTAATTGTTTTCTTTCCTTAAGATGTCCAATATAAAATAGCAGTTTACAAGGCTGTGTCGTGCAAAAATACAACAGTTGGTAAGAGCAGAGCAGCTTTGGACACTAAAGGAATATCCAGTGCATTTAGTCTGGTTGGGAACTTTCCCCTGCTTGTTATTTAATTATGTGCAAAACAAATTTGCATTTTATTTGATTTTTAGCAGTATTAAATCTGTGCTTTCAAGGAAGAGCCAAGCAATCCAAATAAACAATCCTGAGAGTTTTCTGACAAGCCCRTTGACAGAGAGAGAAAAATCGTATTTTTATAGTTGCACAGCCAGAAGGTTTGCCCAGCGGTTGGRGTGGTAGTCCAAGTCTCAGGACCTCCGCACTGAACTCCTCGCCATGTTACAGACCTTCTGAGGGCCCCTGCTCATCTCCCGTGGATGCTGACTCCACCTAGTATGGTACCTCAGTCCCAGGGAGCACTTTGCTATCCAGTCACCTGCCTCTTTACTCTCCTTTACTGCTTCATTCTTCAGTTTAAGGTCCAGAAACATATGGGTGGTGACTAAAGTAATGTCTTTTCCTGAACGTRTGGCAGGGCGGTGTATAATTAGAGCTACAAATATGGACCTTGTGCTTTGCCATTTCAAAAGACTTGGGCCAAGCCGCAGGTGCTGTAAATCCCCAGAGCTTCATTGACTTCTGCACCATAGAAGTAGCCTGCATCTATTTTCTGCTCACCACAACTACGCCAAATTCCCAAGCAACCCCTGGCATGAGGTGAGTGATTACATAATTAGCAATGATTTAGACAGCTGGATTTTGCATGTGGATGTATGTTTAATGAGAGACTGCACTGGAGCAAAGGCATCTGATTYGAATTTCAGTCATCTTCAGCAATTCTACAAAGGTAAAGCCTGTCTCAATAGCAGCATTCACATGGACTTGCCCTTTGGAGGAGAGCAGGGAAGTAAAGCAGGTGAAGAAACCCAACATAAGTTTCCACATTAGTGGCTCAAGTGCTCAGATGCTTCATCTCCTGGTTGCAGTTTTCCCAAGACCGTTGTTCTCATTATAAACAGTTGACTCAGAAACATTGCAAAAGATTTCAAATAAAGCATTCCAGCCCCATCCCCTGCTGCTCTCTTCCCAATACACAGAGACGCTTAAAACAAACCAGATGTACCGCATAAGGCTGTTTTGTGATAATATCCTCAGAAGGCTCTTGTTCTCCCAGCCTATCCTCGAGTATTAGAAGTGGCCAGTTCATTTCCGTAAGTTATTATGCAAAATAGCCTGACAGGCCAGGGTGCTGGGGAGATGATTTCCCTTCTCTAATGTGACTTTCACACTCTCTTGATGATATACAACTTTAATAAAAAGCATAAAAAGAAAGTTCAGCTGAGTTGGGCATGTGGTGCACAACTCAATCCCATTCCTGCCTTGGGCATTAATTTAAAACATATCCCAGGATGCTGATAGTCATCCAGCATGATGAGAGCCTGGTGAAAATGCACACAAGTTCATGCAYTGGAAGGTCATAAATGGGTAATGTTGTTTTGCATAAGGATTCCCAGGTGAGCTTCACTTCCAGCACAAAGGAAGGACACATTTGACTCAGTTGATAAAAAGACATGAGATAATACTAATTGGTTTTGTAGCAGCACTTTTAATCCCTTAAACTTTCAGATAAGCATTTTTCCTGCTGTATTTTATAACTGGGAGAGTCCCAAGTGGCCTGAGAGGTCCCCGACACAGCGCGGAGTCGGACACTGTGAATCTCAAGGTGTTATCAGGTAGTACAAGATCCAAAACACCCCTGCCAGCCCACCACAAGCTCTCCTGGAGCTTGACCAACTTTCAGCAGAAGCTAAAACTACCCCATGGCTTTTCACAGCCCTTTCAAAAGCCCTGGGAAGCACAAATAATACATTAAACTATACCCTAACTACCCCCATCAGCCCCAGTACCTCAAGTGCATGGGGAGAAGTTGGGTACAAGAGAKGGAAGGAGGTGATAGAAAAGGAGAGGGAAAGGGGAGAAGGGAGTAGCATAAGTAAGTACAATATCTGCTTGTAATTGCTCAAATTAACTGAACTTTGCTGAAAGCTACCATTCCCTGTAGTCCTCCCCTCCATCATCCAACCTTAATATTGCTAAATTCTTCATGCATGTGTCTGCTCAGGTATAAAAAATCTTCAGGACAAAGCACAGGCCAGGCACGCTCTGTGCAAGGTTTCTCATCCCCCCAGCACCCCCACCTCTACAACCAGCCATGCAGAAGGYTCCCATTTGTCAGAGTGATTCAAATCCCTCATCAAAATTCAGCCAAATGGTGTTTGCAAAGTGACAACCCTCCTTTGGGTCATTATTATGTAAGGAAAKAAATTGGAAAGAGAGAATGAAAAGACCCAGGTGAATGGTCACACAATGGGAAGACTGCAGTGATCCCAGAGCTGCCACATGTTTCACCCTCATCCTCAGTGTTTTAAGGAACAGTCTTCTCCCCTTTCCAAAAACCACAGCTCCCTTTAAGAGAAGAAAAGCTTATGAGCTTCCCCATAGAGAGAAAAGAAGGAAATTGTTTCATAAGAGGGAGGTTGATTTTCACTCTAGCTCCAGTAGCACTGGGAATTAATAATTTCTATGATATCACCTAATGCAGGGGTTATACTGAAGCAACTATGCTGAGGAAAGGCTCCCACCTCAAATTTCATTTTGGATTTTTGGTTTTTTTTGCAGTGTTGTAGTCCTGGCACCTTGAGCAGCACCACATTGCACTGGCCATTATACAAATGTAGGTTGAAATAAGGATCCTTGTCCCCAGCCCAAGACAAGCAATATCAAGTGGACACACTTGATGGGGATGGGGAAAAAGAAATGGTGAAATCAATGTAGGCTGTCATCAGGGCACAGCGATAAGAATGTTTTCTGGTTCTCAGGTAGTAAAAGGCATGTCTATTTTAATACATAATCTCTTTAATGAATCACAGTGGGTGAAGTCACAGATGCTCAAGCTGAGGGGTACAGAGGGTTAGGATCACAAAGCAATCTCATGCTGTTTTTAGTGACAGCATTTGTCTTTGCTTCACATCACGTTGGATTGAGTAGTAAAATATGCAACTAAAATAATTTCCAGGAAATTAATTACTTCTTTGGTTGGGTTTTGGGTTTTGTTTGTTTGGTTTTGGTTTTTTTTGTTTTTTTTTTTGTTTGTTTTTTTTTTTTTTCCCCAAATTAAAAAACCTTATTTTTTTTGGAATTAGAGTCTGGGGAAAAAAAAAAAAAAACAACACAAAGCAAGTTCAGCTAGAGTTCACTTATCCCCCCAAAAAATAGAATTTGTTCTCCTGAGTCCCTTTTGAAAGGGCATCTTGACATTTGTAAGGGAAAGTATTTAGAGATGTGAATGCCATTACTTGCTTTCTCCGAATCTGAGATCTCCCAGTTGTGAGGAATGGCAGTAGGTACAAAGCACAGAACAGAAAATGGAGGGCCTCTATCCCGGGGGCTGTAGCGAAGAGGACAGATGAGAACCAGACAAAGAGACAGAGGAGAAAAAACAAGGAGAGAAGTTTAGGGACTGCAGGCACAATGGGCTTGCATGGCAGCTCACCAGCAGCTGCCCAGCTCCGGCTGAAAACCTCAGTCCTGACAAAGTGGAAATCATGACATTATCTTTGGTATTTGAAAGARCCAGGGAGCTAAATAAGGATGAAAAATTCACAATGTGGGGGGGGGRAAGAGTGACGAGCCAAGTGATGTTAATTGTTCTATATGTCTTGGTCTTTCTCATAGCACAGAGGGCACAAAAGAGACCCAGCTGGTCAAGGGGCCTGTGTTTCACACCTTGGTGGKTTTTTTTTTCCCCCACAAAGATGTAGACAGGAGAAAATGGGTTGACAGCAAAGCTCCCTTATCGCTCTCTCTTCACCCCTCTCCTTTTTCTCCCCCCTGTCCTGAGGCTATCTGGGGACATTCGTATCCAAAAATATACAGGCACATTAAAAAGAAAAAAAAAGTCCTGAGGATCCAATATCATTCATCAAAGAGACAGCCCATGCTCGTTCCGATGACAATGGTGCTAATCTTATCCCCTGGCTGCTGCCCAGAAGTGACATAATGCTTAGAAATGTGTGTTTGTTTTAGAGGCTGTTTACCGCAGGAGGGGAAAGGGGGAGAGATGCGAAGGCAGGAAACTAGCTGGATTTGTGGGCACCACAGACCGGATCCTCGGTCTATCRCAGTCCATTTGCACAGCTCTGTGTCACTTTTAAGATCCATCAATAGACAGAGCTGAGCAAAAGGATCCTTGTGCAAAGGACTTTTTAAAGCCCTTTTGGATCCCAAGTATATGGGAGCTGAATGTGTGTGCATGAGCAAGAGAGAATGACACRAACATGGAGCAAAGTATCGGCTGGCCACAGTTCTTTCTTCAATACCTGGACTGAGGTGACCCCATCTAGCAGCAAAAGGAGATCACCTCTTTTAGTTGTCTTTTATTTCGAGACTGACTTTCTTTCTTCAGCATGAACTTTGGAGAGGTTTAAAAGCAACGGGACCTGCTCTTTAATCATTGCTACAGTAAAAATAAGTGGTTAACTGGAGAGACATCGATCTGCATGAACTTCAGTCTAAATTAAGAACACTCCCATCAGAAATCCCAAAGGCAGACAAGCTGTACTCATGCAAAGYAAAGCCAGATTCCTAATAGGAAAATTACTTCAGCATCTTACCAGGTTAATCTATGCCACTATAAAGCCTTCCTGCCAAGTACAGGCCCCTCATCCAGATCTGTGTTGGAGGCAATGTAGTCAAACCAGTTGTTAAAATCGCAGCCAGCTCCCAAACCGCTTGTCAAAGGCTAATTTCAGAGCACCCAGGTCCCTCCTGACCCCAACATGGGGCTTTCCAAGCTGCTCATCTTAGAGCAAATGGGGAGGAATGAGCCCCCGMTGGCCTGCCACCCTGCCCCAGGGATGGGGGATGCAGGGACACCCTGCCCACCCACGCTAATGCAACCACAGCACAGCCCATCCAGAGGGAATGAGAAAATCCAGTCCTTTCAGAAGTGGGGCTGACTTTTACATATATTTATATACCCACATATACATATACATGTTGTGCTACTGTCAGACACAGCGTGATGGGTAGTCTGTAGTTTCAGGGGCCATYGAACAGGAAATGAGGTTTGCACTATTTGTCCTGAAATAGATATATAGGGACTAAGGAACCAAGTGAAAGCATTTAAAAATCATGGTTCTAAAGACACATTTCATGCAGATTTTACTCATCCACTGGTTCCTAATTGGTACCATGTGAGAACAGAGGATGCTATTTTGAAACTTCACAATATAAATAAATTAATCACCATTACATAATGACTTAAGCTCCAATATGTTTGCAACCAATAAATATTCAGAAAGCATAAAATGATGGCCTGATTACATCTAAAGTAAACATATTTCATTTAGTGCTTCACTGTCTTGATATGAACAAAAAGAGACCCCACACAGAGTTGCACCAAGGCATGTTGGCTCTCAAGGCAAATACACTCACCACCTCCCCTCCCCAATTCTTGCACTCCTCTCCGCTATTCGGAGGGACAGCTACCAAGATGTGACATGTCGCCCCTTTCCTCCTTTCATGAACATGGTATTCTTGTAACAAGGCATATCTGGGTTGCAAACCTTACCAGTAGAAAGGCCTGAGACTAAATCTGATATAGGTGATGAAGTGCTGGGAGACCCTTCAGAGCAGTTYCAGCTGACATTGCACACCTTGAGCCGTACCCTCTGCAAACAGACTGTGAGGAACAGCCTCTGTCGTAGGAATCTTGTAGCTAACCAGACAAAAAAAGCTGATGGGAAGCAAAGAAAAGGAGGGCAGGACATAACAGCACCAAAAAGAGAACCCATCTCTTGACTCTGGGATTCACCAGCCTGCTCCTGCTCAGCATCTCCATCACTATGTGACACATCAGGACTCAGCTGAGCACAAAAAAAAAATTAACCCTGATAATTCCTGATTTCTAATCACAGAGGGGCAATGTACTGGGGTTTATTCTTTTAGGAGGGGTATTTTTCTATAAGAGTGTTTTCCACTATGAATTTCATTGGAAAAACAGAATGAAAGGATGGAAGCRAGTGGGCCAACTTCTTCAGTTACAACTCTGGCAAGATTAATAGGCTAGCTTCATTGTCTTAGGCTCCACTAAGAGAAGTGGGCTGGATAAACTCTGACTTATTGCCTTATCCTCCCATTGCCTTTCAGAACAGTTTTGTCTGCCTTTGTCTAAATAGACTGATATGACATGTAAAAATTACTTTTTTTTTTTTYTTTGAACACTTTGTGTGAGACTCTTCAAATCTGGCTTAAAAGTAGGGCAGAGAAAAAAAAATAATCYATCCTTCAAAGAATAGAAGTCAATCCCTGAATCGAGCCTGTTTTGGGTACACAGGCTGTAAAAGGTTACAGAAGGCCAGCGTAACATACAAAATCTCCCTAGAACAGTAATCTGTGCCTAGCAATTCAATGAGATAAAAATTTGATAACACATTGGCTGGCTGTGATTGCCCAGGGAAAAACATCTCCTTCATAATAATCTTATTATAGGCTAGTAGAGCTATTTTTGTGCCTATTCTTTGTGCAGAGCAATTTATTTTTATGGCTAGTAAAAGGAAATAAATTTCTCGGAAATGGYTCCTTGGTGAATTGGGGTCTGTGTAGCTCATTTTACGTTTATAGATAAGCAAAAGGTCAATTGAATGTTATGTCTTTTATTGCACGGCCTGCTAAGTCTTCACATAACAGGAAGAAATAATACAACTGCTCTACCGTTCCCCTCCAGGAGCCTTGTTTGAGGGGAGCCTTCTGTTTTGTGAGGTTGGAGCAAGACATGGAAGATCAGTCACTTGTCACRGGGCATTTGTCTTGCTTGCGAGGTTTAATAGAGTGCACAAGATTAATATAGTGGATATTGCTATTGTGAAGAACACCTGGCAAGAAATGCACTGGGACCCTCTAGCATTCTCATCGGTTCTCATCACACATAGATACACCCAATAACATTAACTTACTAGATAGTGCTTGGTGTCTTCTGTCGAGTTTCCATCCCTGGCCAGAACAAGCTGCAACGCGTGGAAACATATCCCCYCTCCTGTATGTTAGATGCAAAGCTTGGATCCTTACAGCACTACTTTGCTCCAGTTTTGCCTGCTGAGAGTCACTCTACTGAATTACATCTCCCTCTTTTCCCACTTTGCCTTTTCTTGTGCTGCACTTGGCATAACAGGGGCCATGATCTCAACTGACCTGTAAGAGAAAGGATTAACGTGAAAACAGTTAATGCAGCAAGCGTGGCTGCAAAACCTCACAGCATGTTACTGCACTTGCTGGGAAAAAAAAAAAAACACAACACTTTCTGGAAAGAGCGGCTCCTGTGAACACCTAGCAGCACGTTCTTGACATTTTGAGTGTGTTCACAAGCACAACGCTGCGCAGAGGGCAGTGAGTGCCAGAGCCTGGTATTCCTAGGCTGTACTGTGTTTTCTTTGTGGACATAAACCAAAAATCCATGCTGAACAGATCCAAACRGTTGCTCATTACACATGCACAGCTCTCATTCCACTTTCATTACTCTTCCTTTTAGGAATCCTTGCTATAAGCCCTCTCCTCTGCCCTTAGGSTCTCTTCTCTTTAGAGTTGCCTCATCCTCTTCACGCACCAGCACCCATGGTCTACAGGGGTAGGGCATAGCCTATTAGTGCTCAATGAATCCTCTGATCCAGTGTTTGTCCAAGCCCAGTCGGAGAAACAGCACAGACAAAAAGGTCTCAGACATTTTTGGAGAGTTAATAAACCCATCAGGGCATATTTTCTTTATGATCTTGTTGCAGTGCTGAAAGAGCAAGTCCTAACTATCTCTTTCAGAAGTTCTGCCAGTTTGATAAACACAATGATTCTCTTGCTAATAAAACTCTTTGAGGAAGACAAGCCTTGTGCTTCCACCCTTGCTCTGATAGACTTGACCTGCACRCTCCTGGGTCTATAGAGACACAGGGAAAGCAAGTGAACTATGACTGAACCCCCATTTCTGAATGAATCACACCCTAACCTCACTTTAGATATAGTGAAGTATCTCTATCGGCTATTTAAAGCTAATCAGAGAAAGCATTACTCAAATAGCTTTTTAGCAGCAGTTCTGCCCTAGAACGTCTGTTGCATCTGTGTGTGTATTGTCCACGTGGCTCAGCATCTGCACCCTGCACCCATCGTGCTCTCCTTACTCATTTAGTGTTTGATATCTGAATTATGCCGTTAAAATGAGCTCTTACAAATAACCTTTTCCTCATCCACTGAAGCAGTTACAATTCCCTGACATAACTCATCTAATCACCACCTCAATGAGCAGGGCTTRATCTAAATGCGTGTACTGAGCACCTGCCACATGTACTCTTCATTTATCTTACACRGCTTTACATTAAAACCTAGCATGGACCTTTGATACATTATAGATGACTATATCAGGCTGTACACRGCGTAAATTAGGACCAGCCACTCAAAGGATGTTACAATTATCTCCTCACCAATACATAGCTTTAATTAAGCTACTGCCACCTTGAGGGATTAACAATCAGATCCCAGGCCATATATGGCAAGAACATGAAATGCAAAGCCCTGATTATTTTGGCACCCTCAGAGCACTTGAGCTGTAAAAATTAAAATGCCTTGGAACGAAGAGCTGCTTGTAGCTGAGAGATTGTATTACCTGCCAGTGCAACTGACTGCACACTCACTGCAGTCAAGAAACATCCCCAAGACAAGCCTGAATTTTTTAGCAGGGGGAGAGCAGACAGAGTTCACTGTTGACTTGGCTAAGTTGACTGTATTTCACACAAGAGGTAACTGGAAGTTCAGTCTTTTTTTTTTTCCCCCCCTCTTGTCTCTTTGTTTTAAAGATAGCCTGTAAGTGACAGAGTTTAGCTTGTCTAATCTCTTGAGGTTTTTTCTACACATCTTATATTCTGCTGTTGACTTACCAAGAAGCATTCATTTCCTTAGGGAGCAAAAATGGTTGAGGTCTAATGGGCTTGTTTTTCCAGCTCTCACCACTGAGGGAAGAAGCCTGGCTGCAGTCTCTGTATCTGCAGTAGGGCTACAGATTGCACTGCAATTTTCCAATTCTGCCCTTAGAATAATGACCATGACTCATGGTAACATGCTTCCACAACGCACATGTGGAACTAAAAACTCCAACTAAAAAACAAGCCCACAAAATCCTCTGAAGGTTTTTAAAAAGGCTGTGTGTCCACGCTCAAGTCCTTTCACTTGACCCCTTGTCACTGGTGCTGTGGTAGCACCAATGGACAGGATGCAGCAGGAGCCCAGGGTGGTTTTTAAGGTGCACATTGGCCTTCTGAAGCAAACACACAGTTTTATACAACACCTTGAATGGCAGAGGTGAATATCTTGGTTCTCTTTCCAGCTCTGGAACCCTGTTCCCTACAGGCTCTTTGCAATTGAGCACTCACAGCTGCCTGTCAGCCATGTCAGATTGGAGAGACAATGCTGTTCTGAAAAGGGGTTCCAAAACAGGCTCTAAAATACAACTGCTAGGACTAACATCCATGAACAGCCTCAGAGAAGACACCTCATGGCACTGTCCAACAGAGTGTCTTTGGTAAGGACATTCGTATATCTTGGAGTTCAGCTCAGCCCCCAGCAACTAGATGAGCTCCTTCCATTTCAGCCTGGATGTAAGCATGCTCGCTGCCCAGCTCTACCTCTGTCGTATGTGCTTTTCCCCATAGATGACAGTCAACAAAGCTTTTTCTTTAATGATAGGTTTAATTTCATGAAGCTGCAGTCATAGGATGTAATAAGAAGTGTAATGCAAATTCTATGGCAACACCATTTATTAACTACGTGAACTTAACTATGCATAAAAAAAAAATCCATAAAAGCTACCAATATCAGTGTAATGGACTAAGGAAACTCACAGATTTGGAGAAAATAAAGCCATCTCAAGTGATACAGCCATCTACTACTGTAAGATTAAACCCAGTTTATGTTCTTCAGCACTCAAACCAGGACATATCAAACTGAAGCAACAAGCTGGTTCCTCTCAGAGTTGACCCTTAAGCATCCCTACCAGGTCTTTCACAGCCTACCTCCTCCTGCTCAAGAAACTCATAAGTACTCTGCCTGCGACTTGATTCCCCTCTCTTTTATAGGTATCTCATTTCAGCATAATACAGGAAAGATGAAGCACCCTTTTTACTAGAATGGTGTTTGGGGTGGAGGTGACGCAAAACAAAATGGTGAATATGATGCACATCAAAAAAAGTTCACTTATTTTTCAAATTTAAGCTTAAACACAAATCCTGAGGACTAGCTTTTGAGGGTATGGGAGTTGAGCTCCCATAGTCTCCTCTGAAAATCCCATCCCAAAACACATAAGACACTTTCATTTCTCTATTAAAGGCTCTTCATAAAAGGTGATATTGCATGTGCCTGCATACTTAGCATATTTAGCACACTTTTAGAAGTGTGCTAAAAGCAGTTCATGTAAACGATTCCAGTACAATATAAGTGGTATATGTCTCCGGATATTTAGAATATATACCTTACATGGGCAAGAGGTAAGCAACTTTTTTGGTGATAGGAAGCAGCCAGTAGTAATTCAGTAGAGCATGTAAGCAGAAGAAAAAAAACAAATCAAAACCAACAAAAAACCCAAGACATTTCTTAGCTCTGCTGGCCATGGAAATACACAGCTATGTAAATGCTACTGTACTGATAATCAGCTGGTCTCTGTGGCATTGCTGGAAATTAAACATAACTCTAGTGATGCTAATGACTTTCTGTTAATTTACAGTAGCACCACAAGATTTAAAACCTTCTTTCTCACATCAGTGACTACATGTACCTCTCATCACTACGAAAACCGAGTATGGACTCCTCCCAAAATAAATGGAGCAGAAAAAACATGGGCTTCAAAAGGGTCAACTCTGCATTTTCCAATATATACATGAATTCATAAAGGCAACAAACCGGATTATTTTTTTAATTTTAATTTATAATAAATGTAATAAAAGAATCTTTCTTGCCTCACACAATATTTTTAATTCCATAAAAGAAAGAATATTAAAAAGGAGGGGAAACTGAAGACAAAGCCATGTTATTTTGACAAAAGCAGCTATTGCACAGATTGCCAAAATTGAAGTCAGCAAATACTATACATAAACAAGCTGAGTACACTTCCACCTTCTCTAAGTAGACATCTGGCCACACATCACAGAGACATTAGCATCGCCAGATGTGCGGAATTCTCTAAATTTAGTGCAAGATTGGGTTTTCTGTTGTTGTTTTGRGGCGCAGGTTTTTTTGGTTTTGCCTTTTTTTTTAAAGCTCATTTGCTTTGTTTAAGAAGTAGACAAGAAGGTTCTGAAAGGTTTCTGAACTGAGTGGTTGTCAAATGCCCAGCATATATTAAACCTGACAGGACAACATGGAATGCTGATTTTACTCCCCCCCCAGCACCAGCTTCTACTCAGATCAATATAAGTTTCCAAACATTTAGAGTAAATGCAAGTAAAATTGTTCCAGTACCATAAACATTCCTTTCATTGTTTTTTTCCCCCCTTCTTTTCCCCCAGATGCCATTTGGATGGGGCTCTGCAAGCCCTCCTCCATTTAACACTCTGCTTCCCCAAGCAGGATGTCAGTATTTGATTAATGGTTCAGATCACGCACACCACATTTGCCAAAGACATGAAATACTCTGTTCAGCTCTGACTTTGCAAGGCACATTCTCCCTCTGATAAGCTGCTTGCAATCCCGCAGTATATTTTCATGCCTTGCTTTCCACGAGACCTGTGAAATTTCTCCCCAGCAGTCAAGCCACAAGCTGAGGTTTTTCATGGCAGGTGGCCCAACTTTGTTATTGTTTAAACTGCACGCTGATGTGGATGGAACCGCATTGGTCACGTATTGTACATAAGTGTTATATACATAAAAAAAAGATAACATTCCCATGGTGTTAGAGTTCGTCTTGAAATTGTATATGGAAAATGAATATGTGTGTGTGTCTAGAATTGTCTTTATGTACAGAAAAACATACAGAGTTATTGTAGAAGAAATATCTGGGCTGATATGTACTTTTGTTGCTGCTCAGACTCCAGGGATTTTCATCTAAGACTCTTCCTTTAGGCAGCAATCTAGTAAATGAGATTAATCAGGGTCCTTGAAAACAATAGTTCAGATGGCAGGCGAAGAAGAGCTGTGCATGCCTGCTGAACTGAACCCAAGCAATAACCCAGTCTAGGTTTTCAAGAGATACTCTCCCTTCCCAGTCAGGTCAGAAGCATAGAGTTTGAAAACAGTTGGGGTCTTTTTTAGGATGCTGCAAGGATTTTTACTTCTGGACACATGTACTTATCTAAAGCATCTTCTGTTCCAGAAGGTCAGACAACTTAGTGAGTAAATCCAGCTGGAATAAGCTTCGGAGCTTGGATAGGTACTGTCTGGCTTGACATAAAAGGGACTGAACTCCACAATTAAAGTTCCAAATGTTGATTGCACTAAAATTGTTTTAGCTAGGACATTCACAGGGTTGCTATTTCTAAAGTAGACACAAAGGGAGGGCCAATAATTTGCTGGAGAACCACTTTACAGCTGCAGAAGGGAGGATTGTGGCACAGAAAAAGGAGAAGAGTCATTGATTTTTCCTTTTCTTCCTCATTGTTGTCCCTCATAGCTTTATTAGAAACAAAAATCTAAAGGCCTAATCTGTGCTATAAGGCCAGTTCCAGTGTGAGCATTTAAAGACAGTGGAGTCGCAAACATTTAACACTAATGAAACTGAGCACAGCCCCATCCTCACGCTGCTCAGACAGCTGGATTAAATTCTGTTCCACGCTTGATAGAGAACATTTTGAGTCTGTTCAGTTCTTTAATTTTCACTAATTCTTAAGTTTCCTAGGAGCCATCTAGTACAAGTGTGAGCAGGACCTAATGTCTCCAAGCCAGAAAAATTAAGCAGTAGCCACTGAAAACACGTATGTGCTCTTCTTATTTACTTCTTCACGTACAATGGAGGCCCAGAAGGTCACAAGCGTGTTTTACTGACTGTTGTAGAAGTACGTAAGAGCATAACTATAGCTCTGAAAGCTATTCTATTGGAAAGCAAGAATGGCTATTCCCTGTTTTCAAAACAAAACAGCTCAAGAACCTTCAATTAATTTTTCAAGAAGCAGATTTAACACATATGAAAAAGAGCACATTTCGACACAAATCTTAAAGTGTGGAACTCATTGCCACAGGATATTTTAGAGAGCAAAGCAGTAAGGATCGCAGTTTTTGGCACTTCACTATGAAATAAATCAAGCTCTATTTATTTTCTGAATCTCCTTAGTTTTCATCAGCCGTTTGGTAGCCTGAGCCAACTCAGCCATCTCAGAAAACAATGACAGGAATGCTGCGAGTTTCCAGCTCTCCCCTGCAGTCTTTTCCACCCTCCGGTTCCAGAAACTCACCTAGACTAAATGTTTACAGGATAGAAGAGCTGTCAGACACTTATCCTTTGCCATCTGGCGGTAATTTGCACCCCCCAAAATAATCTCTTTTTAGGAGTTCAAACACGAAGTTCAAAGGAAAACCTAAGAATAAACAACATATTTCACCTGGTATTGAAACCCCATGAGAATTTCAGCATTACCTGATTTCATCTTGAAACCATAAATCTCCCCAGGTTTACACCAAGGTTCAGGACTTTGCCGGGACAAACTGAGACTTCTCACAGATTTTTCACACCGACTTCACGTGATCCTCATCAACAGCACCAATGAGTTTTTCAGAAGGAGAAAACAGATTTGAAAATCCTAGCTTTTGAGGACACTTGTAGTTTAAATCTCAGCCTACATTTGAACTGCTTCTATTCATCTTTCTGTCTATAGCAGGCTAAGACAAATCAGTACATGCTCAAGAGCACAGCATGGTAGAAGTCTGGATGACGACGTGTATCTTGGGAGGCAGATTCAAACTCTGTGCAACTCAGAGTGGGAATGCAAGTATTACATTAGCTAACACATTTCAAAGAATTAAAGTTCATTATTTGAAGATGAAATATCTCAAAGAATAACACTCTTACAAGACAGTCCAAACCCTAAAATCCTGGCCTTCCTGCATGTGCCATTTTACTGTTCATTAGTATCTGCACTTCTGAAGTTCAGATTAGAAATGTTATAGGTCTTCAAGAAGGAATCATTCTCACTTTGCTAGATGGCCAGAGTTAGGGGCATTAGAGCCCTCCGAGACACTTATTCTTGAAGACCTATTTAGAGAATTAAAATCCAAACTTTATAGTCTTTTCTTTAAGCAACTGCTGCTTTGTAATCTACCTATCACTCCCAGCTATTAGAGTTTATGCGTACTTTGATTTACTATCACAAAAAGGCACTGTGAGGACAAAAAAAACTCTTAAAGTAAAGGTTTATTAATATTCACATCACTTGACATCTGTGCAGAAACGTTGTCCTAAGCTAACAGAACATGATCGAGCTTAACCTTGTGATTTTATGCTTTTAGCAAGTGAACAAGTTTAATGTTTTTAAACCCTTATCAACTGCTCTTCAGACCCTGCCTTTAGAGCATAATCTCCATCAAATGCTGCTGCAAATGTCCTCCAAGTGACCTTGAAAGGAACCAGAATATGCAGAGAGCCCATTCTGAGGAGCACAACAACTTGTTTTGTAGACTCAAGTGAAAACAGACGTCAAAACCAAAGAGGATTATCTGGGGTTGCCTGGGGAGGGTGATGCCTCAGTCATCTCCTACTAACCAATTTCTTTGAAAACACGATACAGTGCAGATTTACCACTGAAATAAATGCCCTGTCCTACATACTTTGAAGGGGAAGGAGCAGTCAGCTGTGTCATATGTATCAAATGAAGAATCTGAAGGTGTTTTTTTCAGGAAACAGGAGCCTCAGGGGATTAGAAAGAGAAATGAAGTATTTCCCATATGGGTTCCCAACCTGCTTATTGAGCAGATCCGTATCAACAAAACCTGTTTTCCAAGTTCTGGCAACTTAAAATYAGTTGTATAAGCTTAGTTTCTAAAGCCCCAATAATTAGGTATACAAGCTCAATTGGCATCTACTCATTGATATGTTCGGCAAAAGAAGCAAGARTTTAATTATTTTGGAACAGTGGTAGAATTGTTGTTCCTCTGGCCCCCCCCTGCTTAGGCCTCAGTTTATCTTGGAAGGAGGAAAAAATAAGTTAAAGAAGAACTTTTTTTAAGCAGTTGTCAGCCCACACTTTCTGCTGCAACAGAACCATCAAGAAAACAGAACACASGCAGTATTGGTGCTGGTGAACAAGAAAAAAATTGACTGACTAATGCATTCTATGCAATGAGTTCTGCTCTCATTAATACTGTACCCCAATGCCCCCTCCTAAGACAGATGAAACAACATCACTGCCTGAAAATTATATACAAAGACCGTAACAAYAGTGTTCCCTGTTTTCTTGCAGAGGTAGGAAGCATTAAGACGAATGAACACAGACATTTTAGGACCATGCCTACCTTTTTAATTTAAGTTATAGCAGTATATTCTGTTTGTTGTTCTTTGGAYATAGAATATCATAATATCATATATTCTCCCCCTGTTTAAGTACTGAACACTTGAGAGATGGGTAGGTGTGGGGTTTCCCTCATCCTTCATAGACTTTTAGGCCAGAAGGAACAGTCGCAGCTGTGTTGTTCTCCTGCAGAAGTCAGCAAACCGTACTGTGCAAAACTGTACAAAAAAGTCATTTCTCTATCAAAGTCACAGCTACTGCTCAAGTCAGTGTATTTTACATGGAGGAGGGAAAATCCACAGCAKATCTGGGTGAGTGGTTAGTTACCTTCAGTGTTAAAAATAGCAGTGTTCACCTCAGCCAGCTTTACCTTCCAACCGCCGGATCTCGTTACATGCTTTACTTACCACCCCTAGATTAATGGAGCTGTCTACTATCTATTAGTGGATCAAATCACCTCTTAACCTCCTCTTCAATAAACTTAATAGATTGAAGGAAAGGGACATTTAGCTTTCTCAAAAGGGTGTGAAAAAATAACAGTCCTTCCTTTGATATTTCCCAATGTTTGAAGGCTCTTCCAGCAAAGGCAGAAATAATGTGCTTTCCCTACCCCCCCCACTCCATATCCGTTTTAAAAAGCAAAAATAATGGCGATGCACAAGCACCATAAAAGTAGAAAAAAAAAAAAAAATCTATCTTTTCAGTCCATTCCAGTAACCTATAGAACCATATCAAGGAATAGGCAATTATGCCAGGCACATTATAATTGAGATGCGCTGTTTATGATCCAAAAAGCCTAAAGCAACAGCATCCCTTTAGACTCGACGGGGACCAATCTCCGCTCACTTGCTTGCTAAAATTGCAAACAATTGGCTGGACTATAAGCCACCTGCAGCTCAGCTGTGCATGAAACTAGGGGCTGTTACTGTATTTTTAGACAAACACATTCACAAAACCTCAGACTATCTAATATGAAATCACCTTTCAAAGCAAAGAAAACAAAAAACTATTATATTATTACCATTTAGGAGAGCCTACATGTTTCACAGTTGTTTTGAATACTGGTGAATCCAAGAGAATAGGCTGGTTTCCAAGTATTTTCTCAGTTATCTCCTATTATTGGCGTGAATAAGACCAATTGCCAACTTCAGAACTAACCTCACAATTTACTTATAAGATTTCGCCACCATTGTATAAACACAGCTGAGAACCAATTATCAGAATTAATAATCAAGTTCCTGGTATATGAATATGTATACAGTTTTCATTGCTTTAATATTCTAGTCTTATCATTCTCYGAGTCCCAGAATATTTCTGCCAATAAACGTGTTCATTCAAGTACTTGCAGAGAGCCAACATGCAAGGGGCATGAGAACTGCTGAAGGAAATTAATTTAGAAAGAGGAACAAGGAAAAAGAAAACCAGCTTGCTTGTTGAGCACTCATCTCACCATTTACTCTTCCTTCCACTTCTCCCRAAGTATTTATCATGTCCCTTGACTTTCTTGCTATAACAGAATCTCAAAATCAGTAGCATCATCAAAGGTAGCGGGGGGGGGAAGAGAAATGCAGGAGGTGGAAAAAGCCCCAGCACTGTATGATTTGTTTCAAGATAGGGTTGCTCCTGAGGATTAATGAGTACGTCCTGCTCAAAAATGAGACTCATCATGATTGTTACCTTTAATAACCCTGCTTCCTCAGAAGAGCCCTCCGTGCTGAGGGTGAGACTGTGAGCCGGCAGCTTGAATTATTCATGAGGGCTGGTGGAAAACAATCATCTGCTCTGGCATTAATGGTCTGTAAAGAGTTGCTTTTGACAAAACCATTTAACATCAGCAATAAAATAAATAAATTAATGGGAGGGGGGCAGGGAGCATAATAATGGTGTACTGATGTAACACACCCTGGAAAGCATTGGTTTCTTAGACTGCAGAGCATGGGCTCTTCCATCAAGTTCYTCTCACCAGGAGGGGGGGGAAGAAGGAATTTTCTTGCTCTGAAATGGTGAAATATTGGGGAGTAACTCTGGTTTGGAGTTGGACAGACAGCAGATCTTGCAGAGGAAAAACATGCGTAGAGGCCAAAGGAAGATATTCTAGGTAATTACATCTCTGTTCTGAGCAGAGAAGGAGTCATGGAAATTCTGGAATGGTTTTCTTAGGTCTTCTTTATACAGCAGCAGGAAAAAGATTCAGAGGGGGAAAGACAACAGAYCTTCTGGCTCCACCTCTGTCATAGACTTGGTGGATTTCCATGGCTGATTTCTACACATAAAAGTGACACTTGTTCTCTCCTCGTTAAAATAAGGATAGTGAAGCTTGCATACCAGGGATTTGAGAATTTAAAGTCCAAGTAAAAGTTTGACATTTTTAAGTGAAGAATTTTTTATTACACACTTAGCTAGACTAGGCAGTAGAATTATATCTGACAGATCCACTTCACAGCAACGTATAGAAAATCAGATTTGGAAAGGGTGGTGTTTTGCATTGTTTTCTTCTATCCAGCATGTTCCAATCCATTTGGGAAGTGTGGCTTTTTTGAGAAGGAGAAAGAAAAAAAAATAGTAGTACTTTGCAATGCTATTGTGGCCTTTGAGTTTCTCAGCTCTTGTCAGGAAATAATGTCAGATTTAATTTTCATTTTAATCTGCACAAAACATTCTGCAATTGGGAGGTAAGATTCCAACAAGACAAAGAAAATAAATATTAAACGTTTGCTTGGCTAAATAACAAGTCTACACTTAAATGAAATGTGACATGAGCAGCATGTTATTTCCAAGAAGACTTCTTTCATAAAAAAAGGAAAAAATATATCAGAAATATTGGTGCTATTTGTTTAACGATAAAACCACTGGCATGGGAATTGTTCAGATATTTATCAGTGAAACTTTTCCCAGGTTCAGGAACCAGAGGCCAGAGTCTTTCAGAGGTCACTCTGTTCATCCCCTACCCCAGAGCAGGGCTGATCGGAGTCGCCATCCATGGGGACRTTGTCCGTCCTGCTCTTCGAGACCTCCAATGGCAAGGGCTCTAGCATCTCCTCAGCTTATCTTTTCTCACGTTTTCCAGACTTCTGATCAATCTTCTTGCCTTTTTCTAAGTCATCCAAGCCACAAGCAAAAACGTTACCGAGTATCACAAGTGCCACAACAATTATTACGAAGAATAAATTATAGCATTTATATCAGGTCATTTGTACCACAGACCGAGTTATAAATATGTGGCCCTCTGAATCTTACTTCAACAGACCTGGATCCACTAAAACTTTCCAGCATGTAGTTAATTTAACAGGCTATTTTTCATCACCATGCAGGCAAAGCAACTGAACACATGCTTAATTTCAAGCACACACCTAAAACTTACTGCTTATAGTGAGACTAAAGTGTTTATTGTGTTTTGATGAACCAAGCTGTTATGCACAGATCCAACCATAAGCATATGAGCCAGCAGGATTATTCATGTTCTAAAGTCATACACCTGTTAAGTGCTTTATTGGACTGAGGGCATAATTAGTGCAAAAGGTAGCTATATTTATTTAATTACAAGCAGGACTAATGACTAAAATTATTTTTAAAATAGCAGGATATTTCCAGAGGCCAACTGYGAAACTAACTCATACTCCAAGATCTAATTCTGCATCCTTTCTGAATCCAAAGAGAGACAAAACAACYGCTGCATTTTTCTCAGTCCCACAGAAATCATACTTGAATCAAATTATCTTTTGTATTTATCAGCTAAATAATTCTGTCAACTGTCCAACAACTGCAGCAGCCCCAGGAGCTTTTGTAAACTAGTTGATGAATGATTGGTTAAATAAATCTGCTACAATTATTCTGGTAATGAAAAACAAAAACGACAGCATGTCTTCTCCAACACAAGCTAAATCCTATTTGCTGCTTTTTGGTAATGGGAGATATTGTATTTCTTTAATWGTGAGGATTTATTTGTGCGGGTACTTGGAGAGCTCAAAATAGCTAAAGAATCTCTTGTTCTGAGATAGGATCTTAAAAAGCTAACATTCATACTGCCCGGTCTTATCATAATGTAACATTTCACTTAATGAAGCTCAAGAATGACTCAAGCATCCCTGAATTTATAGACTCTTTGTGYGTTAAGAAACAGACATGAGCTCAGACTTTGACCATAATGAATAGGAGAAAGAGCATGAACAAACAGCTATTTATATGAGGGCAGTGTCTCCACAAAAAGCTGCAATGTCTTTGGGTCAAACTCTCAGCTGATGTAAATGCCTCTTTGCATTTTATTAGAAATACATTTTAATAAAAACACAGCAAAGTGTCAAAACAGAGCCATCAAACTCATCTCTTCCATAATCCATCTATAACCTGTCTCAGTCTGTGTCTGGAAGAGACAGAAAAATTAGACTGTCATTTTTCCTACTGGAATAAGTTTCAGATAATGGCTAAGCTACTGACCATGAGCAAGTCAAGAATTGGTATGCTCCTGACATTCCAGTATCATAAAATCTGTGCTCAGTTATCAGGTCAAAGAGGTTCATCTYAGGGAAAGCTGTTGTTTCTCCATCCTCTGGGATGGATGGCTTGATTTAGATTATTTTTTTTAATTGTTAGAAAAAGAACTTGAAGGAAAGAAACCACTGGGGCTTTTGTATGGAGGTGGGTTTTCTCCAGGAATTATATACATGGATATCCACCCTCTGTGAAGGGAACAATAAAGTGTTGAGACTTCTTTTTTTGGTGCCTTGACAGGCCCAATCCAGACACCATATTCTTTGCAGATCTTTGAATCCAAAAGAAAAGGTATCCAGRATCGCTTAAGCATGTTGTGACATATATTTTGATTCAGCACTTCTACCTTGTAATTTTGTGTGTTCTGCAAGTATTTCTACAAGCCAGGCTGTATTTAAACAAACAGCAGAAAATAAGATTCATGGGCTAGATGGGCCTCATTTAGAACTGAAGTAATTTTATCAGAAGAAGAAAGCTCTCCTGCRGTTTAGAAAAGTTGCCTAGTAAGAAAGCAGAAATAAGGCATAAGCAATGGTAAACTGAATATCTATTGAAGGGATGAGGGAATTTCAGACCTGCTATGTGAATAAGCAATCGCAGCAAGCCTTTTGCAAGCAGAACAGACTTTGAAATTTGCTCAAAAACATTTGTCTGGCAATTCTGGATAGGCAGCAACCCATAAAAACCATGATCTGATCACAGGCAATTYATGGAGTGAGAAATCCCTGCATGAATGCCGCCCAAGTGTACTTAGTTCATGAGAAGGTGATGTTATTCGGTCTGTAAAGTGTTTAGGAAGATCTTAGTTGGCAGTCCTACAGTCCTTGAGGAATAAATTTGTTTATTTGTTTTAGTCCGTGAACAGTTACATTTACTTGCAATGAACCTTGCAATACCATGGACAGAGCACATATGTTTAGGAAGATGGGGAAAAAAGGTTGATCACAGTCCAAATGACCTGGTCAGTTCTTCCCATACTCTGTTGGGACTCTGGGAACATTACTGTCACTAGTAAGTTCTGAAGCAATGTTATTTTACCATCATCAGTAAAATTGTGGCCACATAAAAGCAAAGGAAATGTTGCGACTGACTACACTAGGGCTAGAACTAAAGGGAATTTCTAAGCCGCAGACATAAAAATACTGAAGCATAGAGAAGAGCTGACAAAGCGTTCACAGCAGAGTCACAGGCAAGATGGACTGAAGAATTCAAGCCTCTGCAATTTAATATTACAGACAGGCAAGGGTTCTGGCAGAAACACAACCTCTAAAGGGAACACGTTATAACACCAGCTACACAAGTGTGTTCTCATTGAAACATGGAGACCTTTTTTCTTCTTCAAACAATAGAAAGAGCTTAATTTTTAATACACACAGGTACACGGGTTTGTGTATTGTTGTCAGTTTGTGGTTTTTTTCTTCTTCCAAGGATGATCAAGGTCAGTCAGCAAGGTCTGGGGAGCTAAATCAAATGCAAATTAAAACATGAACGCACAAAAGATCATAATATTCAATAAGGCAACTTTGGAAATAGTGTAAGTGAATTAGAGGGTTGAAGACATAATTCATTTTCAATGGATAATGTAAAGCTATGTGGGGAGGAAATGCTTGTGCATTTGCAAAGCACAGAGTAGACTCAGAATAAGGAACTAGATAGATGGATTTAGCAGGTAACACATAATGCATCCCTGAGGTGACTAAATTTYCCTGAGAAATGAACCAATTCTTGCACCTGTGCAACAGGGTTATGAAACCCTGGGGAATGAAATACCCTGTCTAGAAGTTAAAATTTGTTATTACATATGCAAGATTGAATTCATGAATATCTGTGTAAAGAGAACTATTTTCCACAAAACTGCAGCTGTGTTTCAAGAATAGCATCCCAACAAAACAGAGAACAAACTCCAGCGAGTCAAGGAGAATAACATGCCCTCTGATGAGTGAATAACGTGCTTCATGCTGACACATAGTCCTTACAAGAACAGCAAAATCAAAGCACATCTGTACCCACAGCAAGGAACAGGGACTAGGGAGAGGCAAAGTGATAGTTGTAGTGGCATAAATGATGTCTGGTACTGAACTCCCCCACTATTTGTAYGCAATAAATACCAAAAATGAGCAAGAAGAAAATGGCGAAAAACACCAAAAAGTCTTGGAGCAATAACTAATTGGCACCCCTAGAAAACAGAGAGAAAGTGAAGTTTGTGTGCATTTCTTTCCAGCGAGATGTTTTATRATTAAAGTGAAGGGCACGGATCTGATTTCACGCAGTTTGCAATCTCAGTTCTCTCCCTTGCAGTTTTCCCATGCGTACAATGGACACCCAGTTCCTTACCAGCCCTTTATGGTACCAGCCGAGTGGTATGACGGAACAGAAAAGGAATAGATTTCTTTAAAATATGTATTTTGAGAGCATCAAAGACTCTCACTGGTTCAAAGAGGCATGAGCTTATACCACCAGCCTATGAATTTTTCAGAGATCTATGCTGAAACAGCAGCTCTGCTCAGGTAGCTGCTCGCGTCGCTGCACGGAGGATGCTGTTCTCCCTTCCAGACTGAGCTGAGCACAGAGGACAAGCTGCTAAATCAGGCCATGGCAGACACAGCCCCCCCAAACAAGAGAGATGCAGTTCGTTCCCTGGCGGCAACAATCCTTAAGTAGACCACGGTCGCTTTGTAAATTTGGTCCTCGTTAAAATGGGTGATTACATAATCTCATGCTAATTCTTGCAATAATTCCCTTGCACGCAGCTTTCATATTTCTAGATAATTAGAAGAAAATGTAATCCATTCCTAGAGACACATTGCTCATAATGTTTCCTTTTCTTTAATAAAGATTTTGCAATTAAACTTCCTTGGCAAACGGCCCAGCTCAGTGACCTTGTGTTTTTTACCTGTAGGATAATAAGCAACAGGAAGGGAGCTACAAACAGCTATTARTATTATGGCTTGCATTTAAATATTTGGAGGAAATAGGAGCTTGTTAGAGCAGGGCAGGCCTTCATGAACACTCCACCACTGCCATTCCCAGCTATTTAACATGTATCATTAACAACACCAGCTCTTCTCCTCTCTGCCACTCAGCCATAATTAAGTTGCCCACATCAGAGTGCATTAWACAGTACAAGTTTCCCCAATTTGCTAGTAATCTTATTTCAGAAGTGTCAGCTTTCCAATTTAACAGACTTACTCATTCTCCTGGATCCACTATCAGCACCAAACCATTTCCATTTCTCTTATAAACTTCRGTGTCTCGAAGTCTCTAGAGTACCGAGGAACATGTGAGCCCCAGAGTCAGGGATACCCCCAGTCTGCCTTCCCTGCTATAAAATCCGCTTAGCTTTTTATGCTATGCTAAAATAAATTATCTCCTTGCAGACTGGGGGCTGGGGGGGGAGGGGGAACCACCAAACCACCAACTCACTATTTTTTTTTTTTTTAAATAAGATGTGATAACAAGATTAAAAAACTGCGATATCCGGTGGCTAGTGCAAGCACATTTAATTCAGTGATAATTACTATATCTATATCATCAATCTAAATACATGCACTGCACAAGGCAACTTGGGASATTATTGCAAAATGAGCCGATTGGGACCCCAACACAGAAGCAGTTTGCCTCTAAGCGTGTGACAGAAATAAAGCACTTTTCACCTGTGAATTTAGAAGTACTTCGCAGATAGTAATCCACCTTTGCATCACCCCTCAAAGATAGGTCAGTATTGTTTCCCTACTTTAGGACTGGAAAACTGAGGTGCAGAGAAGCTCAATGACTGCTAAACATCTCATGGCATTTTAGTGTGGGAAGAGAAAATAAAACTGAGGCAGGAGAGCTATTGCAGTCCTCCTAGCTAATAAATACACGATACGGAGGTGCGCACATTGGGAGGCTGGTTGGCCAAAGCATTAATGCAATTTATCCTGGTGCAGCTCATGACTTTGGTGGAACACGGGAAAGAAGCAAGTGTGACTGATGCCTGACGTTTCTTAACAYCTAACCTCGTTCCTCACAGGCAGAGCAGGAAGGGACCTACAGATATCAGATCAACTCTCAGCTGCCTGTTTCCACTGYTGAGAGTGTAATTAAATTATAAACAAAAGGAGCAGTTATTGAYCAGTTTAAAATATTTCACCAAGAGAGCAGCTTGTTTTGAACTGGGCCATCCTGAGAGATTTGCAAGTCTCAACTGCAGCGATCAATCACGGCTCTGCCGTGCAAAGCCTTAAAACTCCTTTAACACATTGAAACTCTTGGAGGGAGATAGAACCATTTGGAAAGGAAGAGGAAGAGAAAGAAAAAAAAGCCRTATGCTGACATCCTTTCCCATTTCCACTCAGAATCCACCTCAGGTCCACAAAACTTTCTTTTTCCCTTTACGTTATAACCTGAAGTGACCTCCAAACTTCCAGTTTCTCCCTGGGTCAAGGGAGGATTTTTGGTAACATCTCATGTATTAAATCAAGTTTCAGGCACCGAACACACACAGGCAAAGTATTCAGGAGAGAGCTTACAAGGTTAACAGCTGACAACCGACTGGAATGGCATGAAGGTTAATTGCTATTTGCAAAACACTTTTCAGGTCTCTTCAGATAAAAGGTTTTCTGTCTCCATTAAGGAACTTTGAAGCAAACTGCAACCAGTGAGTAATCAGCGTCCAGCATCTCAAAATGCTTGAGACAATTGGCTCCTAAATGCTGTCAGATGAGAAATATTTTGAGAAATAACAAGATAATTTAGTCTGTACCATAGCTAGCTGAAGGCAGAAAGGGACCAAGAAATCCTGCATGCTGCTCCTTCACCAGAAAGCCTCAGTATAGATAAAGTCAGTTTAGTCTTTACYCAGTCAAAACCCCTCCAAATGAAGAGACATACACTAATCTAACTAACATTGGGAGTTCATCCTTTATTCATCTGTATAAAGGGCAATGCCAGGGAAAAGCAAACAGCATGAGGTGGGGGGAAAAAAARGCTCTGCAAAACTGACAGTTTCTTAAATCCTATTCCTTCCTCTGCTTTGTAGATTTAYTATAATTAGTTTAGCAGAGAGGTGACATGGCTGATGATTTTCTTCATTTAATTATTCTAAGGAGGCCAGTGAATTATTTTTAAAGCACTTAGGGCCCCAGTCATTTTATCTCTGGGAGGGATTAATGATGAAGAGCCAGGTAGTAGCTTAAACAGCTGAAAAAGGCAGACCTTTTGTTTTCCGTTTTTAGTTTGATTGCACTCCAAGATATCTTGCCGTGCCTATTTCATCAGTGCACGTGGGATGTGCCACACTGGATAAATTCAGTAACTCATCTTACCCTGGATACTTGCCACTTCTGGAAAAAAGTATAAACTGCTTCAGAGGAAAGCACAAGAAWTGGATAATCACTTAAGAAAAGCTTCTAATTAATATTTGTCAATTAGATACAGGTTTATGGCTGGTATAACAAGCCTTTAGACAGCCCTGTGAACTCCCTACGTTCAGGGTTTTCGAACTTTGCTAAGCTTTGCTAATGCCCTGTGGCAGTGAGTTTCTTGAACTAATTCACTACTGCAGACAATAAGGTTTAGGACGTGCACATGCTGGGATTGCCCACCCCAAAACACATYATAGGAGATTCCTGATGAGATCACGTCTGGCATTTTGAAAGGCAAAATTAAGGCATAAAATGGAGACGATCAAAGGTGATACCACAGTTAATACCAGCAACATAGCAAGAGAGCCCAGCTCTCCCCAGCCACAGTCACTGGAACATGCTTTTCCACATGACTCCAATAAGACGAGGAATCTTGTGATACAAATTTCCAGCAGAGCGATGACACCAGAGAAGACAAAACACAAGCAAAGTCAGATGGCAACCCTGTTTAAACCATCTTTTAGGAAGAGAGGTTTGGGGTTTGGGGGGGTTTTTTGTTTGTTTTTTTTTGTTGCTGTTTTTTGTTTGGGTTTTTTTTGTTGTTGTTTTTTGGTTGGTTGGTTGGTTGGTTTCTCCCCCTCCCCCCCAAAAAAAAAAGGAGCAGCAGAAAGTATAAGAAGAAAAAGAAGAGAGACTTCTGCAGCCAGTTCTTATTTATCAGATCATGAAATCAGCTAGAACATTCATAGAGATATTCATACAGAGGATAGTTTAATCCTTATCTAGACAAATGCAAATTTTTGAGTCAAGTCCCAAAAATTTTAACCTAGCTGTTATTCATCTTGAGGTACGGTTTATTATATTGTCAAGGTWTCCTCCAGAAGACAGTTAGACATGCCATTCTTTTTCAGCTACAGAAAACACCCTTCTTTTTTTAATATAAGCATTACATAATGCAGCCCTGAGAACTCGGGAGGAACCGCAGCCACCATCTCTTCTGGACTCCACAGCCAGGGATTCACCATCCCCAGACAGACAGAGCCCCACAGACCCGATGGCCATACCCACATGCTTGCTCCAGGGTGACTCCCGACTCACGGTGGGTGGATGTGTCCTGCTTGGGRGGCAGGAACGAGGAACATTAAGAAATGAAACCATCTCTGTGCCCAAGCTCCCTGCCAAATCTGCTGCCACTTCAGAGGTGTCACAAAGGGGACGGCTATGGACAGTGGAAGAGAAACAAACCTGGAGTGTGAAAGGTGAATGACCAGAGACAAGAGGAAGAAGAGCAATGAAACAACTCTTTGAAGCCGAACCCCATCTTTCCAGGGTAGAGTGGCTACACAGCTAGGATTACACAGGAACATCGCTCAATCTAGACCAGTGTCAGTAATGAAATGAAAACCCCTTTAGCTATAAGAGAGGTTGTCATCTGTACTGTTTGTGCATTCCAAGGAGAAGCATCCATAGATCAAGATAATCCCCTGTCTCACTTGTGCTTTCAGTCTGTTCATTTTTTCAGTGTCAGCAAGTTCTCTATTGTTTGTAAGCCAAAAAATGACAGCAGTTTGATCTTGGTTCATCCAATACGCTCTTGCGATGGGACACGTGGCTCCCACACACTAATTCATTTCATCAAGGAGCAGAAGCTGAGAGTCTGAGACAGTCCTGTGACCTCACTCCAAGAGATCTTT